>WUAM01000280.1:203401-218950 GCA_024336885.1 Actenoides hombroni
AATGCACTTACTAGAGAAGACATAAAAAGTCAATTTAGTGGGGTTTTTTTGTTGTTTTTTTTTAAATATTTCAGGTCTTTTGAGTACACCAGCTCAGTGACACTAAAGCCAGCAATTGGTGCTTTATACCAGCTAACAAAATCTGTTTTGGTTATGCTGTCCTTGCCCCAGGAGGAGTTGGCAGCCAGGCAGAGAGGAGGATTGCTTTACTGAGAGCAGGAGAGAAACCAGGCTCTTGAGTAGTGGCTGCAAGAAAAGCCTCTTAAAAGAAGTGTTGAATTTTAATGAATGCGACTCATCATGTATAAGAGGGAGAACGCTGTTATGCCTAAGTGGACTTGCTTACATGTCTAGCCTGGGAGCTGTTGTGAAGTCTTGTAGTTTGTGCCATGGGACTCAGAATGACTTGGAACAGTGTTGTGCTAGTCCTTAGACACCCAGTATGTGCCCATACATACAGATAGGTAGATATAGATATACATGTGTGTGTATAAATCTGTATATACGTATATACACATATATTTATAGACACAATGCATATTATTATACATTATATTCTGCATATTATGCTATGCATATTATTATACATGCTATACCTATGTATGCATATATAGATAGGCATATATGCTTAGGCTTCTCTACATTTTTATGAGACAAACAAAACATAAAAAAAGAAAGAAAAATATAGTGTAGATAATGAAATATAATCATTGTACATACTTAATTACTTCATAAGGTTTTGCATATATGCAAATGTATATATGAAATAGTTTTATAGATATTGTACCTTTTCAGATAATATAGGATAAGATAGATGATATAATGTTCATAATGGATAATTGCTACAAAGTAAATCAGAGCAACCGAGTTATCCTCCTCATATACTGGTGGATTTAAAGAGGCTGCCTCAGTGTCATCATGACCGGCTTCCCCAAGAGGATTTCTGCAAGTGGTGCTTGGAAATGTCCTTGGAGTGATGGTCTTTGGCTTTGAAAAAGGGCCAGGCTGCCTCTGTGGGGTGGAAGGAGCTGGTGGGAGCATCCCTGTGGGTGCAGTCAGCACCTGACACCCATGGCATCGCTTACCCTACAGCTCTCTTACTGGGGTTTCAAACATCTGAACATCAGCTTTAGGTACGTCTGGAAGTTTAAAAATGAATCATCGTCTACAAATAGTCCTATCTTGTAAATGCTTCTAATATGCTTATTATCACATCATTTAAGCATCTAGAGTGATATTAGGAAACATCAGTCTCCTGCCAAAAAAAGAATCTGAAGTGAGTTTTCTGGCTGCAGCATTAAGTTGCTTCCTGGGGCTACTGAGCCTTGATGATTGTCTTCCAGGTAAAGCAGGAAAAAATTGCCTCCTCCTGCCAAAAGGGGCAGAGCAATATTTGTCCTGATTTCTGCTGGCAATCATTGTCATGCTGCTTGAAGCGGCTGGTACCCTGCTCCTGGAAATTTCATTCAAGAAACATGACAATGGGAGGAGTGGGGGTGGGGGGGCTGGAAATCATAAGAAAATTGGTAGTGCTTCTAAAAAATCAAATAGGTATCTTGGCCTTCACTGTGACACCTGCTTAATGCTGAAAGCTATCCTGGTTTTCACAGGCTTAGCATTAAAAACCACCAAACAAGGTTGCTGCAAGAAAGTCACAGCAACAGCCTGGGCAGAGCCCCCCAACGCAGCAGATTTTGCCAAAGCCCAGCTCAGGCGGATGCTCGGTGCTCTCCCTGCTCTCAAAAACGAGAAGCAGAGGTCGCTTATAATGACTAAAAAAAAAAAAAATGGAGAGGGGAAGCTCATTAAGAGGGACCAAATTATGCTGGGCTTCTCAGGAAACAGCATGTTGCTCCTTCCCTGTGGTACTTGGCTCCTCTGGCACGTGCCCACAGGTGTAGCAAGCTGTGGGGTCTCAGCTGCAATGTGGCCTTCACCAGAGGAGCTCTCTTGGGCCTGTGAGGCACTGGAAACTTTCTTTTTCCCCCTCAGTTCCTGGTTTTTGAGGTCTTAATTTGTCAGGCCCTTGCTTTGGGGAGGAAGGAAAGAACAGCCCTGTGAGAGCGTTGTGGGATGCCTGCCCCTGTGGGCAGGACCAGGAAGGGAGTTGCGGGTCATTTCCCAATGCTTTTCAGATCCCCTAAATGAATAAGAGAGGGAAAAAAAAAAGTACTTGAGATGTCAGAAATGCCAACACTGAAGGAAAGAAAAAAATGAAGGAAAAATCACACACACATCTGTAGTTGATTTAACTGTATAAATGGTAGGTTCCTTTGGCACTCCCAGCACAAATAATTAAATGGTGCATTTGGATTCCAGGACACCAATGACCAAAACAATACATACAGATATGAGAGAGTACATGTGTATGTACATATATATATGTATAAATATATATTTGTCCCAAATCCTATGGTTATCTTTTTTTCCCACTTATGCAATTACAAATTAATTAATAACAATGCAACTGAAATGAAAGCAGGGCAGGGAAGCTGGATGGGGCCATGCATCAGACCACGCATGCAGGGAGCTGAGGGCTGCCGTGTTTGGAGCGAGGCCGGGGGTCTGGTTTTATTTAGGTCCATGCCTTGGCAGTTTTAAGACAACACAATACAATTACCCTGACCACAAAGTGTTCTGCGAGAGCGCAATGATCCCTGATGCCACCAGGAAGGGGGATGCTGGGAGTGGACCAGCTCCAGCTGAAGCCTTGCCGGTGGGGCTGTCAGCAGTTGTCTCCCTTCTGCAGCCTCTGGAAGTTAAGGTGAACTTAAATCCATATTGTATCTGTGAGACTCAGGGATTCATCTACCATAACTACCTGAGTCGTACAGCTGAGGATGGGCAAGATGAGTACTGGCATCTGGAGCCTGAAAAAAAAAATGTCCTTTCCTCTTCTAAAAAAATCCTTGCTACTGCTGGGAACCTGCTGCCCATATTCAGGAGAAGCTCCCTTGGCACTTTTTCTAAGGAGCAATGAAGACATCAAGCCTTATATGGATTCCATTATTATTTTGTTTTATTGTGTTGTTGTTTTATGAGGGACTCAAGGCCCTTGGGGAGCAGGAAGGCACTACCATCTAAACTGGGGTGGGGAGTGGAGGAGGCACGTCAAGACTGCCTGGTATCAGGAATGATTTCATCCTGAGCCCTATTGTGGTGGGGAAACAATTCCTGTTTACCAACAGGCCTGCTATTGTGCTCCTGGTGCTAGAGGAAATTTGCAACTGAGCAGTGTTGCACAATTTTCGGTGTGGTCCCTGCCAGAGCCTTTGGGCCTTGAAGCTGGGACAGCAGTCAGGGCTTCGTGCAGCACATGGGTACCAATTTACCTCAGCAAGGCAGACTGAATCCAACTGTGCAGCCCCAGATTGCTACTGTTTTGCTTTGAGCATCAGCGGGCTGATCCATGCCACAACGCACCCTCCCCTACTTGCTTCCCCACCCTGTTGCAACAATTTGGGATCCCTGGGCCAATGTGGCATGTGGCCATACAAGCACTAGTACAGGCACTGTGTGGGGGGGGCACAAGCAAAAGGAGAATGAGATGGCTTATACCATCTTTTATTATTTTTTCATGCTGGACTCCATGTAGGTAGTGTTAATATCAAAATGTAGAGGGATCTGTGGGTTAGGACGTAAAGTGGCGTTAAACATTTCAATCTCCTTGTCTCTTTCTCAGACTTCTTTGTCTAGAATTTATATCATCTCAGTGCAAACCCCGATGCCCTGGCCTTCCTCTTGTTCCCTCTTCTCAGTTTACCCCATTCACTTTTAAAATGAGCATTCAATTTTAACCTAAATTTAGGGACTAGGACTAGGGGTGGAGCAGCTTTGTAGGAATGAAAAGCAAGAAAATGCTAATCATGAAGGTGGCACTCAGACCAAGGTAGCTCAGAAGTACCTAATCTGGGGTTTGCACACTCAGACTCCACTGGCAGCATGAACTGAACCCTCCAAGCCATGTCATCTGTGGGGATGTGGCAGCTCCAGAGCACTCTGAGGTTGGGTTTTAAGAGGGATATATGTATAACCTTTAATAATACAGATGTATCCACGCTCATGTGGCTAGAGCTCATGCAGCTACACGAGATGACTTTAGCTGAAATGGTTTGGGTACTGTAGATCCTGTCTAGAGCAAGCTATGGCTGTGATCTAGGATTTGCCTGTGTCTCAGGAGGATTTCATTAACCAACCTGAGCTCCTACTTCTATCTACCCGTGCTTGAAGCTAGTACAGGTATGTCCCTGACTGTACAGCAGCAACATCCTCCAGCACATAGATCTGTTTGCTTTCTGTGGGGTACAGCCCTGAGGGTTATCATCACTGGTCCTGCCCCAAACGTCAGTGCTGGAAGATGACAAATGACCTGATTTTCCATGTCTCCTTTGAAAACTTGGAAACAGGGCTACACACAAGCTAATCTGGGCTGTGGTAATACTAACCAATGCATCTGTCCTCAAACTCTTAGGAGTTCTCTGCATGCAAAGAGAACGGGACAACCTTGAGAGGACAAACAGTCAAAAATGCTTTGCATTTCCTTCCCAGTATGGTGTGCTGGTCACCAAGAAGAAACTGGGAGCGACTTCCAAGCTTTATCATTGTCTCTCCATAAGGGTATTTATTGCAGCACCCCATTCGAGCGGAGCAGTGCACGCTCCTGCAGTGTGATGCCAGAACTTTTGCAAATACCATGTGATTTATGCACATGTGCAACCTTGTATTTTGTTTTGGAGTTGTTTGTTGGTTTGGGTTTTTTTCTGTCATAGGCTGCTGGCAGATCTGCTACTACTCCCTCAGCCTGTTAAGAGTGTACGCTGAGCCATTCCCAGCCAGTTGGAGCTTTTCCACAAGATGGTACTCAGCCCAGTTTGTAATTGAAACATGGCATGGATGCTCCTGGGGAACACAGACATCAGCCAAAAAAAACAGGCCATGATAGTCAGAGATATTTAATAAACAACTAAGAAGTTGTTTCATAAATATCTTATAAAAACTGTAATTTACTTCCCAATATTTTAGCAGATTATCTTAATGCAAACAGCAGATGTATTTCGGAATGATGAGACAAATGTTTAGCAAAATTAGAGTTATTCATGTGCAGTCACACAGGGAATATTTGCATGATATTTTACTAATTGCTCCAAAATCTGACTTGTAGCAAATAAACAAACAGGGAAAAAAATAAACCAGCAGAAAGATTAGCCCCAGGCCTCACTTCTTAAATTCTCCAAGTCTTTCTTCAATCCCTCAACTTTTTTTTCTGTCATCCTGGGGTTCTGTCCCAGTCTCCCCAATGCTCTTCTCAGGCCTGTTATCCATTTACAGCTTCACAGTTTTCCTCTGTTAACTGGTTTTCTTCTTTTGGACACCAAGCACCCTCTGTCTGCAATTCTGCCTGCTCCACTTTCTTATTGCTTGGCTATAGTCAATGAGGTGAATTTCCAATTGTCAAATTTCCTTAGCATTTTTGGCAAATACTTTGCTATTTCACCTAGCTCAGAGGTTGCCCAAATAGGATTAGCCATGCAGAAAAAAACCAACACAAAAGGAGTGGATGCTTTTTTAGTGGCCAGGAATTCAGACTTGGGTTACTTCAACTTTCTCTTATAAGTTTCAAGTTATAGCAGCAAGAATTGAGTTGTAGTTGCTGACTGTTACAACATTATTTTATGTCAAGTCTATTTATTTGCCCTTCTGGAAAAGAGAATGTGCTTCAAAACCATCAAAATATTTTGTTTGCCTTCATTTGATTGCAAGAGGAGCCTTAGGTGAGGTAAGAAAAATACATGTTTATCAAAATTTTGATGCGCAGTAGATGGTTTGTGTATATCTCATATTCCCAAACTGAAGGGTGCAAAAAAATTAAGCATTAGGAGGTTAGCAAAGGTTGGAATTAAAATTAATACATCTTATATAGAAATACCATTGACTGCAGGAGCAAATGAGGTCCAGCAATGGAAGGAGACATCCTTAGTTTCAAGCTACAGCTGCTTTTTGCCCAAGGTACTGGAGTATCCAACAGTGAGTGCCTCTGACCATCCTTTGGTCAGTCACTGTAGGTGGATAGGAAATACACTTTTTACATAACTTCTAGAAGTAAGGGGGGAATTTTTTTAAGCATCTGAGCCTTTAAGATATCAAATCACATTGTAAGTCATGTCTCCAACAGTGAAAATAGTCCCTGGTACTAGTTGGATTCCAGAGGAGAGTCTAGGAGGCATGGAGTGTGTGCAGCTGCTGTTTGGACATTTCATTCCTTAGACAGGTCAGTGAGGACCACTAAAACTCTGGTGCTTGTTCGCTGGCTATGCAAACACTGCTTTCTTGCAGTGCAAAGCCAGGGCAGAGGGTTTAAACCTGCAAATTAAGTTGCTGGGCTTTGCTCGAGACTTCCTGTCTACAGAGGATCATGAGGTCTGTGTGTTGCCCTTCCCCACAGTTTGTGCCTGGACAGCATCCTGGTTTGGCTGGGGCATTCAAGTCCCGGTGTCCAGCCCGATATGGGATGCACACCTACTCTTAGCTCATATAATGTGCATTTGTAGGATCTGGCTTTTCATGCTGGCTGGTATTTGCATTTTGACCAGCATTTTCCTGGTGGTTTTGAGGTGCAGGTGGATGGGGATGCTGAAGTAAACCCACAAGTAGGTGCTAAGGGGTCCATAAGTAATACACCAGTTGTACATCCCAAATGGTCCTTCAAGTATTTTCTAAAGCACTTCTTAGGGTCAGTTATCCCCTAACCTGATATTTGATGGTTTTTACTTGGAGCAACCAAGGTAACACAAAAGGCAACTGGAACATTGTCTGATGGAATAGGAAAATCTAAGGGGAGAACAGAGATCCATTGTTAATAATCTTTTTTTTTTTTTTTTTTTTTAAAAGAGGGTATTTCCATTCTTGAAGTTTATGTTTTGAACTCACTAAAGTCCTTCTTAGTCCTCTCCCATCAGCAGGTCACCACAGGAATATGTAAAAAGGAACTGTTTTATTTGAACAAAATCAAACAAAGTATATGAAACACACCCTTGCCACCGAGTAACATTCCTTAAGTTAAATCACAGAACACAGCATAACCTTATTTTTCTTCCCCCCTTGGTCTTTTATTTCATTGAAAAGAGTACAAAGTATAATATTCTTTCAGGAAGCATAAATTGTATTGCTGGAAGTAATAGCAATCTCCTAAGCAAAATCCCATGGGACTCACTCTACTCTGCTTTCTGAAAAGCTGCATTCAAACACATCCAGTGTTGCCTCTTTCTCGGCAGGTGTCCCAAAAGCTGCATTCGTAGTTGTGCACGGGGAGCTGCAGACAATGCCAAAGCAGCTGGATATCTTCGCATCAGGGCTTTCCTGGTGTTTTGGCCTTTAAGGGCAGTCCTCCATCTCAGGAGAAGCTGTCAGACTCATGCCCAACCATCCTAATTTTGGTACCTCTTCTTGCCTTTCAATATGCATGTGTAACTTCCATGGATGCAAATAAAAGTTATGTACATGCATGGAGAGGGAAATGGATGCATTTATCTTGGCTCAAGACAAGCAGCATCTCCCCAGGGAGCTACTTAGGAGGTTATTGAAAAGGCAACAACAAAGTCCAGTGCACTGTACCTTTCTACATGTGTGTTGCAGAAATTATTGGCATGTTGCTGATGTTTATGGTGAACAAATAGTTTATTTCTAGGCTAAGAAAGATTCCAGTGTAAATACTCAACTGGCAGCTAGCTGGAAGTTTGCCACTTGAAGTTAAAAGGCCCATGACCAATGGTGTCAGATTAACATTTCCAAGTTGGACAATGTACAAATGGTGTTCTTGGACTGGAATAGAAAGAGATGAAAGTGGTCTACTGCAGTGCAAATAACAAACTGGCAACCAGCTGGTCATTGGAAATAAAACATGCTATGGGAATATGCTTTCTGCAAAAATACTTTATTTTGGAGATAAGCATTAACAATAGGAAGATGAGGCTCGTTTAACAAGAACCATATGGTCTCATCCTGCTTTTATTTCACTCAATGGCAAAGCCCTGATTGTCTTTTGTGGGTGAGAGATGGGGATTAATGATAATAAATAAGAACTACAATAAGTTGCCTGATCCACTGTTGCCCTTCAAGAGGTGTAAACAGATTGTTTTTAACCCATATGTTGATATTTCAGGAGAAAATAACTGAAAGGAAACAGAATTAAAGGTGCTTGTTGAAAAACAACTTCTGACAAAATAACCCAAGACAAAGATTCCATTCAAGACAAAGTTATCAAACTTTGTGAAACCTAAACACTTCCAAGCTGATAAGTGGGGTAAGGGTAGATGGGCTCTTTCAAAAAAAAAAAAAAAAAAGGCAGTTTGGATTTTTGTGGTGAGAAAAAAAATAGCCTGTAAAAAATAGCTTATGTGCAGATGGGGGCATAAGGCAGGGACTTTGTGACGTTTAAGTAACTAAACAATTTATTCTGTTAGCAGTATAGTTAAAGATAATGGACTTTAGCATTGTAGTTTCAGTAAAGTCACAAAATTGATTTGTGCTAAAAAAAAAAAACAAAAACACGAAAATAAAGGAAAATACAAGCCAAGGGAGTTGCAGGCTCAGTGGAAAATCCTGTTTTGGGAACTTTTCAAGGATATAAAACAGCGTCTTGAATTGTTTGCTTTTATGGGTAGGAAGTAAAAAAGAAGTGAAGTAAGAGTGGAAACGGCATTGTTACCACAGTTGGAAGGTCACAGTAAAACGAATACAACTCAGCATTACAAACTCATTTTTAAAACTGATTATGGTTATTTTGTTGTTGGTTCTTTTTGTTGGGTTTTTTTTTTACAGTAGCTAAGGTTTGCCATTTTGGTCACAAAAAGACACCAAAATGGAAAGTCTGTTCATTATTGAGAAGAATCAAGACTTGAACATGAAAAATACAGATCATGTATGCAGAGGCTTGCATCTGCTGTTCAGTGGAAGTCTCAATCCCATTTATTTCTACATGTCTGAAGACAGCTTATAACAATCGAAGATATAAAAATTACATTATGTTACCTATTTAGATACATCATGTTACCTATTTAGATACATCATGTTACTACCTCTGCTGATTTTTCTCTCAAAGTTTCTTTTTCCTCCCTTTTTTTCCTTTAAAATGTAGAAAACACTGGAAGCAGAAGGAAATGATACAGAGTTTGGAGCGTGTGAGGATGTTCAATACAACTGTCTTAGTTCATCTCCTCTTTCAACTTTGAACACGCCTTCCCTGGGACTCATTTCTCCCTTGTCTTTACACTGATGACAAAACATCCTTAAACCATTTATGTGTTTCTTTTGGCCTCCCATTGCCCACCTCAACCCCTCCATCTGAAAACCGCTGAATCCCCAGCCCACTTTTTTTGTAATTTGGAAGTTGTTTCAAGGCAACCCAATACTGAAGGTGAGCCCACACTACCTGGTTGTGTGTGTGATGGAAGTACATGTCAACTGTGATCCTGATCCAGACCTCCTGGAAATGCTGGGAGGTTTTTCCGATATGACTCAGGGCAGGTTGTACATAGGTGAGCTCTGGTGGAACAGGGCTTCAGATGTCAACACCTTCAAGATTCATTTTTTCGAGGTTTCCAGCAATTCTCTTAAAAAAAAAACAAACACAAGTAACAAGAGGGGACTTACGCTCAGTGTCCATTTATCAAAGCAGTATTAATTTTGCAGTATTTCCAATTAATAAACAGCCACAGTCACCTTAAGAGCAGTACTGCACCATCTCACCACCCAGCTCCCCGAAAACTGGGGAGGACCCTCTGATTTCATCCCACTTAATCCCTCACTTTTCTTTTCCCCAGCAGCAGGGATAGCTGAAGAAGCCTGTCATCTTTTTATTGCTGTTTCTAATAAACACATATGGTGAAACATAGAACAAGAACAACAGCAAGTTGCTATTGTTCCGCGCACGGCCATATGTGGGCTGTCCAGCAGCTCAGCAGCTGCATCATGAGCACTCAGGAATGTCTATAGCCCAGAGAGAAAGGAATGATTTTTAAGGCTCTGAGTCTCACAAATAGTGCGTCTGCTTTACATACCACTGTTGCTAAAACAACTTCTGACCATGGTGTGCCAAAAACATAGATATGGCATTAGTCACTACAGAAGTTTATAAGGTGATTAAATTGTTAGCAATTGCAAGGCAGGGGCTGAGAAATTAGCTGCGACCATGCTGAAGGGAGCTTTGCTAAACAAAAAAAAACCCAAATAAATATACATCTATAAATGTTTTGTATGTATATACATCTACATGCATCTGTATGTGTGTATTTATATAGTTAGTACTTTGGGTTGGGTTTTTTTAACATCAGAAACTAAGACACTTGCGCGTCTAGCACTTCACATAATAAAAACTTTGACCCCGGTACTAATCCATATTTATTTTATGGCGTTGTGCAAGGTTGAAAGGCATGCAATTTACCAATAGTTTTTTTCTCCATCAGCTACATTTCCCTCTGGCCTCATATGGCTTTGCTTGGGCTGGCTGGTGCATACTTGAGTGATGCAGAGACAGCCCAAACGTGATGGTTGGGATGCCTTCCGTACATCTGTGTTTCTAACGCTCTTCTCTTCCTGATGTTGTATTTACACAGCAACCTGACTGAAAATGAACAGCCCATCTGTACATCTTCATTTTTTACATCAGTGTGTGTGAGGGAGAAAAGGAGACTGTCACTGAGGGAAAAGAGAAATAAGACTTTAAAGCAGGAAACATGTTTTAAAATTTGGACAAACACAGTCAGACAACCATAGTTTTATTTAAGCACTCAAATAATTTAACTAACTGATTTTGGAGGGGGGGATGTGCTGACTACCTACAGTAAATACGAGGAGCGAGAGAGAAAAAATTGTAAGGGATCCAAAAAGCAACTACTTGCATATGTTGCTGAGCATGGATTTTAGAAGTCTGATTTAAATATCAAAGTGAGAATGGTTTTGGTCAGAGTTTTTAATGCATGGTGTGAAGTCCTGGGTCTTGTACTCTTTCTCCATACACACCCCTTCCACACACCATCTTCACAGCACACAAATTACCTGTATAATGGGGCCTGATTTGAGTAACCTATAAAGCCCCGAGAAGAACCGCATCCAGGCATTCACAGAAACCATAGACTAGATCAGACTGCCAAAATCCACAACTGTTTCTGCCTGGTATATGAAACCACAAACATTTGCATGCATAGATATCCCAACAAAAAGTACATATTCTGCATGACGTACTTTTCAATAGCTTACACAGTAGTGAAGAGAAGGGAAAAAAAAAAAAAAAAGAGAGAGGGAAAAAATAATAACTTACACTTACTCCATCTTAGGCATTCTTTCCAATGGGTAAAGCTGAAATGCCCACACCAGCTTTCCTTGAAATAACGAAGGGCTGGATTTTCTCCCCTGACAGTACATGGCACTTGATTTTCCTGGGAGCAGTGGCAGGACTTAAAAAAAAAACCCATGCCAAGGTCTGCTTTTCAGAGGTCACCAGCATGCCCTGGTTCCTGTTGACTTGTAGGCAACGTGCAGCTTGAGGTTTTGTTCATTCCTCAGATGAATCTTTCAAAACTCGTGATTTCTCTGCATGAGTCAGTGTTTTATGTAACCCCAGTCTGCATTCCTCCAAACCCCTCCTGACCTTGGAGCGTTCCGACAGCCAACCTCAAATTCTTCATCCTGCAGCTGACCACTTGGGTTCTCCAGGGACGGCATGACAGGCTCCTCACACTGCTCCTGGGGGGTTTTGGGGACCCAGTGTGGCTCCCTCAGGCACTCAGGGGACCAAGGCTGGAAGAAAGCTGGGATGGAGAGGGAGGTCCACTCCCAGTGGGCAAGATGTTGGACTTTCCTGCAACGGAAATGCCCCTTGCCAGCTTTGTTCAGCTGGCTTTCTTCTCTTCCCTGCAGCAGCATCAATTTTATCCATGCCTTGCCAGAAAAACAAAAAAAAAAACCAAAAAAACCACAAACAATGTTTTTCACGTAAAAGCAGTAGGAAGGGAGGACACTGATTTGGTGGATCCCACTTGCTGTTGGTCTTCTGCAGGCACCTCAGATGGCAGCTTCAGTTCTCACCACCAGCACTCTGTAGCATCCTGCAGTCGGGCATCCAAACAAGCTTGGAAGATGAATTATTACACCATAATTATTTTTTCACCATTATCTGTGAATGCACAGAAATATATAAAAGCAGATAAAAACTGTGGGAGAAGGCAAGAAACTAAATTCCATTTTTAATTCCATTTCAGCTGATTTTCCCTTGTGAGGTGGAAAATCTTGACCTGTGATGCTTCCTCAGATAGCTTCCTGTGCCCATTTTTGGGGGAACTCCTTGGTCGCAGGATAAACCCTCCCCAACCCCTTGGCATGAACACAGCTCTCCCACTCTCCCCAGGGCAGCCAGGAACATTCTTTCCACTTGCAGTAAGAGGGATGCCTGTTTTGGTTGGTCACCCTGTCCCCAGCACAGCCATACAGGAGTAGTATGGAGCATTTAGGTTTGTGATGAACAATTTCTTTCTCCTCTCTCAGAAAAGTGCTCTTTTTAATTTAGCTGATGCTTACCTTCTCTCTCCCTGTAGGTAATATGAACCACAGCATGAGAGAACTTAAAATGGCTAGTTTTCTGCCAAAAAAATAAAGCCACAGTTTACCAGAGCAGGTGTTTGTGGACTTGGAGTTGGAGACAGTGTTTTATTGGAAATGTTTGATGATGTAGGAGAGTAAAGCATGAGGAAAACATTGGGGTGCTCAATATAGTTTGGTGGGAAGTGGGTGGAAGGGATGGAGAAGCCATGAGGAGAGCTGAGGCACCCCCAGTATTTTGTGTACAGCCATTGGTACCCTGGCCTGGTTCCATTTGCTGTTTGAAACACTGCAAACACATCCAAGTCAATGAAACAAATAGCTCAGAAGTACATTTTCCGGTATTTTCAGGTATTGTTGGCCTTTTCTTTTGTTTGGTACAAATGGCTGATAGCTTGTCATATGAGAGCAGTACCTCAAATTTAAGTCTGAGAAAGAGAGATAGAAAAAAACATTTAATCAAAGAAAAAAAAAAAAAAAGAACGAACCATTTTCTAAATTAAATGCTATTCTTTTGTCTTACCATCTTTAATCCCATGTATGTAAGTGTGTACAACTATATGCACTCAAGGGCAGAAATACCTCCTCATGATAAAGTAGTCCCCGACAAGAAATGTTTTATAATATTTAGAGAAACCATGCAGGAACATGAAGATCAAACAAGGAAGAACATGTGCTCCACTAACCTACTTAGATGCAGCTTGGTAACAGCAAAATAACCTGCCATGTGATGCTCTGTGTGCTGTGAGTGTGTGCTGGCATCATGCAGACCTCTGGTATGGAAACCCCCTCCTAGCAAAACGATGGGATGTTTCTTGTCCTTGTTAGTGCATAAATTTTCACTAAGTGTCTGTAGGGTCATGGCCAAGTTTTGTAATCGTAGTGATTGTAGAATGAGAGGAACATGCACCAGAACTTTGGGATTAGTCTCTTCTTCTTCGGCCACCCAATAAACCAGCACCTTTCCCACACTGAGAGTGCTGACACCTTCATTCCTTCAGGAAAGGGCTCTGTTGGAACATTCCCCCCCCCTCAGCTATATCAGTTGAAACATTCCCCTTCCCCAGCTATATCAGTTGGCCTTATAAAAGATCACTGCAGAACTCAAAAGTAATCCCCTTGGACGTACTTATATATATTTCACTGTAAGTGAAAGAGAACAAAACAAATAAGAACACAAGAAGGCTCTTTCTCCACATTGGTACTTCCTTCAAACTTTCTGCTAACGATTTCCAACTGCATTTGTCGTCATAAGGTAAGGACTCTGAATGAATTTATTGATAGTAGCCGGGGAAAAAAAAAAAAAAAAGGAAAGAATGAATGAAATCCCTTGAGGTGGAAGGTATGTCATGAACTTCCCTAGGTTATTTGCAAATGTTTCTGCCAGTATCAATAAATCGCTCATATTTCAGGATAGGCTACATTAATTACAGGATGGCATTATGTATTTAAAGGTTGCTGAAAGTTTTATCTGTGCTTGGTCATGTTCAAACTGCAGGTTCACTTGAAATATTTGTTATTTGACTACGTAGGCACGCACGTGAGAAGCAAGAGCATCCATGATGTTTTAATAGGCTTTTATTAGTTCATACTCTCCTTGTAATCTTGTTTTACAGTATGTGCATTCAATGTGTTTGTGTCTATGCTCTTCATGCACACATTGAAGGACGTCAAAACATCCTTCTGCTTCCGTGTTTTCAACCACTTAGGCAACTTGAATGCTTTCCAAATCTTGTTAAAAAACAGAAATAGTGCTATCACTTCTTGTCTGAGTGCAGAGCAAGGAAGAGGGTAATGTAAAGGTAGAGGAGGAGGCTGAATGCCGGGGGGGGTGTGTGTGTGTATATCTTCATGTGTGAGCTCAGAAGCCTCAGTGTCGTGGTGCCCAGACCTGATCTGGGACTTCACTCTGCCTCGCACCAAAAAGCAGAGTTTTTGGTTCACTTGCTGGATGGAAAAGCACTGCAAAGATGCTCCTTGTACATTATCTCCAGTTCAAAAAGTTTACAAAGCAAAAATTTGCTGCCCAAAAATCACAAGTTATTTGTCTGAGCTGACATGAATTAGTTATATGTGTATTTTAAACTATCTGGGTTGTTTTATTTCACAGGAAAACGTAAAGTAATGTTCAAGTAGGGGTTTTTTTCTGAGTAAAATAAATTTAAAAAATCAACTTTATTTTATTCACTGTTTTCCCCTGAAACTAAACTAACTAAACCAGCTCAACCTAGAATCAATAAATGCTTTGCATATATAATTCTGGTGAGTTAAAAATTGATCCTGAACCTGTTCAAAGTGTTTCAGTCAGGTGCAGACTTACTGGGTGACACTGGGATCATGCTGGTGGTCCTGGTATCTCCAGAGAAGATGCTTACTGCTTTTACCTGTTTTTTCTGATTAGATAAGATGTTTCTGGTGTGTATCTCTTAAGCAAGGGAGAATCAATTTTGGCTGGAGCCTTTAAGCTATGTTGTAATAATAAAAAAAAAAAGCTATATTCGTAAGTATCAATTAATGGGATGCTCACAGCTGGAGGGAGCAAGGGAGGATATTTTTCCCTTCGATTGCTCTTGCAGATGTGGATTGTCTGATGTCTATAGACAGGTGAGTTCATCCCATTGTCATTGTCATTATGCCATGGTTGCCTTAGTTCCTTGTCTCTGTGAGGTGAGAACATCTGTCCAGTTTGACTGCAGTCATCCAATGGGTCTAAAAGTGTGTACTGACGCAGGAGCAGGCCCACACACCCATGCATCCACACAGAGCATTATGAGAAGCCAGCCTCTATAGCCTTAAGAAACCCAGATTAAAATAACATTGCCTTAGGAAGCTTATGCTATGCATGAGTAAGATGACTGCAAGGCTCCCACTATCTCCTGAGAGGGGTCGGGATTTTGGGTTCAATTAAGGAACTTGCCAAGGAGGCGTGATGCAGCCATTGCTGGCTGCCTACTCAAC
>WUAM01000280.1:219050-237024 GCA_024336885.1 Actenoides hombroni
GAGCAGGCCCACACACCCATGCATCCACACAGAGCATTATGAGAAGCCAGCCCCTATAGCCTTAAGAAACCCAGATTAAAATAACATTGCCTCAGGAAGCTTATGCTATGCATGAGTAAGAGGACTGCAAGGCTCCCACTATCTCCTGAGAGGGGTCGGGATTTTGGGTTCAATTAAGGAACTTGCCAAGGAGTCGTGATGCAGCCATTGCTGGCTGCCTACTCAACAGCCCACGTTTGTTCATGGTCAGCAACAAAGCTGGTCAAATAACATTTATCAGACTGTTTACTTGGCATATCCCCCACAATCTGAATAACTTATTTTACAGAGGAGGTTTGTGGGGTTTTTTTCCCAGATGACAGGCTAGATGCCAGGCTTACTAATATAATTACCAAAAGCTGTCCTTTGACAGGTCTCGGGAGAAAGTTTGAAGTCAAGTGCCAGGTTTCTCAGTGGAGCAGCATCTGTGTCCCCAGCCAGCCACGTACTGAGGAGCATGCGGCTACATGCTGAGACTTCTGCTCATAGTATCTCCTTGCAGACAGGGCCTCCATAAAACATTACGGCTGGTAAGAGCTATCCAAACCAAGCTGGGTGGCAGGATTGCATCTCCTGGATGGGTTAAATAGTATGTCAGACCACAGAGCCTTCT
This sequence comes from Actenoides hombroni, assembly GCA_024336885.1. Taxonomy (NCBI): domain Eukaryota; kingdom Metazoa; phylum Chordata; class Aves; order Coraciiformes; family Alcedinidae; genus Actenoides; species Actenoides hombroni. Next base: position 219,703 of record WUAM01000280.1, read on the forward strand.
ACTCTGTTACCAGACTGGAATAAAAGAGCCTCTTCACAGGGTGAAAGAAGCTGATGAGGGGCTCTTAACTTCTAGAGACAGCAAGCCTCAGCTCTAGCCCTCAGGATGCAGAGGTGGTGAGAAATAGTGGTGTATTTTTCACTTTGTAGAGAGTATGGCTGGCTTGATGTCATGGGTTTCTTGCTCCTCCAAAAGCAAAAGACATGGGTGAGCTTCTCCCATTATCAGACTGTGTGTTCAGGGCAGCAAGGATGGAGGACAGGTCATGCAAGCTCACATTAAATTGTGTTTTTCAAATGAGTGATGTCTCTTTTTTTTGCAGGAGAGCAACGACCCTGTTTACCTCAAGGCTGACACACTCTTGGAAAGTGAAATATATATGGCAATAATGATGATACGGGAGAAGAATCTCTTTCGTAAGAAAAACACGATGCATAAACACACAACACAGTTTTGGACACATGTTCATTTCATCCATAAGAAGTTTGTGCAAGTGCAGAAAAATCCAAGTTTTTTTTCTCCTGCCCCCCAAAGAAATATAATCCAGAGTTTACATCAGATGGTTTATGAGAGTTTATTGGAATATCCAGCAGGGTTCATGTAGTGTGTCATAAGGTAAAGCCTGTTCATTGGTGATTTACAAGCAGTATGTGCCGGTGTTACTGTAATTTATAGACCACAGATGGTCAGGGGGTGCCCCTGCTGACTTGTAGCTGAATAAGAAGCTGAGCCCTGTGTGTCATCTGCTGCAGGTACCTCCTGCTCACTTTCCCAAATCAGCTCTGATTGAGATATGCCTTCAAACCTGGAGAGCCTTGAAACCTCTGCCTTGCAAACTAGGGCTGTTTCAAGAAGGGAGAGGCTACAAATGCTTGAGGCTGGGGAAAAAAAAAATAAATCCCCATAGCTTATCAGAACAGCACCAAAGGAAAATTGCTTTTTACGATAATAACTTCACTTCTCAAGGCTGGTACTTCACTTCTTGATGGGTTTTTGTCACTTGTTAAATGGATAAGGAAGAATGTCAATCCTCCCTTTCATACACTGGTCTAAGACCAACATCTCCTCTACAAAAATTTATATATATTCATAAATCTCCCTTGTAATGATCTCTAAGATAGATCTTACCTTTGTTCTCATCATTTTACTCTTTTAGGTAAAGAGTAAAATTTTTTATTCTTTAACTGTATTTTTTTTTTATTATATTAACTTTCTTTCCTTCATCAAGTTTACCTAAGTCTTTGCTTTTTTAAGCCTTATAAAGTAATTGTCTCTTTATTCCGGCACTGTTTTCTGATCCCTTGGGAATTCCCTCCAGGTGGATTCATGTGACAGAGGGAGGACAGGGCTGGCGGTACATCCCACCCAAATCTTTGGGAGATTTATTTTTTTGGCCAAGGGATAGGGCCCCTGTTCACTTTAAATTTCTCTCGTGACAAGGTTCATCACATTGCCTCATATTTCTCCTAGACTTGTTTTTGTTGACAGAAATACTGCAGTGGTCTTTGGCAGGATCTGGCAGCCTTTGGAGGGACATGCTGTATTTGGGGATGCCCGGTGCTTGGCCAGCCCATTGCAATAAGGTCATGCATTTTAACAAGGTCCTGCCAATCCCCTTTCTAAAGGGCATTGATTATGTTTTGTTAAAATGTGCTTTGAACTCAGCTGACCCTTTGCTGGTAGGACATTTCAGGGCTTTTTTCTGCCTGGACCACACTTGACACCTGTTGGCAAACAGTTGCAAAAGCCACTGCAGGAAACACGTGTCCAAGTTCCAAATTAAGTGGCTTGATTTTCTTTGCTCAAGTGTAAGAAAATCTGGTGGCTTCTTTAGTTAATAAAAAGAAAAACTAAACAAAACGAAACAAGCAAACAGAAAAAAAGCCCTAACACAACTTTGTTTTTCCTTATCAAGAGGGGGAGAAAAAAACACCCTGTAGACAAAAGAAGCAGAAGGAGAGCTGTAATGGAAATAAAATTGACAGCCTCTCAAAACTCAGGTGGCATTTTCCTTTTCCAGTTAATTACAGTTTTAATTACATGGCTTCTTGTGACTCCTTGATACCTAATAAACTAGACTCTGTGGGGCGGCAAAGTTGAGTTTTGCTTGAACTGCAGGTGTAAGGCTCAGCATGAAACATAAATCAACTTCTTAAACATGTTCCCAGGGTGTGTTCAGGCTTTTTCTTCTTATTCGCTTGTAAAAATCACATCTTTTCACCATTGTTGGGTTAAAAAAAAGATTGAAGCTACAATGCAGTTGAGTTTTACCGTTGTGTCTTTCCATATAAAAATTCCCTTTTAGTAGAGGAAAAAAAGACCTTTTTTTTTTTTTTTTTTTAAACCTCAGATCCAATAAATTTTAAAGGAGTGATGCATTACCTGTATAGACCCTCTCTCATTGTCATTTTCTTTAGTGGGGGTGCATTAGATAGAAGAGGAAAATACACTGGCAGCATGAAAACAAGGGGAGATCGGTATTTGGAAAATAAAGAGACATTCAGCCCATAGGAGCTGCCAGTTCTGAAGGTTTTGAAAACAGAGAGGGCCTGTTTATTCTTTGTGTGTTATGCCATGGAGAAGGAGAGCTCTGGGACATAGCTGCTTGGTTAGTGGCTTTCCATGCCCAGTAAGGGGAAGGTGGGAGAAATGGCAATGTCCTGCTTGCCTTTCAACATGAATCTTTGGTTTCTGGGTTTTTCCCATTGCTGTGTGTAGCACTACTATGTGAAGTAGTGCCATTGTGCTATTTCTTTGCTGGAGCAAGTGTTCTGAAGCCAGCTGAGGGTCTTTGTCACTCCTTCAAGAGCTTTGTGACCATCCTCCGTACTTCCCATCCACCACCCCATGGCACATCCCAGCTGTGTGGCCTGTCCTGTGACAATTGCTGACATCTCACTGACACCCACGGTGCTCAGGACCATCTGGGGCACAGTCAAAGGTGTCTTCCCAAATGAAATTGTCATATGGGTTAGACAGAACAGGCAAATTTCAACCTTAACTTCAATAGAAATCTTGCCTGAAAGACAATCTCCCTGTAGACTACACTTAAAATCATAGAATGGTTTGGGTTGGAAGTCACCTTTAAAGTCATATAGTCCAACCCCCCTGCAGTGAACAGGGACATCTTCAACTAGATTAGGTTGCTCAGAGCCCTGTCCAGTCTAACGTGGAATGTTTCCAGGGATGGGGCACGTACCACCTCTCTGGACAAACTGTGCCAGTGTTTCACCATCTTCACTGTAAAAAATTTCTTCTTTATATCTAGTCTAGGTCTCCCCTCTTTTAGTCTGAAACCATCATCCCTTGTCCTGTCACAGCAGAACCTGCTAAAAAGATTGTCCCCATCTTTCTTATAGTGTGAAGTACAGAAGTACCACAGCAAGGTCCTCCCAGAGCCTTCTCTTCTTCAGGCTGAAGCACCCCAACTCTCTCAGTCTTTCTTCATAGGAGAAATGTTCCATCCCTTGGATCATTTTTATGGCCTTCCTCTGGGCCTGCTCCAACAGGTCCATGCCTTCCTTATGCTGAGCCCTGTTGATGAGGATTCCTGGCGGTAGTTGTTCTTATTATTGTTATCAAAGCTCATGATCTCATTCTTTTTCACAGTTTGGCTGCCTCATCTTCTTTACAACTGCATACGTTACTTACCTGAGCACTTACACTTGCGAAGCACAGGTTTCTCTGAGATCAATATTGTGTTCAATCCATTTGGTATAAATGTCTGTCGGCGTGCAATATTTGGGCAGCTCACAGCAAAAATGTGGGGAGCTGGACTGTGATCTACAATTTCTGCGTGATGTTACAGATATTAGCTGATGAAAAAAAAAAAACAAAACAAATCAAAAACCCAAAGGTACTCTTTCTTCGAAGCTAGTATAGCTTCACCCAGGACATGGTGGCACAGCTTGGGGAAAGGTGTGTGGTATGGCACAATGAAAGCCTGGCAGCATTGTGTCCTGACCTCAGCATCCTCTTGGCTTTTGGTTTCTGAGGATACATTGCCCAAGTGTTCCCCTGGTGACAACCTCTGCTGCCAGGTGCAGGCTATAAATTTTCCCCAAGAACCATCTTGCAGCAGACTTGAGATTCTGGTTAACTAAAAAATCTCCATTAAAACCAGGCCACAGAAAAGAATAACTTTTCAAAATACAAGAAAAGCCTAGAACAGTCAATAAAAGCATCTCTTTTTCAGGCCAGGCGGCCCCACTTGTCCACAGCTCCGATGCTGGAGGTGCAGAGGGAATGCATGGCTCGGGCTGGACCCTACTGCTGGATAGTCAAGCACTTCTGCAGCCCCTGAGAAAATGCCATTGCTACTGCCCTTTACAAAAAGCTAGATGGATCTGTGAAGCTATTGCTTTTCTCCTCTTTAACTTTTCCCTTCAAAACTTACCCCTACTTTGACACCTGTAGCAGATGAACTGCAAAAACTGATAGCAAATGGAGATACTTAGCACATAGTTTGTCCAGGTCTATGTATACCCATGCTGTATAATATATACTGGCGCTTTCATGTTGCCTGGTCCACACAGGTGTTATCATGACATGGGCTTTCATGTCAGTCATGGTCCTAGAGGACAGAAGTGCCATGAAGCTGCAGTGCTTTGCAGCCTAAATCAAGAAACAAGAGCAGGCACACCTTGGACACTCAATTCAGTGGGAAATGAAAATTGAGGAAGAAAAAACCCCAACCCTATTTCTCAAGAAGAAATTTTTTTTTTTTTTTTTTTTTTTTTTTTCTCTAGAATGTCTTTGGCTGGAAGAGACCCTCAAGATCATCTAGTCCAACCTTCTACCCCAACACTGCAAGCTCACCACTAAACCATGTCCCTGAGCACCAGGTCCACATACCATTTAAATGCCTCCAGGAATGGCAACTCCATCACTGCCCTGGGAAGCCCATTCCAATATTTGATAACCCTTTCAATGAAGAAGTATTTCCTAATATCCAGCCTAAACTTCCCCTGGCACAACTTGCATCCATTCCTTCTGGTTCTGTCATACATCACCAAGGAGAAGAGGTTGTTTGCAAGAGGAGTAAAAGAATTCCTCCTGCCTTCCTCACAAATAAAGTTTTTCAGTATCTTTTTCAATTAATCTTGGTTTTACTTTTTAAACCACACAGAGAGTTTCACATAGTTTCATAAATTTTTTTTTCCATGGTGGGAAAGACGGTAAAATTAAAGGAGCTAGGGAAAGGAAGGAGAGTGGGGAAGGAGAAAACCAGAGTTTAAAAGATAAAAGAAGTTAAAATAAACCTGAAAACATTAATGTCTCTCATTCTAGCACTCCAAATGGTGTTGAGAGCAAGGAGAAAGTGGAGAAAAAAAAAAAATTAAATACCTGAAAGGTTTTGGTTCACAACAAAGAAAGGAAGCAAAACTTCCCAGCTGAAACAGAGTACACATTTTGTTTGCTTTGAAATGGCTTCCTGTGGAAGTTTTTGGACAAGAGGGAAAAAAGATGTGTGTGTGTTGGAGTCAGGGAGAGGACACTTGTTTCTGTACATATTGAGCTGTCTGTACCTAGAGGTGCAAGGCAGTGTCCTCCAGATTTTCTGGGCACTTAACCATGGCAAACAATGGGAGGAAGCTGCAGTGTGGAGCTAGAGAAAGTGCGAGTAGATGTTAAGAAGCATCCTATAGTGAATACATCCCCACAGTACTGTTGGTTCTGTCATGGAAGGAGAGGGCAGCAGCGACATGGGAAGAGCAGCGTTAGCGTGCATTCAACCATATGCCACCAACTCATATGGCAATGCGGTCTAAAGCCTTTCAAGGCTGTTCCAACTTGGAAAAGGCTTGAAAAGTTTTCAAACAGAATTTTTATGGTCTGCTGAAACACAAATGGCTATTTTTCATTCTACAGGGAAATTTATCTGGAGGGAGACCAGGAAGAGGCATCCACCCTCAGCTCCAACCGCCTGGTTCCTGCTCCTGAGCCAGGCAGAGGAAGTGTCACAGTGTGGTGAACGTATTTCTTCCCCAGTTGTCGGCAAGCTGTGCTTTAATAATGGTGTAACAGCGCATGAAGGAACACTAGCCACAAAAATTATCCCATTGGGAAGGAAGGTTGGAAGAGGTTTTTCATTCTAAATTTGACACCAGGGATGGGAACCTGGTGCACAACTGTGCAAACCTGCTTGAGGACAGAAGGCACTGGAGATCCCTCTAGACAGCCCCACCAAGGTGGGGTGGACTCTTTTTCTCAGAACTGGGCATCCCACATCATGCTGAGATGAGGGTTCCTGGGACATCGGAGCAGCAGTGAGGAATGGGAACTCATGTTGGGGGGAAACTCTGCAAGGGGGTGGAATGAATGAAGAAATGGCGATGGAAGAAGCAGCAGCACCATTCTTGTGGCTACAGGAGCTGCTGGCTGTGCCTTGGCACAAGCAGGGTCACCAACACACACAGCCCTCATCTGCTGCACTAGGCTCATAGGTGTATTGCTCATGTCCCTATATCAGAAATGGGAGTGGCAGTGGGGTATGGTATTTGGAGAAGTATAACCCGCTCCATCCTGTTTGGGATACCATAAATTTGAACAGTGCATACCATGAAGAAGAAACATTGGCTTGCAAAAAAGTGCCGGTAAAATCCAAAATGCATTGAATAAAATGTCTAGGGAAAGAAATTAAACATGCTCACTCAACGTATTTTACCTAGCTATAAAACTTTATGGTTAACTGCAAGGTGAAATGTCCAGCTACACGGCAGGTATCAGGGCTTTCTTATGAGATGCACGTTTCTTGGTGGTTTGTTTCCAGATTCTGCTCTTGGTATCTTCTAATTAAAAGAGAAAAACAGCTTCCAGGAAAATATAAAATAATCCTTAACCAGTTGGTTAAAAAAAACCCAAACAGCCTGAAAATTGAAATAACAAAGAGAAATTAGGTACCCCAAAGCTGCCCCAAGTCTTTCTCTCCTTTAATCTCATGGATTTAAAGAGGGCTTTTGGATTCTTGAAGATCCCACTTCATGGCCTGTTTAAAGCTGGGCTGGAAGAGGAATCAAAGCAACGGATAAATGTTCTGAATGGTGGTCATGTACCCACCTCAGAGCAACTGAAGAGCACAGAGAGAATAACAGACTGTCGAGCAGTGTTCCTACCCATGGTAAATGCTGCAGATCTGGTGCCTTAGGGGGTCTATTCCTTTCTGGTTAGACAAGTCTATCGTTTTAACCAGCTTAGCTTTTTTTTTTTTTTGATCTGGTCCCTCACAAACTTGATCTAAGCTCACCCAAAAAATCCTGGTTTTTAACTTTTAGGGAGAACATGACTTATGATTTACTAGATAGCTATGGCAAGCCTAATGTAATAAAAGACAGACCTATGTGATGTGTATGTGCTACTGTATTATAAATATTTAATAAGTTATATGGAAAAAGAAAGTATAAGGGTTACAGAAACCATATTAAAGTAAATAAGTAAATACAAAGAAGGTTAAAGTGTCTAACTCTATATGGTATAAAAGCTAAAGCAATCCAGATCTCTTTTCTAGATATGTTTTCCATGTACAGCAGTTACTAGGCTGCATAGAAATAAGGCAAGTATTTAAAGACAGGCAAAAAAATTTAAAAAAAAAAAAGGGGGAGAGAGAGAGAGAGAGAGATCTAAAGCATTTTGTTGGCATTGATAGCAACCGTTTCAAAAAGCCCTGGAACATTTAAAAAGAATTAGAAAGGATTTTGCTGGAATCAAAGGGAGAGCACTTTTCCTGGCTGGACTTGTATCTGGGTATCTGCAAACCGATTACATCAGAGTGAGCAGAACAGCCTTGATCACCCCGGACTTTAAAATCAGAAGAAAGGGGTTTTCCTGTTTGGGCTTCTTTTTTTTTCACTCACACATCTCACAGCTTTCCTTCTTATGCCTGCCTGATGGCAAAGGAACATTTATTTTGGCACAGAGGCATGCAGAGCACTTAGAAAGGCCCTCTGGGTCAAGTAGCTACAGTGTACACCAAACCCTCAAGAGTGGGCAAACCTGGAAATATTTAGGTTTACCTTGCGAACCACTCCAGGGGTCTTTTGGGGGGTTTTTTGTTTGGTTTTTTTCTCTCATCCTAACCTAAGTTTTGCTTTTAAAGAAGTGGATACCTTTATGCTTAACCATAACATCCGCTGTGATCCAGACAGGGCTCCTGGCTCGCCGCCTCACCAGCCCACCATTCCTTCAGCAATGCCAATCCTATAACCAGCTCTCTTGCTGCACGAGCCAAGAAAGGGTTTTTTTCAAGGCTTTTGCCATTGCAGGTGGTTTACCCATGGTGTCAGCCAGCAGAGAGAGGACAAGCACACCCTACACCCAGACTTACCCTTGCCTCCTTCACGCTGGTAGTATTGCCTGTCTTGGCTTTTTGATGTGGTCTCCCTATCCAACTGGGAGGGAGACAGAAAGGTGCCTTCCTCAATCACCCTGTGCCAAGGGTGTATTTCTGTTTGTGAAAAAAAATAAGACTAGGGAGAGGAGTGAGGCAAAATGTTGGAGCCAACCTTAAGTCCCAGCGATGTTGAGGAACATCTCCTCCCCATGCTCTCTCTGTGGGAAAGCATTCACCAGCCCCCTGGGAGCTGGTTTGGCTTGTGAATCCTGCTGAAAACACCACCAAATTGTGGGGATTTCCATGTTTTTTTGTCTGTCCTTTTATTTCTTTTCTTTTCTTGTAACTTTCTCCTGTCTTGGTAATAGATTTGGCTGTTGGGAGGAATGGGGAATTGTGCCAAAGCGGAGCAGGAAGGAGACCCTCCCCTTATGCAAGGGCTCACATTGGTGGGGCTCTCCCCACTGGCCCCACTCCTTGCTCCTCCCACCTAGTGATGGATAGAGGAGGGCAACACAGGGGATGGGAGGAGATCAACCGAATGGCAAGAATTGGAGGTGGAGAGGGTTGTTGGGGGTATTGGGTGGTGGAAGGTTTTGGAGCTTTCCTCTTAAGTCTCAACATATGTTTGATGGAAATTTTCAAGCTGGAAATCCAGGGCAAGCATAGGGCTACAATACAGCAAATCCAACACAAACAGGCACAAATGAAAATGAAATTACACTCATCCCCCTTCTTTCTATGGTCTCTACGGAATGTTGTCAAATTCAGTAAACAAGCATACAAGGTAACCTAGCTCCCAGCAGGGCTGGCAAGAGCCTTTCCTTTCCGTTTGATGGAAAGCCTAAACTGTTTTGAGGAGTGTGAATATATTTCCTTGTAATTTCCCCTAATGCTGTTTGTAGGTCATGCATGGGTTCTCCAACGTGCAGGAGGTGTAATATTTTTAAACCTTTACGTGGATTCCCACTATGAGCCATGGAAGAGGAAACAATCCTGCGTGAGCTCTGGCAGGATGCTGTGTTCCCCAGAGCAGCGTTTCCCTGCCTGTACCCAGGGTACAGAGCACACTTGGCCAAGCAGCTTCTCACACAAGTGTTTCTCAGGTCCAGCTTGCAGTCCAGAAGTCTGTTTTAAGGGAAAAGGAAAGGTAGGAAAACTCACTTCCCATTGCTCATGGAAAGCAAATAGCAGTGCAAAAACGGCTGATTCACCTATTAAAATACACACTTTTTTTTGCAGGTGACTTTTTTTTTTTTTTCCCTGTATTTTCCCTGCTACAGTTACCGTTACCATCCTAAATAACAATAACCTATCTCACTGCTACCAACAGAGAGGCTTTACAGTGCAATGGAGAACTATTTTGGAGGTATAAATCACTTGACCTAAAGATTCTCCCTGGAGTGTCAGTGCTGTGTGCTACATTTTGACTGTGCCAAACCCTTATGCTAAAGAACATTTAACATTTAAAGATCCCCTCTGTACACCCTCTAAATGTCTCAATCCTTTGCTTTTAGATTAATATGTCTTCTGTGAAAATGAGATAATTGATTACTGAGCCGTATTATTTACAAATGAAGTATTGTTCATGGACTGACCTTTCATTTCTATAGCTCGATACTAGTCCTTATACAGCATTTTTAATTAGTGAAATGGTAACAGAATTAGAAGAAAAGGAGGAAGAAAAGATCTTCTGTGAATGTTTATAATACAAGGAAACTTTAGAGATGACTTTCATGTTTAAAACTGCAAAAAAGTAGCATTTGGTCAGAGTTCACATCCCAAGTCTCTGTTTGGAAAGTCATCTTCTTCTGTTTCCAAAGGCACAGCAAGTGAAAACGCGGGGGGGAGAGGCTGATCAATAGGCAGAAGTGACCATTTGCTCTTCACGCTGCTCTTCTGCACCAGAGGATTCATCTCAGCCCAATCTCCTTGATGAGCCACCAGCAAAGCTCACCTTAGCATTTCAAGATGAATGGCACCAATGAAGTCAGGGGACTTGGACATGTACAGAAAAGCAAAACTCCCTAAACCAGTGGCTGTGGAGCACCAAACACCATTGTCAGAGATGCTAGAAATGCTGAAGAGGCAAAGTGTAGCAAATTCACTCTCCTGAAAGAGGACAGGAGCCAGGCTGGATTAATTAGCACTGCAGCCCAGAGCCTGGATGAGTTGGGCGGTGACCGGTCCGGACCGCCTTTCTAAACCCCATCGCCAGCCACACTGCCTTGCACTCAACAGCTGTGAGCTCAGGATAACTCAAACCCAGCTGAAAGCGGGATAAAGAGTAAGGAAGTAGGAAGAAAAGATGAAATATGGCATAAATATAGTCCAACGGTAGTTTGAGGTTTAAAAAGAAATATGTTCTGCTTGTGAAGGGGAAGGATATCTCATGAGAGCTACCAACAGGCTTCAGAAAGATTTGTATTGCAAGAATAACCAGGAAAAACCTATCCTGCCATGAGTCTGACATGGTTCTTGTGTAAATGTTTCAGTCTGTTTGTGACTGGCTTATTTTGACCTCAAATGAGTATCTGTTTCTAATGAACCCAGGGATTCTGATGGGGAGAAGGTGTGCTTGAGGCAGGCAGCTCTTTGACGTGCAAGCCAAGCCAATCGTGATGCTTGCTTAAGGTGGTAGAGATGCTCGCAACATGCAGGAATCATAAATCCTTGCAATGCTTTAATTTTCCCTAATACAAGCAAACAAAGAACAACAACAACAAAATAAGATAATAAAAATAATCTAAATTTAGCTGGGTGATGTGCTTCTATTAAAAACTCCAAACAGGCACAGCTGACCTCAGGTTGATTCCACCATCTTTCCTCAGGAGGGTGAAGGATTTTCCACATGGACTTCAATGGATTCAGGCCCATGTAAGTATCTGTAATATAAAGCAAATAAATTTGTTTCTCTTTAACAAAGATGTTAGTTAATATCCTTACAGCCATAAAGGAACTCCTGTAACTGAAGAAGAGGAGGGGATTATTTATATTTATAAATCTTTTTATTCATGAAACAGAAGCATATTAAAAATCTCTGTCATTACAAGTCTGGAGAAAAATATGAGGTCTGAATTGAGGAAGGGTAGAGGAAAGGAATGGAGGGAAGGCTTTAAACATGTTTTTAGCATACTATGGATGCGGACAAATAGTACATGTCTCGCTTCCAGAGGATCTGTATTGGTAGGCTTTTGTCCCAGTACATATGGTCTCACATGCAACATCCACTGAACCTATGAAAAAGAAAAAAAAAAAAAAAAAGAAACCATCAGTATCATTCAGTGCTCTTTGTGGAATGTGAATGTGCTGCTTTGCCAGCTAAATTGTTTGCAGAGTGTACTTCGTCCGAGGCATCTCAGCTACCATCTTCTTGCTAAGGGGCTACTCCTGTTCCCCTCTAAGTACCAACATTTTCTGCCCCCAGCAGTGATACCCCTCTCTTACTGAACAGTGAATCCTATTCAGTGATGCTGCAAAGAACAAAAATAAGTGTATATTCAAGGCAGCTGAAACAGTTCTGCTATTTGTGGTCACATCTCCCATGACATCTAGGACACAACTCATGGTGTAATTTTGCAGGAGGCGGCAGCAAGCTTCTGGCATTCCCAGCTTGTGGCTGTCTCCATGTCTGTGCAAAAAAGTCCATAAACAGGGCCCAGCCACCTCAAATGAACAAATTTTAGCCCTTGCCATGGCTGAAAATAGAAGATGGGGAGAGGAGGCGGGGGGGGGGAGATGCTGCTTGAGCACAATATATCCCATACATCCAGCTCACTGGGCTAATCAGGACGTGGGGACCCCTCAGATGTGGAGCCAATAAGGAACGCTTCAGCTACCTGGGATTTTATAAATCTTTCAGCTATCAGTCTTTCAGAGCTCCAAATGCAAAATCCAGCAGCCCAGGATATCATGTGGATTTATGACTTGGGATTTACGAACTGGTCTGGTTAAAATAAGAACTGCCTTGACATTTTTTTTTCTAAGATTTGAGGAAAAGAAAAAATAAAACTGAAGACACAATATTTTTTTTTTTCCTTTTCAAAGCTCATTGTTTATACAAATGTAGATTTTTTTTCTATATGTTCAATTATTTTGATTTTCTTCTTGTCTGTATGCTTTTTGGGTCTGGAAGTGGAGAAGCAGAGGCAACGCTGCTCTCACAGGGATTCCTGCCTGGCAGAAAACATGGTCTCAAGGCACTCCCAGTCCCACTTCTGGAAGTAGGAAAGGTGTTGGTAAGTGTTTAGGGAGATTTCTGGATGTTTTCAACCAGTATGTAGCTCCCCACAACAACCCCAGAACTCACCTGCTTTCACCACTTTTTTTCTTTAGATAATTTTGTGGCCCTTGTCGTTTTTCACTTGTGGCAAGCTGCGGTTTTGGGGGGGGGGGGTGTGTATAACATACATGTATATGTGTGTTTATGTTCGTGTCTGTATGTGTACTCACATGTACACGTGCACTTATTAATGTGTACAGCTCTAAGTAGGCATCAACTATACACAAATGTCTACATGTACTCTTGTATATATGTACACGTGTATGTATGCACACATATATGTACATAAAATACTTGACTAATTACAGCTGTGTAAACATACACACAGACATTTTTGAGAGAGCATTATGAGTGACTTGTATATCAATTCTTTGATTAGAAACCAATACAGGTTATCACTTTTTATTCATACCATTGAACCATATGTATTTTGAGTGAGAGCCCATCCAAAAGGACTTTCTATCCTTATCTGTAACTTATGACCTTCCTTTCAAATTTTCTCATCTTATAAAAAAAGAAAAGACGGTATTTACCTTGGTCAGGAGGAAAAACTGTCAGACCTATTTTTGCCACCTCTTCTGATTGACCCCTTCATAACCTCTGCCCACAGTTTCTGGGTGATTTTCTTCTTGTGATCCTTGAGTTCTGTTCCTTTATGCACCAAGTTACCTCTAAGGAAAAATAAACCCAACCAAACATTTAGCCCTAGCCTTTCAGCCTAACACCTTCCCCATCCCCTTAGGCACAGATTTATCCATGTACTAACACTGCCAGACTGTGCCAACACCTTCACCCCAGGTTGCTGAAACCACTGCACACATCTTTCACCTCCTTCCATCTCACTCTGGCACCATGTAGGTGCTGATAATATTTTTAGCCTCCACATGAGACCTGCACACACCAGTGAGTATCTCCTAGGGCTTCTGCCAGTGTCCTAAGAAGTAAAGGGGCTTTACAGGGAGAAAAATCATAGAATCATAGAATGGTTTGGGTTGGAAGGGACCTTAAAGATCATCTAAGGCCAGGCAGAGAGGCATGATGAAGGGTGTTTTCACCCCTCCTCCTGTTTGCAAGCCCAGCAGCACAGAGAGTGCCACACCAGCATTAGGGGAGGCAGGATGATGCTCCTGGAGCAGCTCAGTTCTGCTCTGTGCAGGAAGAACAAGCCTTTACATCATCTCTGGTGCCTGAATAAGCTAAAGTAGAGGTTCTTATCCAGGCCAAACCAGGCAAACCATTCCATGTACCATGGCCCGGAAACAAAACAGGCTTGGTCTAAGAAATGTCAGGAGGTTACTCTGTGGGTTTGACGCAAAATGGTTTACTTTGTTTTTAATTGCCACACCTTCAGAAAGTTTTCCAGCGTGACTCGCATCCCAGGAATAATCTGATGTGAGATTTCATTTTAAATAAAATTGAGGAGCCCAAACCATGTCTTAGAGCTCAATAAAATTGCTGCTTAAATAAAAGAAATCCACAATTTTATTGGTTTTTAATTATTCAGTGAGAATTTTTTCAATTGCCATCTGTTTTTAAACTCAGAAATGATGTGGTAAGCCACCAGGTTTGGAGTGAGTAGGCCAGCAGACTGCTTCCCATCTGGGCACCTTCCTAACCTCAGCTTTGGTGAAGAAAGTTTTCCAAGAGATTTAATGAACAGTGAGGGAGGTGGCGGTTGATAATACGTATTCCCAGTTTTCACTCCACTGAGCACCTGTACCTTTGGTATCTCAGGTATTCACTTCAGATCCCATTGAGGCACTGGGGACATTTTAAGGACAGAGTAGGAGGAATTTGAAAAATAATTTGTCACCTTTACAAGCCATTTTCTGTCCACTTTTAACATCACTGGCATGTAAAGAAGAGCAGGTCACTCTTACTGTGACACCGGGAATGTGGTACCCCACACCAGAGCATCCATGCTGGCACCAGTGGGGGGCTGGGGAGGGCAGTGGGGCAGCCACCTTCTTGTGGAGACATGCCAAACCCCTCACCCCACTCTGTGCAGCACCCAACACTAACAAATCCCACCAAAAACATGTGCCAAAAGCATCTTCACTTGGCTGCTTGGTGCCAGTGCATGGCTCTTGCTCTTTCCAGGTATCATCTCCAGCATGGTCTTGACATTAAAAATTATCTCTCCATCTGAGGGTGAGGGAGGGGGCCAGGGGCAAGCTCTCATGTAAGGCACTAAGTGTCTGGACCCCGCTAAGTTCAAAGGCACCCTCCCTCCCACCCCAAGGAGGGATGTAGCTGGACGGAGGATGGCTGGAGGCCACACAGATGGGAAGGTATGTAACAATCCATTTATCACTTTGCAAATATTAGTGTTGCTCGCATTTGCTGCAGCAATATTTCTTCTTGAAAATTGGTGAAGTGAGTAATAACAATGTTATTTATTCTAAGCCCTTGGAACTGAGAAGCAATAACAGGGGGGACTGTTCCCTTGAAAGCTTCAGAGGTGCTGGAAATAAAATGGAGGGGGAGAGAAAATAGAACAAAGGTCTGGAGGAGAGAAAGCCATTGAAATCTCTTGCTTAATTTCGTTGCCCTAAAGGTAATAAAATGCATTTTGTAATGATTTATACATAGAAAAGAAGGGGTGGGAAAAGGGCGAAGATTTCAGATTCATCCTACGAGGTAGCTGGAGCTTCCCTCTCACTGCCCCATAGGGCTTACCCCCAGCACAGGGCTTACCCCCAGCACAGGGCTTACACACAGCTGGCACCTTGGGTTTTGTCTCTGGCAAAACACCACCTTTGCCACAGAGTCCTTCTTCTATTTTTTTTCTTTCTCACTGCCACCCCTCACCCCCCACCCCCCCCATCCCTTATCTGAATATATAAGGCTGCACTTTGCTCAGATTTATGGGTTGGGGCAGCA
The DNA here is from genome assembly GCA_024336885.1 of Actenoides hombroni. Taxonomy (NCBI): domain Eukaryota; kingdom Metazoa; phylum Chordata; class Aves; order Coraciiformes; family Alcedinidae; genus Actenoides; species Actenoides hombroni. The sequence continues at coordinate 235,197 of WUAM01000280.1, forward strand.
CTGTGTGTATTTACAGTCTCCTGACCTGCAGACCTCCAGCTGAACAAGAGCAGGAGGAAACCAGGGCCCATTCCATAAACAGAGACAGATACGAAGGGGAGGCAGCAGGAATTGTGAGCAGCACTTAACATTTTTAACTATTTGGCCAAGACAAGGAATTAGCGATTAGATTAGCAAAGAAAAATTAGAAGCAAGGTTAAAGATTTGGGGGAGGGGGGAGGCGGGGGAAGAGGGTGGCTCTGGCAGAGTGGCCCCCACGTTTGGAATGAGGAGAAATTAAAAGTTATAGAGATTTTAAAAAAACAGTGAAAGGGAATGTGGATGGAAGTGAATCACCAACACGTTTTAATGAGAGCTGTGTTTTCCTTCAGTAGAGCCGAACAGCGCTTTTCAAGTCTAATTACCTTTCAAGGAGGTAGATTACTTAGTCTGTGTTTATTCAGGTACTAATTGCCTCAGATTAAGTAAAAAGAAAACCTTACTCAACGATAATAAATATTTCTTACGTCCGTATCTGTCAGTTGGTTTGTCGGCAAAAATTTGGTGCAGATGAGACATATTTCAAAGGAGCCGGAGAATTACTTGACTTCTCTGAGGCAAAGGCAGCAAAAGTGGCAACAACCAGGAAAATAAATAAATGAAATGCAAGGTATGTAGGGGTCACTATATAGCATAAGTATATCAACATGATGAACAGCTTTGATGAAAATGGTAAACAAAACCACCCTCTCTTCCTGTGGCTTGTTTTACATTGCAATAAACCACTGACTCTATAACCTATCAGAACATGCTGAGATTTTATGCATCATTTCCAACTACTATTTGAACATTTGGTTTAGAGTAGTCATGAACTATAATTAATGGGATTTATTTTTTTTTTTGTCCTGATAAAAAGCACGCTTTATTGTATTTTATTACCTGTTGGTCCAAAGCTTCATTTAAATGACATAAATTCATTGTAGGTTTTAGGATGGGGATGGGGGGGGGGTAGATTTTGCATGTGATTATGACGAATTAACATTTACCATCTGTAATCAAATCCAGAAGTTTAGCTTGCAATGACTAGTCTAAATTTTCTTTGCTCCTGTGAGCGAGCTGGTAACACTGGGATGCCAAGATTTCGGCCCAGCTCAGCCTGCCAGGGGGAGAAGGGGAAAAAAAAAAAAACAACCCACAACCCAGGCACCACAAAGACCATTGAGATGAATGGCTCTATTTTATGAGCCATAAAAGTTTTATTCATCTTGACACCGAAACAGGTTTAGGCAGCGAGTTGACACGCCTTAAATAAATAAGTGGAATTAATTCCCTGGCTCTTGAAACAATAGTGGTGTGCCCATAACGCCGAGAGCTGCCCCGTTGTTTCCCGTCGCTGCTCGATATTGATATTATTTGTGGGGTTTTTTTTTTCCTCCGGGGCCTGGTTGCTCCACTTCAGATTCTTCCCCTGTTTTATTAGAGGTTGAAAAGGGTTCAAGACCTGGTTGTACTGCTGCTCCCACCGACAGCTAAGGAACCAGTTTGGCGTCTGGTTTGTCTGTTGTTTTACTGCTGACCTTCAAATCAACTTTCCCCCCTGACCCCAGGAGGCATCTATCATGACAAGAGGCTGTTTAACACAAATGGTGCCCATTTATAGGGGAAGAGAGTCAGAAGATTTCCTTGGTTGTTGGTTTTTGGTGGTTTGTTTTTTGGTTTGGTTTTTTTTTTAGGTTTTGTCTTTTTTCTTTTTTTTTCTTTTTTTTTTTTTGTTGTTTTTTCTTTATGGAGAATTTGTTTTTTTCACCCCTCTTTTCTCATTGCCCACCGGTGGAATCCCCCCCTACAG
>WUAM01000280.1:246531-257096 GCA_024336885.1 Actenoides hombroni
AAAAAAAGGGGGGAAAAAAAGAGTCTCTCTTCCCAAGAACACTGTGTTTATTTCCTAAATCAAAACCCAACAAAATGCCTTTCTGGCATAGATTTCTCAGGCATATTTTTTGTTTAAGCTGTGGAAAAATGGGACTTACCCTAGTGCTGCAAATCAGTCAGTCATGGAGAACATTTTGATTTAAAACGCAATCTGAAGAGAAGAAAAAAAATAAAGGAATGATATAAGCAAACAGTACAACACTTTCAAGTTACTCTTAAAATGTTCCTAGCTTAACTAATACATTGAAAGTTTAAATTTTTACACATTGTTCTTAAGGGGCTATGCCTCTTGACTCTTTATTTATATCACTTATTCTTGTCTGGCAACATATGTTACCAATTTTTTTTTTTTTTCCCCTGCTAGCCAGACAAATGTAAGGGCTAGCTGAGGAGGGGTAGTTGCATCTGATGAGTTTAACAATTGCAGGGCATCCTTTAAGGGTAGCCAATGGGCTCTTTTGAAGCTATAATACTCACCGTTAACCATTTTCATGCTGACATATTTTTATTGCCGAAGTTGGGGCTTCCCAGGTCGTCAGCCTCTTTTGTTTTCAATGGCTTCACAAGCAAATCGCCCAGGGGTGGTTGAGAGCCATTCATCCAGCAAAGGCCTTCATAGGTGTCTTAAGCCACACTCATATAACTTGACATATAAACCTACACAACGTCCCCACAACTGAATAAAAGGCACACAGAAAATATACTTTAAAATTCTAATTCTGTAACGCATGACAAATGCAAACAAATACTAACCATACGTAGTTAGATTTCTCAGTGCCATTACTGACACCAAAAGGTAAGGGGTAAGACGACTTATCCCAAAAGCAAACCCCCTCAAAACCTTCTTTTAAATAAGTGCACCAACAGTGAAGGGAGAAGTTGCAAGGACAGATGGATGTTGCATTTTACACGTGGCATTTTTAGGTTACCCATTCTGGAGTAAGAACTTGAACTCTCCCTGTCTTTTGCTTCCTACTCATCTTCTGTCCTGTCTCCTCATTCAATGCCGACAAGTTCCTGCAACACCACTGGAACTGTGTCACCATTTGCTGTTTCACTGCTGGAACCCCAGCTCCAGCTTCCGGGAGGCAACAAGTACTTACAAGCCATGGGAGCATAATCCCTAACATAATGCCATCATGGCAATCTCCAGCCTTTCGGTGCTAGATCAGACCACTAGTGGTATGTCCTGCTATAAACGAGACACCCAGCGTGGGATGCTCAAGAACCCTGCTCACCAAGGATCACCAAAGCAGACTATAGGGCACGCTCCAAATTTCTTGCTGTTGGAAATTCATTCAGACCTGTAGGATAGGAGGCTGCTCCAAGAAGGTTGCTTTAATTTCCCTTGCATCCTCAGGAAAGAGGAGGAAGAGGCAGTATCAAGCTAGAATGAGAACACAGGTCCAGAGCACCGATGATCTTCTGAGGAAAAAGATACAGCACGCAGCATTTTGTGTGAATTCAGACAGAATAAATATAGGAATTGCAATTAAACTCACATTGGGGTCCCTTGAAGGGGGAGGTTGAGTGGGTGGATCAAGGCACATCTCCCGATAGCATATTTGTCCTTGGCAAACATCACACAATACAGTTTTTATACTGGGAGAAGAGCAAGAGAGAAATGCTCACATGTTTCCTGGTTTGACTTAAAAGTTCCGTTCTCCTGGGCTAATTGGTTTGTTTTTCAAACTTAAAAAAATGGCCAAACATTCCCTGCACTTATTATAGGGGGCTTTGAGAAGAAAGTGAACTTTCTAAAGTAGGTTTGGATTCAGCAGTGTACAAAAAAACTTGCATAGAAATAAAGATTTTCCTTTCTGTTCACTTTTCTATCACAAGCAGCTAGCCTAACTTTTATTTCTTTTATTTCAAATTACAATTTAATTATACTTTGGCTGACCTCCTGCAACAATTTGCAACCCCAAAGTGATCCTTTGGAGAAAAGTCTCACTCTCCTAAATGTCAAAGGCAGTGGAAAAGACTGCAGAGACTAAATGTGCACACCAGGTCTCCTACAACTGATGATTCGAAGTCTTGACTTTTCCTATTTCTTCTGAAAGGTTTTATTTAGGCAGGTGTTACTAGTGTCAATATCAAATATTTGGTGGCATTATTGAAGCTCGAAGCATGTGGATTATTACTTAATTTTTTATTGTAAGAACATTGCTGGCAACTTCATAATTAAGCTAGTGACCTTTCTTAAATTTGTTTATTACCCTCAAACCTTTTTTTTTTTTTATCCTGGGGATGGAGGAACAGGGACTGCATCTCGGTCTCTCAGTCACTTTCTCTCTGTTTTGTCCATCACCTTGGTTTCTTTCCCGTTTTTGACCTGCACTTTTTCTGGATCAGACACTGGCAGGTTGAGAGGTAATAAGAACCAGATGGACATAGTGCAGAAATTGCCCAAATGGGTACGAGAATGTGGGGAGCTGTCAGGCATGGAGAGAAGCTGGAATTTTTCAGCAATAAAATGGGATTTATTGCCACTCTACCACAGTCATTGCCGACAACCGTTTACCTTGACAGAAACCCCATTCCAATAGTCCACACCAATGCAGATTTTTTATTTTTTTTTCCCAAAGAGTGATGATTGGTATTTGTTCTAAGGCTCAAATGGCCTGCACTAAAGGTGAAGCATTAGGCCAAAGTCCTGTATTCCCTGCTGAGGCAAATGAACCTGCTAAAATAAGTTCCTTCCACAATAGCTGTGTAATTGAAACCAGAAAGTGAGAGAATTTGATAAATTGCTTGACCCTGAAGGAATGTTAAGGTCATAAATTTTCATTGGGTTTTATTTTTTCTTTTGTAGGAAGAAAAAAAATAAATCTCTTTTTTTTTTAATATATACATAGATAATGTTTAGTATTTGTATCCCAGTTCCAGCTAGCTTCCAGATCATTAGCTGTTACTTTGTCATCCTCTCTCCATAGGCAACTATTACAAGGTTTAGAGCATTCCTACTTATACCTTCCTAGGAGGGCTGGAGGACACAAAATATTCACAAACAGCAGCATGCACTTACTACTGCTGAGGAATCTGCCACATAAAGCACTAACAACCCAAAATGGGGCATTTAACAAGTGCAACCCCTTTAGAAAGATAATATAAATATATAAAAAAAAAATCCAAACTACTGTACTTGAAGAACAATGCATTAAAAAAAAAAAAAAGTCTGCAAATCATTTTCAGGAAATCAAACTTTTATTGCTATTCTTACCTTTTTTTTTTTTTTTTTTTTTTTTTTTTTTCCCCCACCGGTTTTTCCTTTTTTTTTAAAAAGAATATTTATTTGCTATTCTTACCTTTTTTTTTTTTTTTTTTTGGCTTGCTCTCCAACTGGTGTTGCCTTTTACTTGAAAAAGAATATCAATGTTTTATTGAATGATATGTACGTATGTTTCTTCAAGCCCAAAAGTCACAAACAACCTCCAAACCCCTCAGTATCTTGTCGTGGAAATACATACCTCAAGAATAAATAACTAAAATAAATTAAATTAAAATACAATAAAACCAAGAAAAAAAGATGAGAAGGATTAGGAGGATAACCAGCAAGGTAAAACATCCAGTCACACTCCCTTCTCTTTGCTTGCAACCATCAATAAATACAGCCACGCTAAAAGAGCTCCTAAGAGGGAGTGGAAGGGAAATGTAGAAGTATTTTGGTTTTGTGTATGGATTTTTCCTGCAGTAGCAAAATTTACTTGTTCAACTGTATCAGCTTCTGCTTTATAACTGCTTGAAATGTGCTATCATATAGTAACTGCTTTTTATAATCTTGCTGCTTTTCTCCCCCCCCTGCTTTAAGTATAACATTTCAGAGGCAAAAGTCTTATTGTTGCACTTCAATAAGGCGTTACATTTTACACAGCCATACGTATTTAACCCAACATGAAGTGAGTTAAATAATCATTAGCATAGTAACCCACTGCTATCAAAAACTTATTGGTCCTCTAAATTTTAAATTAATGGCCTGTCTCCCTTGTTCTGTGTGCATGCATGTGTCTGGTTTTCGGCTACTTCAGTGCAAAGTCGTAGAGGTTTTATGAGTACGTATTAGACAATTTACATTATTGACATTTCAATTTAAAAATAAGTAAAAAAAAAAAGTACAGGGAAAAATATTACCTGCTGAGTTGGTTCATCCCTAGACCCCTGATTCTTAAGTAACTCTTCTGGGTGTTAATTAGCAGTCGATATTTGACAAACTGCCTAAGAAACACGCTCTGCTCCTCTCTAACCAGGTTGTTCTAGCTAAAATAAGTTTCCTTAAGAAAGCATGAAAAAGAGAAGCTAAAGGGAAAAAACCAAATACTTGAAACAATACTCCAATAAAATCCTAGCAAAAACTCAGTAATTTATGCTTTTTCTTTTTTGAGAAGTCAAATAAAACTATGGTGGGGATTTTTTTTTTAATTTTTTTTTTCCCCAGGGATTTTTTTTTCCATCCATAAACTTTCTGGCACAAATCCCTTCTTTCCTTTTTTTTGTTTGAGTCCCAAAGCAATAGCCAGTCAGTTTAGGACAGTTACTTATCCAGAGAATGAAGGAGTATCAGCTGCATTTCAATTAGAGAAGGAAAAAAGATAAAGACTTGGAACGTAACTGAAAAATGTAAAATGACATATTAGGATGAGAATTTTCATCTGTTGCTGTATAAATATTTTAATAAAAGTTCTAAAATAATGTGTCTGCCTCCTCCTTTATAAAAGAGAGGAGATTATGAAGTGCAAATGATGCATCTTAGAAGTATAGATCCGACTGGGATTTTTCACTATTAAAGAGTCTTTTAGTGCCTCTCCTTTAGAAGTTGTTTTCCGAGCTGTTTCAGTCCCCAAAAAGTATAAATCTCATAAGTATAAATAAAAGATGACTGTCAAGTGGCTTCCATCACTAATATTTTTTGCAAACTAACGTTCGGCTGATGCAACTCAATTTTGTTTTGCATCGCATTAGTGTCACAGCGGCAATGACTGGCCTTTATTCACCAACCCTTTGAGTCAGCACTTTGAGACATCTTTCAAATTAGGTCATACTGCAAATTTGCCACTGATACAAAGGTTGATTAAGAGAACTTCACAATTTTAAAGGGATGTCATGTGAGGAGAATTAAGGTCTGGATGATAGTTCCAGGAAATGCGAGGCCCTGTAACTATGTGGAAATAATGTATGGGCTCTATGGGGAAAGAACATATTTCCTTGGAGTGCTTGAAGTAATACTCATTTACAATTTAACCAAGTCCTACCCCCTGTTATGGAAGAAATCATATGATGGGTCTCAAAAACAAGCCATGAATTACACCATGAAAGGAGTGAGATGAGCCCTGTTCTGCCTTGCTGAAAGTCAGTCCCCTCCCCTCTGCTCCTTTGATCTTCACAGAAAACACCTATTCCTCCCCCTGCCTGCACCACCAAAGCAACTCATCTCCTGCTTTTCCATCACAAAAACAACCCTGTGTCACAATGGGACCCTTTGCCCATCATGCAGCAACTCCAAGGCAAAGCCAAATTGGTGTCTAAACCTCCCTGAAAGAACTGGAGGGGATGATCAGAAGTGACCACCAACCATGGTGGCCAGAGCTTGCAAGCCAATCCAAGCCTGATTAAGGCATCTTAATGAAGCGGTCAAATTGGACCATCCCTCCAAAGCACAGTAGGGGCAGCAGCTCTCCTTACTCTGAGGCCTGAGCATGCAGGAGAAATGATCTCAAAGGGAGCTGACGGCTTCTGAGTGTTTCTGGAAATCTGACTGCTTCATTTTTGATGGTTAAGTGGGAAGTGAGATGAATAATCTCTTTGAAGGAAGGCTGTATTTGCTGGGAGGTCGGACCCAAACATTTTCGTGGCACTCAAGGATTTTTTTTATTTTCCAAACTTTCTCTCTTTGCAAGGAATAACAACTCATGAGGAGCTGAGAGTTGCTCTTAGTTGGATGTAAGTGGATAAAACTCAACTGCCAGCTTCATTTCGGTTTAACTCTTTTGCCCACTTGACAAAGCAAGAAGCTGCTATTCCCTAAAGCACTGATGCTCAGGTTGGAGAGGGAAAATAAAAACTAAAAAAAAAAAAAAAAAAAAAGAAAGGATTTTGGCTGTAGCTATGCTGAAAGCAGCATTTCATTCTCTTGCCGCTGAAACTAGAGCCCCTCCAAGTTATCTTTTTTATGCTTAGGAATATTATCATGATTTAAGGGTACAGCAGCAGTGGAATAAAACAATTTCATACCAGAGACCAAAGAGAGATCTCTCAGGGTATGAATAGCCATGAAAGTCAGAAAAATGTTTTGCATTCCCTTTTGTATTTCCCTTTGTTTCTTTGCAGCAGAGTCCCTGAACTTGCATTTCTACCATGGGCAGCTGACTTTATTTCATGTTTTTGATGTTGTGATCACCCACAGACCTTTCCATTCTCCATATGTTTCTGGACTCAGTCACTTCACCCACAGCCCTCCCTGACTGTACAACACCTCAAATTCCATCACATGGCAAAGTCTATTTTATTCCCAGTCATTTTCAATTTACCTCCTGTGTTTCTTTGAAAGGTTTAGCTGAATGTGATTTCTTAGACCAAAAACAAAGGAGGGGGAAAGTGGCAGGCCGCAAGTAAGAGGGTGGCCTGTGCCACTGCCAGATGGTGCTGGAAGTGGGAGTTTTGAAGAGAACTGGAATAAGATCACCAATATTTCAAGTTAAGTTCACACGTGAGTTCCTTTAACCCTGTTCTACTAGATAAGAGAAAAACTGATATTAGATCCTAAGCCTGTAAGTAGTAAATGAGCTTTAAAGACAGGAATAACAGTAGCAAAAGCTGTAAGTCCACTACATCAGCCCAAACCCCTCTGCAGACCTGATTTGGTAGCAGTGCCCCAACTCCTGCCCTGTAGAGCTCAACAGGGGCTGTATGGAGGTAGCTGCTACTGCTTCTGGTACTACTGACCATCTCCAGTATCCATGAATCAGTCAAGAAAGGAAATGAACTCATGCCAGAGTGACTTAAACCAATTGTGGGAAAACAAATTGGGGTTCCTTAAAAATAAAAATAAATAAATTTTTAAAATCCTACTGCCTTTTGAGTCTGTGGGGACACTGAGAACATGCTTCCAAGCTCTTTTGTTTTGCCCTAAGGGACAGAAAGCTGCTCTTAATACAAGAAAACAAAGCTCTCCACTGCCACTACCAAAAAAAAAAAACCAAACAAAACCAACCCCCCAAAAAACCACTAACAACAACAACAAAAAAAAGCTCATTATGATCATTGGGGTGATGCTGAGGCAAGTCAAGGAGGGATAACATTCATCTTGAGCCAAGAATCCATATTACAGCTACCAGCTCTTGAACACATGCCCTCAGTGCTGCAGGACCCTGCTTCAGCCCAGCAAGGATAGTATTCCTCAAGCCTTTCCTCTGGGAATACATCAACAGGCACATTTAAAATGCAGCTTCTGCAAGCTATCAGACACTTGCCAGGAAAATTCACACAGAAACTGAAGCTAATAGAAAGAGGACACAACCAGGGAGCAGAGATACATCAGTTTGGATCAAACTGTGCACATATTTCATAGGATTGCTCCTGTCCCACCATTGCTTTGCCTCTGCTTTCTGCTGTGCAGAGACCGAGTAGAGGGGCAGCGAGATGAAGCCATAGGCAAAACAGTTCTGTAAATGAGACCAGCTCTGAAAACTGCCAAATGATCCTCAGATACAGCAGGCAATATACCGCAGGGCTCATTTCCTATAAGACATGGCCAAAAAATATTTTAAAATAATCAATTTGAAGCCTTCCTTTTTTTTTTTTTTTAGAGGTCATCTTATTTTGTGCATACCAGATCAGCTGAATATTTATAAAAAAGGTTATAGGTGAGCCCATTTCATTCACTGCTCTGTCCCCCTTGGCTGTCTTTTCCACAGCCAGGTCACCAGCTGGCAGGTAGCACCTCTCCCCACCATGCCAGGAGAACACCATCGCTCCAAGTGCCATCTGGCTTTCTGGGACACCAGTGGTGACAGACCCATGGTAAACCAATTCATCTCACACACACACACCCCCCTCCCCCCCCCGAGTCACTGAGCTGAAATTAGAGTGGGCGCTTACATAGTGATGTTTAGGCAGAGCTTTACTTTGCAGAGGATAAAAATCCATCATTTAAGTCCTTTTCTTCTTCCCCATCTCTTTTCTCCTCCCCATCAGCTTCACAAGTCCAAGTCCTCTTTGATATGATTGCCCCACAAAGCCACACAGGCCAGAACTCCACATAAAAATCTACATGATAAACCAAATATTCACCAATAGGTCTTGCCTGGAGATAAGCTTAAACTTCGCACAAGAAGAGCAAGAGCCAAGTGGTTAGGGGCAGACAGTTTGTTCCATCAGCTCTGTTGAGCAGATGAGAAAAGTATCTAATTAGCTAAATTTATTAATATGCTACTTTACATTTTTTCTTTTCTTTTTTTTTTTATCAGAGGATACAGCTACATTATAGAGGTGAAACATGACTTTTGATGATCAAGCAAGCAGTGATTAAACAAGGTTAATCCTCATTTTATATGCTAATAGGACATTTATAATCTCAACTGCATAGCCAATTTAGCTATTTTATTTTCTGTTGTTAAGAAAGTATTTCTTATTAGCGAAAGAGAATACCCCTACGTTCACTGCAGATGCTATTTTAATTGGGCTCAAGTGCATTGTGTGTAATTAGTCCACTTCTCTAATATTTCATCTATAATTACACCATGAACAATGTGCTTAAATTTCAGAAGAGCTGCCAGTTTAATTTTTTTTTTTTCTTCAATAAAACTGCTAATTAATTGGTGACCCTTCCCACAGACAAATGATTCTTACTGTAGCACAGACCCAGGCCTCTCAAAGGACCACCTTTTCAGAAGTTTGAACACCCTGCTTTGACACGCTGCCTCTGATATGATAAACATGAAAGCACCCACACCACCCACCTGGCTTCATCAAGACCACCATTACAAACCTCCTCCTGAGGTACTACAGGGCAGGCATGACTTCCGTAGCAATTTTAGAAGATGCTGGCTATTGAAAAGGACCAAAGAGAAGGAAATCACTGGATGTGGTTTCATTTCATCCACCTAAAAAATTATCTCCCTAGTATAAGAGAGGACAGCGATGTGGAAGATAGGGGAGAGGTCCCGTTCTCCATCACAGTGGCCCGGCTCAGCAATAGAGAAACAAGAAAGAAACAGCACCAAACACGGCTGTTTTGTGATCCTATCAGCAGGACTGAAAGATCAGCTCTAAAATACAACCTCCTGCAAACCTCAGGACAAGGTGCTGCTTCGAGACTGGAGATCAAGCTGAGCTCTTTTGGAAGAAGGTAACAATGTGCAAGACACTGCATGGGGAAATTGTTTCCCTCTGTAAAGTACCTGCATTAATTTCACAGGCTGCTCACAATGCTACCAAGCTTAGCGTCTTTTGTAGAAAATCAAATGGAAAACTGAGGATATACCCCTAGGACACAGTAGTGGTCCTAGAAGTAGAACCACCTTCTCCCTGCTGCACTTTCCCTTTCCTTAAATAGCAGCGAAACACTGGGCAACAAACACACATATATATATTTTTATATATTTGCACAAAGTCATACATGGTCAAGCCAAGCATGAAAGAACTTTATTTCATACTTCTCAGACAACCATTTTTTTAAACACCACTACTCAGCTTTGCTCAGGCTTTCCTCCTGGCAGGGCAGCTCCACCTCAAGTAGCCCAAATCCAGCCCAGTATTAGTAGGGAAACTGAGGCAACCTTGAGGTTAGCTGTCCCAGCAAGCTACCACCATTACACATGTCCATCCTTGATAAACCCATCCCAGGACTCGGAGTCAAAGGAGTTTTGTTACTGCTGGTGTCTAATGATTTACAATAACCACATCAAAAGTCCTAGAAAAAAAACAGAGAACATTCATTATTAGCCTTCATACCTTCACCTAAGAGCATCCTCAATTTAGGGAGGAAAAAAAACCCCAAAAACCCAAACACATTTAATCACACAGAAGATTCTTGCTCAAGAGGACATAAACTTGCCTTGTCTTTTCATAGCTCCCATCCCAGAGGTTAAACACTCTCATGGCCAGCAGAGTAGGCAACTGAGTTGGCAGGACAGGCAGAGAAACAGCAGTGCTTTTAGTGCCCTGAAAGCCTTTCAACATGTTGATGAAGGTGCTGGGCCAACACATCCCCAGTAAAAGACAGGGGTGAGGAAGACCTAAAGCCACACTCTCTGGAGCTGGAGATCACAGTACATACAGGACACTCTTTGAGGTGACCCACGATCATGTTATATAGGTGTTACCATACACTCTGTCCCAAAGCACTCCTGTGAAGAGTCAGCACTTCCACTTCTATCTTTTCTTCTCCCTGGAGGGTGTGTAATCCTAGCTATGATCTGGGGAAGGGTGACACATCCCTCTCCTCGCCTCCTACACCCCCCCCCCCCCAAACCCCCACCCAAACCCAACCACCTTCTACCCAGCACGCCCGCACCCCACTCAACCCCT
>WUAM01000280.1:257196-269014 GCA_024336885.1 Actenoides hombroni
CCCCCCCCCCCCCCCAAAAAAAAAAACCTAACCTATTCCCATCTGCTGCAGAAAGGCAAATCACTACCACTCTGGATCTTATGTCATGTACCTCCTTCTGCTTAGAAGTTTATTTTTCAAAACAAGCATGCTTGTAAAACACTGTTTATTTAAAACACAGTACAAATGCAAGTAACCCAACATGCACAAGGGACAGCACCCAGAGGTCTCTTGCTTAATGCTTGAGAGCTATAAAGCAAATGAGAAGAAAATTCCTCAGGAAATGATGGGGTTAGGCCTGATGGGCAGTCCCGTGTGATTAAATGCAAGTTAATGAGGTCACAGGTGACAGATTTGGGCACAGAGCTGTTTGAACATGTGAATTTTAAAAAATAATTGAAAAAAAGAAATCAAAACACAACCACAAAAACACAACACAAGAAAATATCCAAACAAAATATCCACACAACAAAAAAAACCACATTCATAGCATACAGGGGGTGAGAATCAAGGCTCGTTGTGTTATCCTATAGTGCAAAACCACTCCAAAAAGTCTGACAAGTGCCTGCTTAAACAACAAAGCAAGAAGGGATGGGGAACTGTTGACAAAACAGATGACCATGAGAGAGGCACAAGCTCACCTTGGCCATCACAGAAAGAAATGGTAGCTAAGAAGTAAACAGTTTCAGTGTTTGGGGATTTATTTCTTTTTACTTCAGAAAACAACAGAAAAAAACCTTGATAATGTGATTTCAGAGACCAGAATAGACTGAAAAGAGAAAAATCATCAGATTCCAGCACACACAAGATTTTCACATTAGTTTTGCGGATACATCTGTCAAGGACAGGAGGGGATCCTTGGTATCTCACTGCTCCTGAAGCAGTTGCTCAGGTAACTCTTCAACATTCACGAGAGGGTCTTCTTACACCCTCCATGACTGAATTGCCAGGGAAAGAGGGTCCTGGCTAGCATCCCACCAGCAATGAGGCATCTTTGTGGAGGGATGAAAAGCAATTTTTGCTTTTGTCAACCTTAGTTCATGGCCAAAAGGGCTTTCCATTGTGCTCTGTTGGCCAAGAGCAACCCACTGTTTCTTTCCAAACAGTAAATGGATGTCTACAGGTTTTCACACATCACAATGATGCAATATATCCTCCCAGCTGGCAGTAACCTCCCTTCCTACTTATTGTGCTATGTTATTAGTCATACAATTCACCTGGTAGAGTGACTTGCATTCATTTGTGAAGAATGAAGATTTTACTAGTTGACTACAAAAAAAACCCGAAAACCAAAACCAAACCCCAAGCAAACCAACAACAACCAAATAAAAAAAATACCAAAGAACGAACCACATAGAACTAGAACCGATATTAGCTGGAAAGGGAAAGGCCAAAGGGAAATTATTGCTATTTTAGACAGCGGCATAAATTTTCTTCCTATTTTTAACCTAGCTTTTAATTTAATAAGTTTTATGACCCTTATATTAAGTACATATGTTTTACAAGACATTGTGTCCCTTGAGTCACCCTGAATTTGCTCTACTATAGCAGAGTTAAATGAATGAATACTGTGTTTCTGATTTCAGCTTACCCCTTATTTGATCCTTATATAGTCAATAAACCTTCGTAGAAGCATGGAGCAACTGAATTAAGCAGTGTGCCAAAACTGCATTTGGGAACTCTGTTAGCCTTTAAAACGGAATTTGTAAACTTCAGTTCTCTTATTAGGAACCTACTACACCACTACCAGGTTTCCCCACGCTGTTTGCAAGGAATAAATGGTGATACCAATAAGACTCTTTAAAAATTAATTCGGTAATATATAATTTAAGAGGGGTGAGGGTAGGGGAATGGTGTGTGTCAAGTTTTCCTTTGAGTCTCCCAGCTCCCAAAACTTAACTAAATTCTTTTTATTGCTCTCTAGAATCTTGGAAAGACAAAAAGTATTTAATCAGCCCTGTCCACTTTACAGACGATTCCCAAGCAAAGGAGGTTTTGGAAGGAAGATGGGAGATCTCTTCAGAATATATACATTTAAGCAAAGGCCAGCCCTGCTTTCCCAGTATTTATCCTTTCATCAAAATTTGGGCATATGGATTAGTAGGTGATTGCAGAATCATGCCAAAAAAACCTGATGTCTGCTACAAATGCAATATAAACAAATTGGAACAGCAATTGAGCTACCTGGAGTAGATCCCTTTACAAAATTAAGACACCCCCCCTCTCCTCATATTCAGCACCTGCAAAGAACATAAGCACGTGCCAAGATTATTCTTTTTTGGGTGCATTTATACTATTTAAGTAATGCACAAGGGCAGCTTTTCACAACAGGTTTGCAATGGTGGCAAAACACAAAGCATAGAAAGAGTTAATATTTGCTCCACAGTAGGAGGCTTGAGTTATTGATTGGCTTTGTATCAGCCTAGAGTTCCTTTTTAATATAATAAGATTAGTTTAGAAGGGTGTTTCATAAATTGGGTAGTTCTAATTTGATTTGAGTACTGGCTCTTAGTGACTTGCCAAAGTTCAGTAAATATGCAGAGTTTAGTATATGTACTTTATCTTTGTATATTAGTTATGACATAAACACAGAGGGGAAAAGTCAAATTTTATACATCAGAAAGGGGGTTTGTTGCCAGACATTGTAACATTGCGTATTTAACTTAACTGATGTATGTTAAAATGGGAAACCAAACTCAATGAGCTGTTTGTTTCTTTCTACTAATACACTTACATCAATGACCTCCGAGGACATGACCTTAAAATGTAACTAGATGTTTAAAAGAACCTCAAAGATCTATATAAGACATTAATGTTTGTGTCAGAGGGCAGTATACAAGCATGTATATACTCAGCTGTATATACATCAACCACTATATTTTTTATTGTTACAGGAAACCAGCCAAACTCCCAAACAGGAAAATTATCAGAGTTTTTTTTTTTTTTTGGTCATGATCCTGTTTAAGACTAAAGGCACAACCTTAAGTTAGAACATATTTTAGCCCTATCTAGTAACCATTTTGGCACCTTGTGTGTGTTTTTAAATACTAAGCCCTTCCTGGGGAGTGCAAGTCCCCCACAGAGATTTGCATCAGTTAGGCATGGTGTGCAGTCATAGAATCATGGAATTGTCAGGGTTGGAAAGGACCTTAAAGATCATCTAGTTCCAAACCCCCTGCCTTGGGCAGGGACACCTCCCACTAGAGCAGGTTGCTCAGAGTCCTGTGTTTGAGGATTAGTATTGGGCTCCTAAAAACAGAAGGAACGACCACTTTAGATGGGCATCAGAAACTCCTGACCACCTCTCCAGGGACAAACTGATGTCAAGTTCTGCTCTCTGTCAGGATTAAGTGTGTGTTTGCTTTTTCAATAACATGTGGTTTGAGAACAAAACCGCTCAAAATCTCTTCCATTCTTAATAAAGCATCTCAAATTGCTGAGTAAAATTCCTTAATCCTCCCATCTTAATCTGAAAACACCAATGCCACATGGTAACATTGAGATTTTTCTTTGTCCACTACAGAGCACCGTTGACATCTATGTTTGATTTGGAGCTAACTTTTTCCTCAACGGCCTATTATCAAAGGGAAACCCCAAGTGCTTTGTTCCGAGAGAAGGTCTATCCAAGTAGTTTTTCTTCCTTATATTTTCATTCCAAATGAGAAACTCAATACAAAGCACGATTGCAAACTGGCATAATTTTTCACCTCCATAAACACGGATGGTGAAACATAACATGGGCTTTTCCATCACGAGAACCATGAGAAGGGATGCAGCAGCTATTTGACTGAGTTGAGTGCACGCACCAGAGGCCATGCTAGAAGAGACAGTGGCTTCAAGTTAACTGCAGCATACAGTCCCACCAGTGTGAGCGAGCAAACTGGGTCTAGAAATTAGCAGAGCAAAACACGTGATCTGAAGATTGCACTGTTGCAACCTGACACAATAGAGAAGTCTAGATACCATGTAGCTTGACCACAGTGCACATCTGTAGATGTCATCTTACATAAAACTCATCTCTCATCACGGACAGTATTTTTCTGCAATCATTTAATCAACAACAACAAAAATCAGGTCCCAATTTCTGCTAGAAAAGTTAATTTCTTCCAGCTATTTATACTCCTCTCCTACCACTTTCTTGTCATACTGTATTGCCAGTGTCAGTTTTATTTGCCCCATCCCAACTTCAGTCAGTGGAAAAAAGAGTCTCAAGGGTGTGAGATCAAAGGTCTGGCCAGCCAACATTAATCAGAAATGGCTGGCCAGGAAAGAGCAGACTTGTAGGACAGCAGCAATGTTTTCCCCATGCTCTGTCCCAGTCCACCCACTCTGTAGGGGATGAGATGTGCACAAAGTTCTTAAGGCACTGGACAATAAAAGATACAAAAAAAGTTCACCATATAAAATTCAGGAAGACAGGGAAAACAAGAGGTAGCTTTCCCTTTAGTTTATTCCTTTTCTTCTTGCAGATTTCAATCAGTTCCTTTGAGATTTAGCTGTAGAAGTCCATGAATTGAATTGTATGCACTATTACCTAACCCTACTTCAATCTGTATTTGCAAAAAAATATCTTTTGGTCTGTGTTCTCCTCTATTTCTGACCTCAGCAATGTGTGCACCTTCATTCAAGCTTTGCTTCCTGGAAGAGCTCCAGAGGATCCAGAGTAGCCCCTCTCATTAGGACCAGGTCAGCAGTCAAGACTTTTATCCTAAAAGCCATAAGGGCTCCATAAGGAACATCAACTGACTCCCTGTGAGGAAACTTCTAACACATTTTCTTCCTCCATCATCGAGTAAGATACCAAGGGCAGTTTCAGAAGGTCTGGCCATGAAAAATAACTCAGAGTTTATAACCAGCAGTAGTCATCTCGAAAGCATAACTCATTGCTAAGTTGTTTACATGCAGCTGAAGCAGACTGGTGTGGAACAGTGTGCAGGGCAGGTGGGTACACAGTTTCACAATATTAATTACTATATACCCTTCTGTTTGACTTCTTGAGGAAGAGCAGAAGGGATCAGAGTCATACCCTTCAAGATGACAAGGCCAAAGACTCCAAATACACCAAGATAACCACTATCTGGACTACAATATTTGCAAAAAGAACATGTAGACCCTCACAGCCCCAGAGTACAAAGCTTGGTCATATGAGAGGTTTTCTAGGCATGAGAGGTCGCTCTTGAGGCTGAAGATGCAAAAGCTGTGGAATATTTTCCATCACCTATCACATCTCCAAAAAAAATTGCTTTAACCGTCTCAAGAGGCTTCCATCTTTGTTATTTGCAGGATACAGCAAGTTAAAAAAAATACTTAAAGCATCTAAGGAAAAAAAAAAAATGCAGATGCTTATATCCACAAAGAATGCTAGAAAAGGTCCCTGAAATTCTGTCTTCAGTTTATTGAACTAAATTATAACAGTGACTGCAGGGCAATAAAGAGTCCAGGACAGCCTTTCTCACGGGGCTGGGGCAAGGTTGTGTGAGAACCAAAACCACAAAACAAAAAACCAACCAAACAAAAAAACCCAAACAACAACAACAACAAAAAAAACACCAAGAAAAAATGCACCACCACAAAAAAAAACCAAAAAAAACCAACAACAAACCATCACCACAAAACAAAACACAAATGCAGAATTACAAAATAACATCGTATCTGAGACTACCCTGAAGAGGCAGCTGCAAATAAAGCTGTCAGGTTAAAAAGCAGGGAGTAAGGTGCATCTCCACAGACAGTGCTCAGGGACTGGAGCACATGTGAGCCAACAGAGCTGAGGGAAGACCAAAGACCCTTTTAGCACAGATGATAACGACTGATGTCACGAAGAGTGAGCACAGCTCAAAGTACTGGAAAAAAGCCCAGATCATTAAGGAACAGAATCTTTCAGAAATATTTCCACGTCACTCCTCCAGGCATTGAGACTACACACTTCAACTACAAACAGGACTTTAATCAAACCATTCCTGCAGAAATATTAAGACACTCAAAGCACAACTCATTAGCCAAAATTCCTCCGCACCAAGGTGGAAAATAAGCCTTGAAAGACATACCCACAAAGCAGACATTTCTCAGCTGATGACAAACAGGGAGCCGTCGCTGCTGTAGACATGGCTCTTAACCTGAGTGGTAGTAGCTACTGGCCTGAAGAACTAGTTAGGTCTCATTTATGTCAGTGGAAAACAGGGTCTCCACTGAAGTCAATATAGTTTCACTGAGGTAAATGCGATCAAATTAGGCTTGATGTCCACAGACCTGAGTGTATTACTTGCCTTAGGGAAAGGGAATAAGAACAAAGGGCTCATATTGGTATCCATGTTTGGTCTATGAAGTATTGCACTCTCTTGCCCACCACATCTTTCAGCAACAGGCTATGTGGAGTCATACAATTAAAAAGTCATTTATGTTCAAGATTCCCACATCTCTGACATATGTCTTCTCGCAGCATAAGAGTTTAGCTCTACACCAGACAGATGCAAGTGTTGTGAAAAGATGGCTACCAGCTGGGGGGGGGGACATGGGATGACAACAACCAAAAAAACCCCAAAACAAACAAACAAACAAAAAAAAAACCACACACAAAAAAATTTCACTCCCAGGTGAAAAAGGAGAGGAAAAACAGAAAGACATACACAGAGAAACCTGGGGGTATTACCTGGCTCTGGGTACAAGCAAAGCACTTAGCTGCCAAAACCATCAGGGATACAAAGGCACAGGAACATTTCTGCACGTGTCCTTTCCCCTGCATGGCAGCAAAGCCTGGCTGATGGCCCCAGTGGTGGCAACTGGAGTTGGGGACATAGAGCATCAACCTTCAAAGCCACCTCCAGGACTCATATCAGTAGCCACAAACATCAAAGGTTTTGTTCGTGGTGCTCCAACATTGAGTGTAGAACCTCATGGGTGATGCTGGTGCTGGAGGCACAGTGCCAGGAAAAGGCTGGTGAAGCTGGAAGACCACCACCACTACCCACAGGGACCTCAGTACCTGGCCTTGAGTAAAACCCACCTTCTGCTGGAGCCTGATGGTTGCCAAGTCCTAGTTTTCCCCCATTCTGACTTTCACATGTAGGTGAATCTGTAATGAGGAACACAAAGATGTACAAACATGCACCCTTTTTGTCAGCTGTAGTATTTTATAGCCCACGGGTAAGTAATAAGCCAGGGCTCAGTATCTGCCTCATGATATGATGCAACTTTCAATCATGTTAATTAAATTAATATGGTCCATGTTAATGAAAACCACAAAATACTATTTTGGTGTCCCATGAGCACATACATTTTGATAATATCATCTTGTCATTCTGATGTTCCTTTCTACACCAAATACTAGCAATGTAAACATATCTAACAACGCTTTCATCGTAACAAAGGAAATTCTGCATCAGCACCAGACTGAACGCAGACAGACAGACTTGTATAAGCAGCAAGCTTATATTCAGCCATACTGGTGCTCACCAAGTCTTCTGCAAATGCTTCTCCTAGCTAATCTTTTTTGTCTAATTTTAAGGTATAGTTTTGCTTCATGTTTTGCTTTAGGTTGGGGGTTGTTTTTATTATTATTATTATTCTCTCCCTGCATGATTAGCCATCCAGGAAATGTTTAAATTACAAAATCATAAGGTTTAAGAGATTTATAGATCAAATTATATTAACCTAATGCAATAGGCCAGCCATACGGAAATTAGAAGTCTTTATATTATATTTTGGTTATTAAATTGCTCCCTTCATACTATTTAGTTTGTTTGTAATAGCAAGGTTTTGCAGTCTGATGTCAGAACCCATAGTAACCAAGCAAAAACAAATTACTTAGTCCTTGAACTACTTAGTTCAAAGAAATAATAGGTTACTAGCATAATTAATTTTATGTTTAATTACTGCAGAATGAAACAATTCAACAATATCCAATCAATCCTCAGAATGACAGAACAGAAGGTCAGCAGTTGCTAAGTCAATTGTTTTGAAAGAGAAATTTATGTCAGGTTCTCTTTTATGTGCTAGAGAAAGAAATTGGATAAAAGTGGTCAAGCAAATGTTAATTAATTGTATAAACGTAATCCTGTTGTCGTGCAAAAATCAGAGACTCCAGGCATGGCATTCAAAACACTGGCTATGCATCTGTCAAGAACATCTAGAAATGGCATGCTCAACTTAATAATAATGAAAGAAAAGGAGAACAAACAAGAATATCTGAAAGACAGACTGGTTTTCAAATGGACGTTCAGAAGCACATTGGTATGAGATGACAAGCTCAGCCCAGTGCCTATAAAGACAGATCCATATCACCATGAATTCTCAGCCTGCTTGGCTCCTTGATAGCAAATCTCAGAGGTGACTGCTTCTGCCCTCCTTGTCTTTCCTCAGATTAGAGAGTCAAGACATCTAAAAGGGAATTCCGTGTAACACAAAGGCCCCATGCAGGTTAATCGGGCTCAGAATTGCCAACTCCTATGGTTTTTTTTTTCTCTGAGCCTCCAGGTATTCAGCAAGTTTTTATTTTCCTGCAGCACTAGTTTTTATAGTTACATGACTACACATTCCCATTTCATCTTGAAATATCCATTCCTGCTCTCCCACTCCCAGGAAAATTTTTGCATTTCAGACGCCTCACTTGCAATTCCCATCATTTCCCAAGCATTGCTGATCAGGTGCACCCAAGACTGTATCCAGGATTGCCTGTTGGGCTCAGCCATTCTCTGGTTTTGCTGTACCACTCTCTTCTTCAAGCCTTGCTGATGGCAGAGGCAATTCTGTCATCACCTGCTTCTTCCTTCAGAACCAAGTTATGGAACAGTCTTTAACCAGTCTATTCTCCCTATTCTCTTATTTTATGCTTTTGTCATCACCTGGCAACTGGGGGGGGGGAGGGGGTGGGGGGGTGTGCAGTGGAAGACCTGGTGCCTGGTCATTAGTGCCATACTGGATCTCGTTATGAGGTCCATGAAAGTTTGTCACATTGTCTCCAATCAGGGCAGGTATCAGCATCTAGTGTTCCCTGCCCTAGCTCTGGTTGCACTAATGGTATGACCTCAGCTTACTGATAGTTAACAGAAGCATTAGAAATCATTGAGCTATTTGTCACCATACCATATTTACTTCCACCTTCCAAGGCTCTTTTAATCCATTTTTTGCACAAATTGTCTGCATGCAGAGCATGGGAACACCAGGCTCTCTGCCTGTAGAACCGTTTCAGCCCATAAGCCAAGGACAAGTTACCACTGGCAGCTAAGGAAGGATGTTGCTTTGTTGCCGAGTTTGGAAGTTAAGATGCACTCCTGCACATAAACCAAACCAAGCTGCATTATGAAACAATTTTGGGGAAGTAACCCCTTGAACTCTCCAGCTAGCAAAACACATTTGAATACGCAACCAGTGCATTGTGAAGATGATCCTTGCAGCTGCTCTGCAATGGTTTGAGAGCTTCTTTCTGAGGCACTCACCTGGTACCAGAAAGGAGGCACACCTAATGCCAATCTCCATCTTGTTCCACAGCTCAGCTCAACTTAATGGGAAACAAGACAGATAGGAAAAGAGGAGTGAATGATGAATGCTGCAGCACTGCACTGGCATTCCTAAGCCTCACCCAGGGCTTGGCTCTTATTTTTTCCATGGGAGATGCCAAAACATTTCCAGATTAAGCAAATATACAGCTGTATACTTATTTTAAATGTGAATATTATAGAAGGACCCAAAAGATGACAACAAATAGGAAGAGTATGCCATCCAAAAGCTCTGGCACGAAACCTTGTGATGTTACTATGGCTATGCATGGTAAACACCACTACAGAAAAAGTTACTGAGCTTGAGCAGAGGCTGATTTTTAAATCTTAACAGGTTAGCCAGTTTGAACTTCAGAGATGCAAACTCTTTAATGGTGTAATGAAAATACGAGGGCCCGCACAAGCTTCTGCTTTTAACTGTAACTTTGCAACAGAGGCTAAGTGCAACTGCCTTCTGTACCGAAGGATGCTTAACACAAAAGCCAAAGGCATTGAAAACAATTCTTTCAAAATGTGCTTCTAGAGAGGTTATTTCATGGTTTTGCTATGCTTGAGTCTGGACTGATGATCCCAGCATTACTAATCTTTGAACTGAAGGGGTTTACATTGCGAGTGTTGACATAACCTTAGCTATAGCAGGGGGGAAAAAAAAGGAAAAAAAAAGTACAAGAAGATGGAAATGTATATTTTTGAAAATAGATTTCATTCTGACAACCCTGTAACAAACAAGTGACATTTTAATACTGTGCTTTGGTGAAAAATGAGCTGCTGAATAAACAACAAAGTAATTCATAAAGAGCAAACTCAGCCTGTTTAATATTTCTTGAACTGTCCCAAAAATTCCATTGATTACTAGTGATTCTGTAAATAGAAAATTCCTGCCATTTTCAAAGGAGCCAGGAGAATCTCATTGGGGTTTGTCTATCAAACTCTTAGACACCTTTGAAGCTCCCAGGCTAAAACATAATAAATCAAATATGAAATTGTATAGCATTGGGCTGAGCTGGAACCTATGATTATGTGGTCTGTTCCTGGGATTGTTTTATTTTTTTGTGAAGTATTTTGTTTCTATTTAATTACCATGTCTTCCAACCAAAAAGTCAAACATCCCTCCCTTGATCAATCAGCTATTTCGTTAGAAGTGCACAAATACTTCAAGTATTAGCAATTAGACCATTCTCCAGTTTAGTTCAGATGTATGATGCTGCATTTGCTTCTTGGAAAACTAAATCCATGTCATACCCAATGTTAAAATAAAGTGTCATACTCTTGGGTCTGGGTTCACCCTCCCTGCCCCCTGCAATTCTTTTCAATTTCTTAGGCAGTTGTGAAAACAGCAAGATATCAGATACACTGCATTAAGTACACTCTAATGCAAAAGATCAAATGGATATTCGACAAGCATTTATATAACCCTAGAAGTTGAGGATCCTTCACTGTATTTTTCTTATTTTTATTTTTGTCAAAAAATTCCTTTTTCCTTTAACATTTTCAAGCTGATAATTT
Organism: Actenoides hombroni; assembly: GCA_024336885.1. Taxonomy (NCBI): domain Eukaryota; kingdom Metazoa; phylum Chordata; class Aves; order Coraciiformes; family Alcedinidae; genus Actenoides; species Actenoides hombroni. The sequence continues at coordinate 268,176 of WUAM01000280.1, forward strand.
TTACCCATTTTCCTTAGTTAATCCTATGCTAACCCCATTCCCCTTCACAGCCAAGAAGCACTGAGGCTGCCTAGCAGCCCAAAAGAAATCAAGAGCTACCTGGGCTAAGCACAAAAATAAGCATCCTGTTTCCTGTTATAGATTAAAGCACCTTTGCTTCTTCATCCCAGCAACATTGTCCCTAAAACTGAACCTGCCGTCCCAGAGCACCAGGTGAGATTGGAACTGCAGCTTACCATTTAGGCTACCATCCGTGGCTCCTTGCTGGTGAAAGCCAGCTTTATTCCACTCCTTTCCATCTGCCTAAAGCTGCTTCCTACTGCTGTGCCCACGATCCCATCTTTTCTAGCACAAAATATTCTACGCTGCAGACTATTTAATTTATAAGATAGACAGGCTACTGTGGGTACCTCACCTGGGGTAAAATACCAATAAAAATCAAGGTAGCTTTGGCAAGGGGAGCAGTTTACTTAGATTAGCATCTTGAGTTCAAGCTGGTGAGGAAGTTTGGGATAATTTCATGTCAGGCAGAGTTAAAACCCAGGCTGTCCAGTCACAGTGCTATTTTAACCCAAGCTAGCATCTTTCCCACACTCCTCCCTTGTAGCACAGACATGCTTTTGAATGACAAGATCTCCCCTCACTAAAACTTTTTTATTCCTGTCCTTTCATTTGTCCTCCTCTTCCCAGAAAACACTCTGGGACATAATATTTGCCCTTTTCTCCACTCCCACTCCCCCCCCCCCCCCCCCCCCCCCCCCCCCCCCCCCTTTTTTTTTTTTTTTTTTTTTTTTTTTTTTTTTACAAACAAAAGCGATTTTTTCTGTTTTCCCCCAAAC
>WUAM01000280.1:269114-296661 GCA_024336885.1 Actenoides hombroni
CACCCTTTTTCTTTTTTCTTTTTTTTTTTTTTTTTTGAAAAGGGAAAAGGTATTATTTTCAACTCACCCAGAAGCTGATGCCCCTTGCTTGCCTCTGTTCTTTCCCACAAATTCCACACTCAAATATGAAAAGCACCCTTTTACATCTTTGTAAAATGAAGAGGGGAAAAAAGCAGATGATGCAGATGTCTGAGCCAACCTTGCACACACACACACACACAAAAACCCCACAAAACACAAAAACCAAACACACACCACACCCTTATCCTGCTACTTCGAGTCAACTTTTTGCACTGAGAAACAACAGAGTTGTGACAACCTGGGCTGCACCAACCTCTCTCATTTTTAAATGTTCCCTCCTGTAATCACTCAAAACTTTTGCATCCTTCTCCATATGCAAACAAGAATGAATCTCTTAACATAAATGCTAAAAGATGTGTACATTTAAAGTTCAGAGCTGCTCTGTTAATTCCTTTGACATGCAGGCACATAAAGCCCCCCAAACCGCCTGCCAAGCCAGCCAGGTTGTGCTTCCCATCACTTACCCTACAGCTTTATTTTGAACCCCTGTAAGAGCTGATGTAAGCATAATTTATACTACTCCAGATCTGGATCCTTTTGTTCAGGAACATGTATATCAAATCCTTTCATTCATACTACACAGTCCAAAGGTTTGCATAGGTCATGGCACAAATCTTTTTGTTAACAACCCATTTTTCTATATACTCACATAGCAGATAACTAAACAAATATGTGCATAAACACACAGGCATGTTACAACACTCTCATCTGTATAACACAGCTTGTGTAAGTTTTTTTCCCCTTCTTTTCCTTTCAAAGGATAAGAAAAGTTTATTTTAAGGCAGGTCTCTCAGTCTTCGGCACCGTACTTCAGAGACAGTGATAGGTCTTTAGGTTTAAGTTTACAAACTGACATCCCACTTCAAATGACAGAAGAAAATGTAACCTGGGCTGGCTTTCAACCACTGATTGTCGGATTCCATGTTCCGTATGTCATATGGAGTACACTTCATTAAGGACTGAATTACTTTACTTGTAACATGAGCTAAATTAAAGTCAATGTCAGGCTGCATAAATCAACGATTTAAACGTATCACTAAGTGCATTGAGACAGTCACCATCACTCTGTGCCCTAAAATAACCCAAAAATCTGGGCTTCATTTTTATACAGTGTAAGGATGACAGATAGGCAATTTTTTTATTGTTTGCTAGGGCTCACAATTTTACTGTCAGAAACTACAGAACTTTTAAGGAATAGCAATGGCCCAGTAACATCTCTCATCAGATGATGTATTTCATGGTACTGTGAATCCAGAGCTTACAAGGAACAGACTCAGGACATCTATCAGGCTGTCACAGCACTCCTTTGTTATACTGACAGGGTGCAAATTTGGTATCTCGCCTGTTTAAGGAAGGGTATGGAAAGGGACAATCCTGGGAACACTTGCACAGTCACCAGAGCAGTTCCCCTTGGGTCAGTCCCTGGATGACATGACTCAAATCAATGAGGTATCACAGGATTTAGGCAGACAGTTTTCCCACCAAGATATTTTTCTCTTAGCAGAAGTGGAAAAAAGCAATACGAAAAAAAAAATAGTTGGTAGGAAAAAATGCAACATCTGTAAAAATCCAGGATGTAACTCTTCTCTCGCAGCAGTTTTATTCAAGTGTAGCCCCATTGGTTATTACTTTTTCTCTGCACTGAACTGAGAACAGATTGAAGTCTCCTAGACTTACGAATCTTTAGGGAAAGCACTGGCTGACCAAAGCCATGGAAGATGTTTCCAGATTACAATGGGTGGTAGAAATAATCAGCACGAAGCATCGTGTCCACTGCCGAACTCAGGAAAACACCTCTGAAGTCTGAGAAAATACATCAGCGTAAGATTGGTGAACGCAAGTAAAGAATTAGAGTCTAAACTGCTTCTTTGTATTTATTCCAGCTGTTTGAATAGTGGATTAACTTCTGTTAAATAAGTAAACTAAATTTACTTTAATAAAAAATAAATAAGACTTGTCTATTCTTTGCAATAGATCTTTCATGTGTTCTTAACTTGAGAGGAAGGCGAGAAGTGAAATAGTAAAGAGGCAGTTTTGCTCGTCTGTTTACCATCTGGATCTCTCTACGCCCTGGCATCTGCAGGATAGGAAGGAAAAAAAATCAAAGTATTCCTGGAAGGAAGAAGAGGCTGCTACCTAGTAGACAAACAGGAGAGAGAAACCTGGAATTAAAGAGGAGGGAGAAGGGGAAATGTGAAACTCATTTATTTAGGCTCCTAGTGCAGATTTCTTAGCATGCCCCTTAACTTTCTGATCTCTTTGTTTTCTTGAGTATGATGATTTTCATGCCTTCTATTCTTTTTTCCTCACATTTTAGTTTGATGTTCATTTTCCACAAGCTTCCTGCATATGTCAGCATGAAACAATAGTCTCTCATTACACTTGGCTTCTTTCATCTCCTTCAGACACTGGCCTACATTTGTTCTGTTTTTGTCAGCATGGAGACATTTTCCCGGATCAGTTTGTTAAAAAAAAATAAATCACATGTTCCATATTTCCAGCCATGTTCTGTTGTCTAGATTATTTACTCTAGATGGTCTTGCAAAGTTATTTCAATTAAATTGAGAAGTCCTGTGGTACTAAGATACCTAGTTGGAGTTGAAGCTTTACGCTCATTGGAAGCGAAGTGTTGGCAGAACACGGGAAACCATACCTCACTGACCGGTCATTGTAGAATTAGTGAAAAAACATGTGCATCACTAACATGGTAGTAGTGAGACCTCACCACATGCGTGTCATGACCAAGCCCTTGGCAAGTTATGAGAAAAACCTTTTCTGCTCCACTGTTGCATGCCCTCATTTCACACTGATAGGTTGATCATATATTGATCTGATAATACAGCACTATTTTGGTCATTTTTATTTTTCCATCAGACAGCTTGAGCAATTTTCCCAAAGAAAGAGGCAGTTGGTTGGCTCCAGTCGGCATAGTGCAGCTTAGAAAGAAGGTAAGAAGAGTGGACTCAGTATTAAGAGAGTGGGAGTCATCTTCTGCCTAGCAACTTGAAGTCCAAGCAACATTGGTGCACATTCTAGATCCAGCCCAGGACCTTCATGCATACGGTCCTGTTAGGGACCTACTGCTACTTCCAGAGCACATTGCAGAAGCTGTTGAATAAGTAGGAAGTATTTCTGTCTGTATTTTAACTGCAGAAGAGTATGCTCAACACAGCTACTCCTGAAATCTTACATGTGTATTCTGGCCTGGGGAATCTTAAGGATTCATAGCATCTGTGACTTTACTGTTAACTTTGGAGCACCCATGCACCGTCAAATACAAAACCAGAATCAAGGTGCCTTTCCCTCCAGACACTTATGCAAATATCTGAAGTATCTTTCTCTATGCGAGGGTATGAAACAAGAAAATGAAGACAACACATGAGCACAAAAGCTGGTATCCAGTCAAACCGGGTGCATACTTTGTTATGCTCACTGTGCAAAACAGCAAATGCAGCAGGATTCACCCTAGGACTTTTAAACAGCAACCCAAATAAATACAGTGTTGATGTACAAAGAACTAGAATTTTGGTAACATGGTTTAGCAAAGCAAACCAGACAATTCCATCATCTAGAAACATGTCACGTTTGACCTTGGTCTCATAAACCAGGGGCTAAGCATACTTCAACCCATCCTAGTTTGTGGGAATGCCCATAGCATAAGTATTGCACTGTCCTCCTGAAGACAATCATTTTTAAAATACTATTTTTAGTTTTCTGCTCATTCATCCAAGGGAAAAAAACACCATGAATATTTATAGAAGGGCAAACCAAAGTAGCTATAACTTGAACATTCATGCAGCCTCAGCTTCTGGGTAGGCATGTATACAGCTTAAAAATATCAAACCAACAGAATTTGCATGCCAAAATGCTTAGTTTCAGGACCACACAATTTGGTGTACAAGTCAAGATCCTATGTCTAAGACATATCAGTTCTGTGCTATTGGTCAAAGATGGTGTGAAAGATGGTAGTAGATGGGTGCAACGATTCTTGCCAGTTGACGTGTTCAACCGAGCTGCCATTAATGCAACTGGCTCGCACCTGAAGTATCACCAAAACGGAGCTCCCAACATACATCTGATGACACCTTTTCCAAAAGAGCCCTGGACAGAAGGCTGAAAACAGCTAGACAAGTCCTACCAGCCCATGAGCTCCCAGGCACAGGTCCAAGGAAAAAAAAATGTAGTAGAAAGGGGCTGCAAGACATAGACCTTATGCTGAGTGAACCACAACGTGGTCACTCCCTGTTCAAAGGGCTAAGGCTTCTGCTGACCCTAAGGACCATTGCTTTGGAGGCACTCAAACACAAGCCAATGTCCCCTGCTCTCTGACACACTCTGCAGTAAGGCACATTTCATGGAATTCTGTGCTCCCGTGGGACAGGAACAAACATAGACACTCAGTACAGATTTGACCCCTATAACGATCACTCTAAGATGGAACAACCTCAGGGAAGATATTTCTCAATTAACCATCATAACAAGCTTGGTAATTGGGTATTTAGGAAAAAATGAATGTTTTCCTTTGCTTACAGAATGCACTTCGGAAGCCATGCTCTGATATTTTCCGATTTCAGCCCCTGTTAAAAGCTGGCTGAAAATAGACCATTTAAGCTTTCCAGCCCCAGTTAAAAAATATATTCTTTGGAGACACTTCAACTCTTTTCCATTTAAGTGCACAGAAAGATGACATAGTTACTCATGAATGATTGTAGGCCAAAGGGATCTTTAAAGTCCTAAAGCACCAGACAGATCAAATAAAGTTTTAATACTAACTTTGGTGGAACATGGAAGATAGAGTGGCTTGTTCCTCTCTGCACTACCAGACAGGTGCCATAAAGCAACTTTAACAGGCAAGGTCAGGATTTTCTTCACATGGGAAAACCTCGTGCGTGGTATGAAGACCACCTTTGGAGAAAGAAAAAACAAACAAACAAAAAACCACCTTGAGATAGCCCTTATGCAGCCTCATGTATGCCAAATCACACATGCCATTGAACTCATGTAAGTGGCAGCCAGGGAAACTTCTGGAGTACCAGAGGATACAGGTATTTTGGAAAATATTCACAGATGTGACCCCACAAAAATGCAGACCTCTGACATACATAATAGTGATAAACCCAAAACAACAACTATCTGAGGATTTACTGTTCTTAATTCAAATGCCCCTCTTTTACCCTAGACATAGGAAAGGTTGGGTCGCAGTAAGGACCTTCTTACTCTGGCTTGTCTCCACATGCAACAGATTTAGTGCCTCAGCCAGAAACCACAACTCTCAATGTTATTGCCCCACACTAAGCTCCTGACAAGTACAGTAGACTTTTTATAAATGATTAGGAGAATATTTTGGCTGGCCTTGCACTTGCATAGGTGATTCCTAATGAATGCTTAGTGCTTTGGCATATGATGCGAGCTACAAGCTCTTTATTAGCATTTATTGGTATTAGAATTGGCGGGACAAATAGTTCCTAACCCCAAAGGACTCTTGTGATCTTTATAAAAATACATATGTAGTCACAATGACTTCTTTCCTTGTCCTAAGCAGGCAAAAGGCAGCAGGCAGACACTTCAGCACATATACATCCTATGTAAAAATGAACTGCAAAAATAAACCCAAGTAATGACAACCTGATAGACTTCAAGCAAAGGAAATGTCATGGTTGTTCAGAAATGTAGGGCAAGGTCAGAGGACCATCTTAACCACATCAAGGTGGATGTTGCCTGTATGTAAGTGAATGCAAATGGCAGAGATGGGAAACACAGAGAAGAGTCTCATCTTCACCACCAGACAAGCACATGGTATCCCAGCCCAAGCTGGCACAAAGATAATCACAAACAAGCCCACATCTAGGATGAACAGATACTTGCTTTTGATGACTAGCTCTGCAGGAACAAGGTTTCCATGCTTTTGGGAGATTGCTTTGCCAAGAGGCCCTTTACAACTCAAAGGCTTCAGTAGATGACAAGTAATTTTGCAGAGCATCCTGGCCATCTCTGCTGCTTTTCCTCAGGCATTTCTCATTACATTGACTGCAGATATTAATAGATGTGTCAATCCAGCCACATGATGGGAGGAAAACAAGAAGCATGTCTGTCAGTGCAGCTCTGCTCCAGGTAAGGATATAGGGATTATCAGGTTAGGCTGAATTCCTCAGCAACACCTGAGATGTAAACCTCAATTCCTATTAATAGTAACTCTGTCTCTTCTACCTTCTATTTTCTCTCCTCTTAACCTCCTGCCTAATGAAGGTCAGGCTTGTTCAGCCATGGAAAAACCCTCTCTTACAAGTCCTTGATTGGAGGCAAGTTAAGAAAACAAGCCAGGTATAGAGTGGTACAATGGAGCAAGATTTACATGTGCTGAGCATCTGGTATGATTCCCTCAAAGCCCACAAAACATTGCAAGCTGGTTTTCCAGCAAATGAGCTCTAAGCATCAAAAGCTACATCTTCTTGTATTTTGCCCTTTTTATTTTCTTCCCTTTCTTACTCTGCTATTTGTATACATTTATATTTTTTATTCCTTTAGCCTTAAGAACAAACAGGATAGGACTTTAAAAATAAAGGTACAGAGCTGCTACCTAGAACTAGCTCCTTTCACAGCAAGGTCATTTAATACCATCTGAGAGTGACAAGCAGATTATTTTCCTTCTTCCTTCTTTAAAGGACTCTACATCTAAAGCAGAATAATAATTAAAAAAAAAGACCCAAGTGAAAATGCAGTTCAGTATTGACACCCAAACTGCAATATTCGTTCCTCTGGTTACTTTAAAACAAAGACAGATAAGTTGTATATTCAGCTACACAAAAGAAAACATACAAAGGTTTCTATGTTTTGTTCAGCTGAATCACAGAAAGCTTAAGATTACTCTACACGGGCTCAGAAGCCCAGGACTTCACCGTACCCTAATGCAGAGAAGCCCATTTCCAAGAAGCTTCAATGGGAATGAAGTACACAGGCAGCACCCATACCATGCTGGGACATCAGAGAGGCAGGGGTGCTTTCCAACCTCAGCATCCCCAGCTTGCCTACCAAGCAGAGCCTGTGCAATTGAATAGGTGCAGAGCACCCTGCCAGACCACCTCACAACCTGGCACCTTAAAACCACCTCAGAAGCGGTGGCAGGAGATCTGCAATTGTTTCCTGCTCACTCTATTGCTACAAAGGTGTAAAATGTTTTGGCCCCAGCAAGGACCATCAGACACACTACCAGAGCCTCAGCTCACCATCCCTTTCCTGGATGGAGGTGGAAGAGGATAAACAGTGCCCATTTCCTTTCAAAGTGGAAGCATCTTTTTGGCCAGAGCCACCATGGAAATTCACACTCTTCCCAGAAGGTGTTGCTGCATCTCACACCAAACATAATACAGCAAAGGACTTCCATTTCTATACTATTATTCAAAAAGTTGGAATTTTAATTTTTTTTTTCCTCCAAGTGACACAAAGAACCAGCCAGCCCATACCTCAGGGGCCAATCCCTCAGCTGGTGTGAATTAGTCAAGCTCCTTCAATACAATTAGAGTCATTTACTCCCACTGAAAAGCTACTTTAGAAAAATGGAAGACTAAAAAGCCAGTATGAGGGTCCAGATTTCAAATCCTTTCCCCAGCCAGAATTCCAGATGGTATCAATCTGCCTGGACAACCCAGAAAGCCTAACCAGATCTCTGGAGACATCCTTTTCAATGCTTTGCATGGTGGTGCAGCACAGGGAGGAACCTGACATCTCTTGTTTGAATCAGGTGGAGAAGGAAGAAAATGACCAAGGCATTTTGCTATTGCTATGGCTTCAAGACAGACACCAAATTTAAAACAGTATCTAATTTTAATAGGGGGCTCCTGTCATCAGTCCTTTCCTCTCTCCTCCCGTATGATAGCAGTGTCAGAATAAAATTGCCAAAATCTTGTGCAAAGGCTGACAACTGTCACAAAAAGATCTTTGTGTGCAAAGCTTTAAGAAGAAGCAAAACTCAGGACCCAGAAAAAAAAAAAAATTCTGCATGTTTTTCCAAGTGTTTTTGCTTGGTCTGAATGAGTTTATTTTTCCTGCAGTGCCCTGAGTGTGGTGCTGACTGTCTCGCAGCAAGAGCCCAACAAAGATGACTGCCAGCATGTCATAAAGAAATCAGGTAACAGAGGGAATGAGTCCACAAAGCAGGAGAGCTCATCCATCTTCAGCTGAAAACTCCCTTCAAAACGAGCCCTTTCTGCAACTCCCAGTTACTGAACTTATCCAAATGCCCTTTCTTCCTGACAGACAAGACCACACAGGATCTAATCTGCAGATCATGCTATCTTGATGAAGGCTAGCACCAGATGTTTTGGAAGATGATGCAGACAAACAAACAGAAAAAGTCCTGTGATGGACAGATAGAGGATAATCTAATCTCTCCCAAACAGCTCTTCACCTTAACCCCAACACTCACCTCCCACTTTAAGCTGGTTTATTCCACTTCAGTGGCCACTTTCTCAAGAAAAAAAAAAAAAAAAAGACTGTGTAGACATTATGCAAAGCATAGCAGAAGTAGCACCTAGTAACCTCCTGGGATGGGCAGAAGCACCTGAAGAGGTCTGATGCTTAACTTCCACCCTCATGTGAATATTGTTCCAATGTCACTTGGACCACTTAAAAAAAAAAAGTCTTGAATTTCTATCAGCAAAGAAAGTAATTTAATTAGCCTACAATTTTCTTTGGTCTCCTCCTTTAGTTACCCTGTATTTCCTCCTGAGCACCTGCTGCATTTCCAACCCTAAGTAACCACCAGAAAACTCAAAGCAGTATCCATCACATCCACTATCACAAGTCCCTGAATTTAGGAGGATCAAAGCTACAGCACACAGCTGCCAGCCCTGTTATTAAGTTATGCAAAGTGCTAGTCACTACATCCCTTCCACAGTCTTTCTTTAGATGAACTACACAGTGATGCTTCATTACAGAGCACAAACCTATTTACATATTTTAAAGCACATTGGGAGGTCATCTCCTGACAAAACAAAGACATTTTAAGGCATATTTGCTGTCCATGTTTCCACATGTTAAGAAAAATTTTGATTGCAAATGGCAATTAATTGATCACATACAGCACGTGCTTTGGAATTGCTGTGAATGAAATTGCATTGAAAAACATCCTAACAAGGACATCCCCAAATATTTGAAAACAGACAGAGCTGCAGAATGAATGCTCAATGTCATTCAAAGCTGATAATAACCATCATTCAATGCCAGTAAACAAATAAACAAAACCTTTTGGACTAACAATTATTGAAAGAGTTTTAAATTGCTGATTACTATCATAATATCTGTAATGGAGAACAGCTGAATTTTTGCATGCTATGAAGAGCTTGCTTAAGTAGCAAGGACCATTTTGTCCATGGGTGATTTACATACTCTTGCGGTGCACTGGTACATATATCGCAAGGAGGAATAAAAACTGTATGCCTGCACCTAATGGGAAACATAAAAGCAAAGGTCTATGGATGTTGTGAGCTTTTGCTTTTTTCCAGTATCCGAGGGATAAGCCCATATTTCTCTATGTCATTGCTCTGAGCTTCTGATATTCCAGTTCACATTAACTTAATGAAAAAATCCTACAGATAAATGGAAAGTTGCTTTCTCTGAAACAAAAACACAAATTACACCAAAACAAAGAAACCCCCAGAGATAACATGGGAACAATAAGGGATGCTGGCAACCAAAGCAACCACTTTAAACATCAATACCTCTCTCCCAAGAGCTGAAAGAAGGTTTATGCTCACAACACAGGGAAGAACCTGGTTCCCAGACCTCCTCTGCCTTGGACATGCTTTCCTACCCTTGGGAAAGTGAGAGCAACTGGGAGAGAAGTCATAGAACATGTAAGGTGTAGGGCATGTAGGGATTTGTTTGGGGCAGTGAAGATAGCACCAAAACCCTAAAAGTGGTGGGAATACCTCTTGGATATTGGCCTCCCTGAGCAGCAAGACCCCAGATTCCCACCCCTGATGAAAGGGAAAAGAAAGGCCATAGAAATGGTCTACTAGAGGTGAAAAGAAGCAACAAGTCACAGGGAACAGAAGCTACACAGTCCCTTACTCTTCAGGGGCAGTATTATATTGTCTTAGGGTTGAATTTCCAAGCTTAGCCCTGGCAGGACTGCAAGATAAGATACATATAATAAGAATGAGGATCAGGGCCAGAGCTGCATACAAAGGGATCATTTATTGTCAGCAACTGGAAGCAGTCATCTCCCCCAGTTCCAGTGCTCAGCTATTCAGGGAGGAGGACTTGGACCTGCCTTACCACAGGCACCAGGTTTCTTTTCACCTACACTGCTATCCAACATGACATTTAGATACGCAAGATCATAGTCTCTGGCAGAGAGTGACAAAAAATAAAGTTGCATCCTTACCTTCTTACTTAAAGTTCTCCTGTCCAGCAGGATTTCTTCAGAGCCAGCAAAATAGCACCACACAGGAAGGGGAGGGAGGAGAGAAGGGGGAGAGGGGAAAAGATATTCCTGATTAATTCCCTGCTTTCTCCAGGTTGATTTGCTCTCAACCTGTTTTTCAGCAGTCCTTGTTGAGATCAAGCATAACTTGATATGAACTCTCATCCTGAAATGACAGTAGGACAAGCTCACAGAGAAATAAACTAGATGCTTCCAGCTTATATGGGCTTGATGAACATCATCTGATGGTAATTAAGGAACTAACTGTGGCCATCTCTCAGAGGTTAACCTGAGACCTTATGGAGGACAGCTGAAGGTCTTTTTGAGGTGTGTTTCAGGGTCATTTGTTTATTTTGTTTTATTTTTTAAAGAGTGGGGATACTCTAAACTAGTAATATAACCTGCTAAGAAAAAAATATCTGAACAAGTGAATAATCTTAAAACAGCCTAGAATATAACAAAGAAATGTGGACTGGCCAGCACAGACTGTTTCCAAGAACAAATATTATCAGACTAATAAAATTTCTTCCTGTGACAGCATAACAGCCTGTACAGAAGGAGCAATAAGTATTGCACACCACAACTTCAGTAAACTGTTTCTTCTGACAATCTGATAAGCAAATCAGGAAAATGGGGTCTTGATAGAACTATTTTGGGCTAAGTGTAAAACAAATTTTTTAAGCCATTCCCAGAAAAAGCGTTCTTTATGATTCCCAGTTGCAGTGGCAAAAGCATTCGCCAGGGTCAGTCCCTGTCTTGGTCACTGTTTCCATGAGTGCTCCAACTAGCAGAATAGAAAATATTTATCCAATTTGCAGAGGGTACTATCCTGGGAGGGACTGGAAGGACAGGATTAGAACTCAAAAATGGAAAAGCAGCTTGAAGAAGATACAATGAAATTCAGTGAGGACAAATGAAATGCTCTGCACTTTGGCAGGATGACCACAACGTCCCCTTCTTACAGGAAAAATCTCTGATTTTAACCCTGCTATCTCACAAGAAATCCATTAAACACCTGTGGTGTTGAACATCTTGAACAAGGGGCTTACCAGCCCACAGCAATAACTTAGGGGCTACCTAGTAAGCAAAACCAAACCAAAAAGGTCATACTCTTCAATCCCAATCATGCGGAAGCAAGAAGGGAAATGCTAATGTACTTAAAGGAAAAAAAATAAAAAGCTCCTAGTGTCTTCCCAGTGTTTCTGACCATCTGGTTTGTGCTAATTCCCACTCAACTGGCTGGCCTCATGGACCTGCCATGGTCTCCCTGTGTCACCAGTGCTCCAAAACCCACCTGACTGCAATGTTTGGTGGGGTCATTGTCCTTACCTCTCCAATGAGATCTGGAAGAACCTTGCTGTTCACCAGCAAGGACAGCTTATCACTGCTCCCTGTGATTTAAGTGTATGTTTATTATGCGTGTACAAAAGCTAGGCTCTGCTCAGTCAGAGCCCACAGGCTCAGTGCTTCCTGGTAGATGGAGACATGCCCCAGTCCCTCTGGGCAGGTTTCCTTTGTAGAGCAGCAAGAGGTAGACTTGTGGCAAACAACATTACCCATAAGTAATTTTGCCTTTATATAAGCAAATGCCTTTGCTATACAACAATCCCCAATGTGTTCAGGTTACATGCTTATTTTAAGATCTTTTGTTTACTTTATGATCTTCATAGGTCAATGACATCCCGTTTAGTTTGGTGACCCTGTTTATACAATCACAATATACATTAAAAAGCGTTCCTTTGGATAACATCAACATTCTTGATCTTAATCCATCACATGGGCTAACAATAGCTCCAGCTCAGATGTGTTAAAAGCTTTAATGTAGAATCCAATACATATATGGAGTGGGAGAGGCCTGATCAAACAGATTGCCTTTCTTTTTTCCATTCTAAGTGGCAGAGGATCCAGAACTATGTAAACTCTTGTGAAACACACTGCAGGACCCCTCCAGCCACCAATCAGTGCAATTAGATTCCCTGGAAAACACGATGGTTTTTTTCTCCCTCCTCCCCAAGTCCAGCATGTGATGCTGTTGATGGAGCAGCCAACCTCAACCACCTCCAGGAGCTTTGATTCCCGCTGTTCTCCAACTTACTGAAAACCTGAGTTAGTGCCAACCTGGCTCTCCTGCCAGAAAAGCAAAACTTGCCTGGTATCACCCTGTAGGCTGCAATTTCCTGCACCTCATGGGCCAGAAGCACCTACAGGCAAATTTATCGGGAAGCTATCCGTATTTTTTATCTCACCTGATTTTTCTCCACTCTTGGTTGCCATAACCACCACCTGTGGTGGGGACATCTGGAAGGCCACTGTGGGATCTGAGGTGAGAGCAAGCTCTGTGTTTCCCCTAAGGCTGCCACATCCGAAAGACCAAAAACCGAAAAAATGTCACCCTTCTCCCTGCAAAACTCTGGCCACCTCCAATAAATGGGAGCTCAGTGATGAGACTTCATTGGTATGTGCAGAGTAGTTCCTGCAGAAACCAGCAGGGCCGTAGGAAAACCAGCCAGGATGGCTTAAAAGCAGCCAGAAAATAAAAGACAATCTTCTTGAATGCTGAAGCAGTGGTGGACTTTGGCTGGTACCATGGCAGCAGTGTCAGGCTGTGAAACTGAGAGAGACCGTGACAAAGGAGAGTTTTTTTCTTTTACTGGGCCTAGTGATGATGATACAAGATAATACAATGGAAAGACATGAAAAACATCTGCACTTTTTTTTTTTTTTTGCCATGTTTGAGTCTGACTGATTTTAGAGGGATGGAGTCCAAACAGGACCATGCAGACCAGCCTTCAGTCCCCTCTGGGTTTTTTTGTCTAGTCCAGGAATAGCTACTTCTGCATAGGTGAAGAACCACACCTGGTTACATCCTGAGGTCTCCTCCAGAACCACTTGCTGTGACTTCTGCAAGGCTGCTTCTGCTCCTATCATTTGAGGCCTATCCACATTATAAACATGCTGAAAGTCACAAAACATGGCCATACCTAGGACAGGATGACCCTTCTTTTTGCCTTTTTTTTTCTTTTCTTTTTTTTTTTTTTTTTTTTTTCTCCATAGGTTAAGCAAATGATGTTTTGGCAGGCACATTAATGTCTTTTGGGTTCAGCCCATATTTCCCGGGAGACTGGGTTCAGTTGCAGGGTAAAAGAAAAAAAGTACTAATAAAACTTCTGACACAGTTGCCATGACACACCAAAGGCAGGATGAATACACTGAAGAGAACGTGCCACATGAGGAGAAAGGAGAGCGGGAGGCCATGAGAGCAGTGGAGAGAGCCAGGCAACACGTACTTGGGTCAGATGGTCACTGCAACAGTGCCAGCACCTTTGAGTTGTGCCAGCTGTCCCGTCACCAGACCCTCTGTCATGTCACTGATTCTTGGGGAACTTTCTTGGGAAATTCAGGGTGAGAGCTGACTGCATGAACTGGGCTGCAGAGGGAGTTTGCCAACATACCCAGCACATTTGCAATTCCCCCCCTAGCAATGAGCAGCACCCCTAAAATCGAGATCCTAGGGCAGGAAAGCAAAAGGATAGATGATATCACTATCAACCAGTGGTGCTATCATCTGCTTTGCTTAAATATAGGTAGCTTTGCTTAAATTATAGGTAGCTTTGCTTCCTGGTTTGAAGTGACTGACACGTCAGCGCTGCAGTCAGACAGAGCCACACAAACTTCAGCAGTGTGATGCGCTTTAGGCACAAAGGTTTCCCTCCTCTTAAATGAATGATGTTTTTTCTTTCTACCTTATTTGTTGGTTTTATAGGTCTGTGATTCACCTGGAGACAAACTAAAGCTTTAAGTGGCACAGTATTCAAATCTTAATTGAAATAAGACCACTAAGTCAAAAGAAAATTTAAAAAAAAATTCCATTAAAATTCTGAGTGAGCAAAATGAGAGTGAAGCAAATTCTTCTACCCTTGAATTCAAAAAATAAACTTGCACCTAGTCAAAACCATAGACTTCATAAGTGAACAAGCGACTGGAAAAGGGTAGATTTATAAAATTAAGCAGGAGGCAGCTTTGCTTAATGGCCTTGTGCCAAGGGACAGGGACACAAGTGTGGGTGTCCTGTATATACCGTGTCCAAGGGTCAGCCCTGTGTGGATGTATGTTCCACAAATGCAGAGACAGCAGTGCTGGTCCCTGAGATGCACTTCAGCAATGTTACCTTATTCCCAGATGCCAATACCTCCCCAGTTTACCCAGCCATTTAGGACAAGAAGTACTTAATTTATCTGCTCATTCCTTCAGATGGACATCTTATAGGATGGGTATCATCTGTCCCAGAGCAAAGTGAGACCCAAATTTCACAAAATGCAACCTCCCATAATTCAGGCACAGGATTTTTTACAGCTGATAGTGCATCAAGAAGCAACAGAACTAAAACTCCAGTTCCTCACTGGAAGCACGAGGTTGCCAATAGGGTGAAGCAGAGCATGAACACCTCTTTCCAGCACAAGTGCAGAGGCAGGCTTCCACACACATTTCAGGAGCTACGTTGGTGTGCCTGTGGAAGTTGGAAATGGAGAAGCAACAAGAGGAGAAGAGAATAGAAGAAAGCTCAGCCTTCAACTGTCAACTCTCCTGGTTTCACTCAGAAATGACAGGGTTTGTCTGATGTCCACGGGGAGGTTCAGGTTTCAGGCAAACTCAGAGCTCAAAGGCAACCTCAGTGGTGTGGGAAAGGAACCTGCCAGTTTGGCTTTGCCAAAACCACATTTTAAAATGCTATGAAGTGATTTCACGCAGCTCTCTTCAACACCATTATGCTGCCTGAACCACAATGTCATTTAAGATCCTACCACCCCGTCCTTTGTGGGCAAGTGCCACCAAACAAAATAAACATCCCAACATTAAAAGTTTTTCCCTGCTTCACAGGAAAACAGAAGAGCAGCAAATCAGCACAGCATCTGGCTCCTACTCCTACTGTAAGCTCTGGGACAGTGTTACTGACAGCATTTCTCCCAGGGAAGGTATGAGCAGTGATGGAAATGCTCTGGAGTAGTGGTCCACCCAAGCCACTCCCTCAGTGAGCCAAGCTCTCCAAAATACCAGTTTCTATTTCCAGCTGGGTGGCTCAGCAGCTATGGATAAACTCAGCTGCACCTCAAGAAAGAGGGACAATTTGGAAGCAAGCAAATGTTCTCCGAGATATTTTCAGCTGGCAAAACAAAGCTACAGGAAAAGCCAGAGGGCAGCACAGCAGTTTTTGGCTATTGTTTCAGATATTTATACTGGAATATGATTGTTATCACTTCCATCCTAGCTTCTCCTTCTTCTCAGTCCTATGGGGAATAGCATTAGGATGGCACTGCACTCTACTGCCATAATAAAGATGATGTCACTAATTTACCATTTAGGCTTCACTGCCTATAAAACAGGAGGAGGAAATGGGCTGCAAGTATGATAAGGAACAAATCCTGATTTGAACACAAATATACTTTAGAGCTAGGAGGGGAAAAGGGAAATTAAAGACAATTGGCTGAGAGCATCTTTCCAGCTATTGCGCATCACAGTGAATGTACAGGGTGGTCCCAGTACAACCAGCTGCTGGAGCAGACCCTGATCCCCCAGAAGCTGACCAGGTGAACATGTCTGTGATATTTCAGTGTTCAGCAAGCAGTTCTTAGCAGTAGTCAGCCATCATGTTTCTTCACAAATCCATCAGTTTTTGCTAGTAAGGCCCTCTAATGCTTCTGGGGGGTCCCAATTAAGTAAATAAATGTATTAAGTATTTAAATCATAACCTGTGCTTAAAGTTCTGGTTGAGCAGAGATATCTTTGTAAAATTATGCTTTTTCAGAGGATGTGGGTACCCCTGTTAGGGGAAGAGATAGACGCATGAGAACTAGGACTCACACCAAAGCCAGTTTAGCCCTATCTCCTAATGAGAGAGAGGGAGGAGGGAGAGAAAGCTCAGCCCTCAAGTCTTTCTGAGATCAAGCCTTAAGCTCAAATCTAGGAGATGTCAAAGAACTGGTTTCAGGTCTCTGTTGCAACTGATGTTAAACTGCCCATACAGGGAGAAACAGTTGCATCAGAAAAGACCAAGAGCCACATCTCTGCATATTCAGCAGCCTCCAAGTTAGGATATTCACCTGGAAAATAGGACACACTGTTTAAAACCATTGCTCTCAGTCAGAGGTCTGAAAAGAGCTCTGACCATGGGACTACTGAAACCAAGCCCACGATCCCAATGTCCACTCACCTTGGACTCAAGTAAAGCCAGACACAGCTTTTGAGAGCTAACCAGCACCCCAAGATGCTTGGTGTGGGAGGCCCCACCCTCTACCTCACCTGGGAGGTGCACTTCGAGAATAAAACACCTTCACACAAAACCCTAGAGTATTTCCTGAAGCTCCCTAAACCTGCCAAATTTCCTCAAGATTTGCCAGGGATCCCAGATTGATCCAGGCTGTTTGCGTCTAGGAGTGTGAAATCTTATTTTCTAGTTCTTTGCTCAAATTTAACGAACCATCCCCTGTGTAACCTCCCTTGGAGAACATTTTGAAGCCCCATGTACTTCCCTCCCCCTTCATGGTCAACACAGCCAGCATCTGGCATGAACCCCAGCGTTCATCTTTCCAAACTGGGTTGCAAGTACTTGGTAACACTACTCATACACAAGTTACGCTAGACTCTTCTTCCAAAGAAAAAGCCACCAAGAGAAGACAGCAGTACAGCAAGGGCATCTACCCTGCTGCTTCTTCAGGAAGAAATTGCTAGAGAGTAATTTGAGCTCAGCCTGAGCTGTTACTCAGACTGAAGAGCCTGCAGGAATCTCAATGAATGCGCCCCTAAAATAATGCTGTTTTCCCTCTAACCACTACTGACTGCTTAAATGAACTTTGGCATACAGCAGGTCTTTGCTGCTGTTGTTATTTTCTGTGTTACTGGTTTTTTGGATAAGATATACTTAGAGAAAACACTAGAGATCTCAATTAAGCAGCTGGGTGACTTATAAATATATATTTATGTTTGAAGCCTAAGTGGCTATTGGCTTCCCTACTGTTTTACTTAGCTAACAAAACAACTCTATCAAAGTAAGTATTATTCCAAAACCCAACTTCCTGTGCAGAATGCTCCCATGTGCTCCATCAGTCTGCTTCTCTGATGAACTACATCGTTTCTTATAAACTGTCCATGGCCCATAAATTTCCAAGCATAAAGGCTATTACTGTGCTGTGCAAATCTGCTGAGAATTTTATCCTTATAACTTCATTTCATTTGGTAGCAAATGAGTTTGGTAAGAAAGTTAATCTGCAGTTTTTATTTTATTCCCCCACCCCACCTTGTGTTCTACTTTTAAACTTATTTTGATAACTAGCACTTGCTTGTTTTAGTCTTGAGGTGGGCTTTGTTTTGACCAATTTCAGTTGGACTTCCTTTTCCTCAAACTGACTTTCTCTAGCTCAGGAAAGAAAAAAATATTTCAAGTGTTCTTTTCCCCACAAGCTTAAAGATAAAATTCAAAATAAATTCTTAATAAAATTAGAACCAATTGGGTTTTAGGCCACCTACTAGATAAATACTGCAAATCCACTCTCTTTTGTGATCCAAACACAAGACTCCTGCGTATCTTCAGGTATTGGGAGTGATAACTATTTCATGAAAATCTTTTTTTCCCTTGCTGGGCCAAACCACAGGGTGATGGGAAAGTGAGGATTTGTGTGTGTGTGCATGCAGATGAAAACCTCTTATGAATGCTTTGCTCATTTTTAGCTCTCACAATTGACTGTTTACTTTAGGACTCCTGTTGTCACATGGAGTGGACAGATATTCAAACAAATTGTAGTTTCCCTGTCCAACAAGTAGAAAAATGAGTGAATTTTGCCATTGGGTGCTTCCCCTGGTTTAATTCCAATTTCAATAACAATATAAATTAGCCTTGATCAAGACCATTGGAATAAGGGTGTGGGGGCTGGGAAGAAGTGAAATAAGCCATAACTCTCAGTCTTTCTTCCTCCAAGCACCAAAAGCAGTCAATCCCAAGCAATATGGAAAAAAAATAATGAGAATAGGGAAGTTTTGATATCTTGATTTTGGAGACTTCTTGACTACCTTGTACTAATTTCATTACACCAAATTTAAGGGCCTTTTTTTATTGATAGATAGCCCAGGAAATATGACTTGGAAACAGCGTGATACCTTGGGATATTACCAATCATTTGACATTGGGGAACTAAAACAGATGTTTTAGGAAATAAGCAGCTTGAATATATCACTCATAAACCAATTTAAAATTTCTGTAGCGAGTTGACATTTCCCATGAAGCAAGGAATGGGAGTAAGCACAAATCAGTTGGCTGCAAGCTATGGAGCAATTCCCAGCCACAGATTTAATTTCAATTTTATTTTTTCTTTTACATCTCTGAAAATGATGCTTGGGTTTAAAAAAAAGAAAGGTGTGATAAAGAAGAAGTCTCACCTTGTCATTCTCAAAACCAGAATCTGTCTTTTCACCTTCACACTTCCACTCATTGCTCATTAAGCAAACAGCGAGATATTCCCACTATTATTTGTCTCTTCGGCAGAGAGTCTTTGCAATTTCAGGTCCAAGTATGCTCCAAAATAAAGCATGAAAATAATTTCTGTTTGTTTCAGGTATTTAGTTAAAAATAGTGAGTTCTTGAGAATACAGAAGAAAACCAACTTTTTGGGACTGTTTTCTTATTTTAAGCTTTTTTAAATGTCATCCTTCATTGTTTTTTTTTCTTTTCCCAGGATATGTTTTTTAATTTTATTTTGCAGAGCCAAGCAAAAACATCTAAGCACACTCTTAACTTTAAGCATTAAAAAGTCAATGGGATTTAAGCATGTGTTTAAAGGCAAACATATGCTTTAGAGCTCTGTGAAATAGGAATGGTTTATTGAATCAAGGCTATAGACAGGTTAATAAAATGGGTTAATATATGCAATCTGGAAACAAAAATTAAACAACATGTTTCTGGAATATTAGTGTTGTAAGCATTGCCTCATTCTATCTCAATTCCCTAAATTACGATTGGATTTGTAATGTCCTTGTCACTGATTGTCTCACATTTCTTGAAGAAATGCAGATTATTGTACTAGATTATAATCAGCTGGTTAACATACAGCTTGAAGTTTATGTTTTTATCCAGAGCAATTCAGAACAACATGATCTTACTTCAAGAGGAATTTATTCACCAAAATTCATTTTTAAAGAAAATCTGCCAAATCTTTTCCACCATCACATATCTGCAATTCCCTCTGTATAAATATTCATGCACTGTGAATAAGATGCAGAAAACATTGTGTTATTTTTCAATATTTACTCTAGAATTAGTTCTACAAAGGTGCTTATTGTATGACAAAAGATAAGAGTTTTCTTTTAAATAGATCATAAAATCCATTGTGAATATTTAAGCCAAGAGTAATAACATGGTGTCATATACTCACACGGTATAATGCAGTAACACTCTGCATTTTGACATCTGCCCAGACAGATGTTTAGAACAAAGTTCCTCAGATGCTTTCTTCCTTTTTCTTTTTTTTTTTCTAATTACATGGAAAAAAATCTGGGAATCATCTTTTATATTGAAGCTACTTAGTACAATTTAACTGTCAACAGTTTAATTAATTTAAATGTAGCCTTACTGTGGAAGCCAGCAACTCACATAAGCCTTCTGAAGAACAAAACAAAACAAAAAAACCCAAACAAACAAACAAAAGCCTCCCAAGCCAGCAACATCTTGACCTCTGGAAAAACATACATTTATGGAATGCACACAGAACAAATACCTAAAATCCTACCATTTTACTTTCTGCTGGTACCTTTAGCACAGATAACCCCAGCATCAACAGTCAATAGATATTTTTCCCACTCTATTCTTTCAGAAGGACTACACTAATTAATAGTTACTAATTATTTTTCCAGTAGCAACACCACTGATAAATATCAACATATATATCTACTTCAAGTAGTTGCAGCGGGATCTTTTTTATAACTCCACATCTTGTGATTTCTGGGGTTTAGATCCATGTTGAAACGTGCACATGACCACATGCTGACTGCCAAATTCATTGTAATGTAGAACATGTTTCAGCAGTAGTTCCTCAAACAAAGTTAGTAGGATTTTTTTAAGGGCTTGCTGGTTAGCTTATTTATTATGAAGATTTGTCAGGCAGCACAGTTAAGATAATCAGTAACCAATAGAAGATTTAAATTCAGGGATATAAACTGGTTGATTTACTGCTCACAAAGGTTTTTGACTTCTCAACAGGAACTAGTGAAAACATTTTGCTATGGTTACTTTGGAAATCGATACCCTACCAATATTTTCTTTTTTATTATTAAGAGTTTTTAATTTTGTTTAATTTTTTTCTTTTTTTTTTTTTCCTATGCAAATCATAGACAACCCAAAACTTGCTTTGTCTTGAAATCCCTGCACTGACTCCAGGTTCCGGCTTACTGCTGCCCTTAGGATAGTCAGATCACTTTGCACATGTCCCCATCTTGTTTAAGATTTTTGCAATCTTCAACAAGAATCAATCTAACCACATAGTTTTAAAAGCAAAGGTGCCAGCCAAAGAGTATTCACGGCAGCAATGTTGTTGCATTACAATCTTCTCCAGCATGTAAATCCGAAAGAAGAAAATTGCAATGTCAAATACAGTTAAAATTTTATGTAAACTGTCCTGCTGTTTTGTTTTGTTTTTTTACTTTTATCCCACTGAACATATTACCCAACCTCAGTTCATGGCCGTTCTAGTAAATATCATGCAAGGTTTTTCCTCTAACCATAGTCATCATCATCTGTACACTGAGCAGGCAGTTTAATGTCAGCACAGTCTGACTGGAATATGCATTGTATACGATTTTCCAAAAGGCTGATTTGATTGGGGTCCCAGTGTCCAACAGCCAAGTTTTCAAAAGCCACTATGGGCTTCACAGGCCTACTGCTGTATTTCGGGGTGTATTTTTTAGGCACCTGAAATTGCAGTCAGGTTTTAAGACCTCACTGGGGTTTTGGGTCAGAACCCAACTGCAAACTTTGCTCCCTATCCTCAACATACACCACTTCAGCCATCAGTATCTCAATATCCTCAAAAAAATCACTCTCCCTCTGAAAAACATCTCCTGAGCCATTTAGGCATGTGTGAAGTTACATGTTGAACCAAACCATTAATCAAACTTATGATCAGGTTTGTACCAAAAATACAGGCTCTCCCTCCCAGCCCCTGCTGAGGCTTCACAAAGGGAAAGGCAGTGCTGGACTGCACACACCACTCAGGATTCAGCTGACAAACCAGTTAGTGGTATCACCCAGCATACAGGATTATCAAATAAATGATGGTCAAGGGTGAATTGCAAGGTCGAAGATGCTTTCTATCAAGGCATTCTGATGACATCATCATAAACTGAGAGGGCAAAGCTCAGCTAGTTTATGATGTCACCAGAAGGCTTCTCAGGATTGCTGCCATAGTTCATGGTCATTGTTTTCTGTAAGAGGAGGTACATATATATCTATGTCCCAGCAGGGCTCCAATCCACATTAGCCTTGTTTTTATGTGTATATAGATATTTTATTTTACATATATACATTGCATATAAGTAACATAGATAAAATCTGCATCTGTATTTCATATATACATATAATTTATGTGTGTGTATATATATTCTCAACCAGTGTTCACTGCCATGGCACGAGTTGGGGAAGTGGTGCTGGTACTGCAGACTGGAAGAAGCACAGCAGGAGGGCACATGATCTGGCCACCTCCCTGGGGAGCTGGAGCCCATACAGGATAAATGCTTACTCCTTTTTTTTTTTTAATTATTATTATTATATTGCAGAGGAGGCACAGCTACAAAGAATTTTCCTAACCACTACAATCACTGAAGCTGGCAGCAGCCTCAAGTCATTGATCTCTGGGCAATGCTGGATTTCCTGTACAAAGCAGCTGTTCAAAGGCTGGTGCCTACCTGACATGGGGCAAACAACCCTGGGGCAGAAAATAAATATAGCCAGGACACAGAAAAAGGCAGTAATAAAGTTGAAAAATGAAACTTCTGCCCTTGTCCCCTCTGTGGATTTAAAGATGGGGACACACACACACATACACACACCCCCAAGACTCAGAATATAGCCCCTTCTGGAATGCAGCTAACATTATTTTAGAGACAGGAAAACTACATCATCTGGTGGCTTTGGCACAACCAAAGCAGCACACCACAGCTGGATAGCCGATCTGTGTCTTTTGCCTCACTGAGAGGCCTACCACATGCTATGAAATGTTTTAATGTCCCCTTAACATGCTGTATAAATAATTTCCGTATCCATTCAGTGGTGCCCACATGTGGTCCTTTGAAAGAGTTAACCAAAAATTACAGTACCAATATATCTTTGAGATGAAACAATGACATTTATAGGTCATTGTAATCCATGCATTAATTATATTCCCGTCCTTCCATATGATGCCTAAATTTGGCCTGTGGAACCATATTTTAACAAAAAGATAAGTTTTAAAGCTGGACTTGGAGGAAGTTTCTTAGTCACTAAACATTTGAGCTGGCTTAGGAAGGGCAGGTAAATAAAATTGCATTGCCATAGCAGCCCACGAAGTCCCTTTCTGGAGCAAACAGAGTGAAAGAGTGCAGCCCCTTGAGTCACTACCATGAGGATTTGTGAATGCACCATAAGGGGCAAGAGATGCTCTCCCCATTTCTGCAGCCAGGGCTCGGCTGGGCCAGGCCTGTACCATCTCACCTTTGGGGATGCTGTGAATGGGGCTGCAACATGGTGTGCAGGAAGGCAAGGGATGAGGAGGGGGAAAGCAAAGCCATGTGCAACACTTCCATCTGCTCCTCGGGGGGGTGGAAAACACCAAGCTGTTGCTTTGGAGAATCAGCAGCCGCTGCCCCAGCACTGGTGGGCTGCAGAGCCAGTGCATGCTTTCTTACAAGGGGAATTACGTGAAAAAGGTAAAGGATGGTTTCTACCATGAACTGCTTTTTTCCACCCTTCTCCTTCCAACACGTTGATAATGTCCATCACCAGCCACATCCCACCATCCCATCTCAGTGTCAGTGCCTGAGCCTGCCCTCAGGGACAGCCCTGGATTTTTATGTTTTATAGAGCTCCACAATGCAAGCACAAAGAGAAAAAAGCCTTTCAATTGGCAACAATTACATGTTTTGTGATTTAGGGGGTTGTTCTTTTAGTGATAAAAGAGCCCTGATGTGATAATCTCCAATCAACACTAAGACATGCATAAATCCTACTATGCAGCAATGGCAGTAAATTATTATAGTTTTTTTACACTTCATAAAAGTAGGTCCTACTGCAGAGGGCGTAGGTACTAAGGAGACATCTGATTGTCTCAACTCTATCACTTTAAAAAACATTTACAACTTCTTTACAGACCTCAAGTACAGTCTCATAAGCCGAAAGTCACTACTGTTATAAAACTTACAGGCAAGCTGCAACCTCATCACCTGCCAAGACACCATCAGACCAAACACCACCCCACGAAAGAGGTTTCAAGGTAGCGTTTCTCTTTCAAACTGCGCAGTTCCTTGTTTCTGCATCCTGTAGCAAATCCTTTTGTTTAACAGTATAAAGTGCATAGCCTGGATTACAGGCTGGAGCACAGCCTGTGTGCAAACCAATGAGATGGCAAATAAATACCCTTACGCGAAAGTCATTCTTGGGTAATCTGTTAATAACAATCTTTTTGAAATCTTTAAAAGCTTGTGTAGAGATACAGAGAGAAATGCAGGTAGGGCTTACTGAAGCAGCACATCAGGAAACATGATAAATAGGACTGGATCGCTCAAATGTAGGATGATGGAGAGTTGCTGTTAAGTAGTCTAAATCCATCAAAACCTAATCATGGTATAAATTTCATGGGTTTCTGTTGAACCATTTGAACAGCATTGGTGGTTTTAGTGAGCACCTTAGCGGAGCCTTTCTATGGGTTGGAAACAGGTGCAGGGTGCACTGCCACCCAAGAAAATACTTCATTAATAGTATTTCTACAGCTCAGCTGGAAAACCAGTCCCAATATTTTCCATATATTTAGAGATTTTTCTTATAATTTTTACAACATCCATCCAATCCAACACATTCCATGTGCGGTTTAGTCCAGGTGTGTGCATGTACATGCAGGTATATAGAGGGGAAAAAAAACCCAAACATGAGCTCACCCTCATTTATATGTGCATATAACATACACAATGCTACAAGTAAGAGAATGAAAAGTTGGATGATTTGGAGGCTATTTACCTTGTCAAGCTAGAAATACAAAGGGCCGTATCCTCAGTGAATATAAACTGTCTCTAAAGCAAATAAAACCGCTCTGGTTTCAACCAATTGAAACATCTGACCCAGAGATTTGGGAGAGTGTGGGGTGTGATGAGGTTGCTGGGAAGGATTGTTGAACACTGACAGGAGATCTAGATACTTCAATTTCACGGAAAAATTGGTTGGAAAGTGAATATCCAAGCATTCCCCATGGGTAGGAAGAAATCTCTCTTCTGCTCTCCAAACTGAATGACCATCCACACTACAAATGTCTTGCCTCGTTGGGAGAGAAGGAAAATGGTGGTTTCACTTAACTCAATGAACAAAATAATATTTGAATCATAATTTCAAAAGCAGAAAGTTGACAAAAACATGCTCTGAAGTAGCTACCTCTGGGAGAGGCGCTGTGATATTAGGTACGAAGATAACAAGTGTTGGCAAAATACAGGGTTAGTCCATGCTTCCTCTTGGTTTCAGAATTATTGCTTTAGATTTCTACTTTCTTAACAAATTATTCCGTTGACATTACAAAGCAAAGGACTGAAAGTGAAGGCTAATACACAAGAGAGCCCCCAGGCTGTTACTTTGGCTTATAAGTATCTAATTTCAGTCATTTAACGTAAATGCAGTTTTGTCAAAGGCTCCAGTCCAACCTATAAAACTCAGGTCCAGTGAGCATGACAGCATGCCTTGGAGGAACAGGGCTCCAAAAGGAAAACCAAACAGCTCCATCCAACTCTTTCAAAGGCCTTTTCTCATTTAACCATGAAGTTAATACCAACCTCCTTTGATTCTGTGTACTATAAGAAAGTGAGTAGTTTCAGCTACAGGTTGTTTCTTACACATTTTGTTTTGTGCGGGGTTTTACACCCCCAGTCATAACTGAGCCTAAAAGAGCAGGCAAGGATGAGAAAGAGGGAAGGTAAGTATTAAGAAAACAATTTTTTTTTAAGGAATGTTTAATGTCTTCTTGCAACTAAGTGCCGTTCATACTTGCACGTATCTATCATGCAGCCACCATGCCCATGTGAAAATAAAAACAACAAACCAAGTCCAGGTCTCTTCTGCACTGGGGGTAATTCAGGGTTACCTCCTTATTTCAGGGGACCACTTTGAATATCCTCATAAATTTCTCTCTGAACAGCAATAAACAGCCATTCATAGCCTCTGGATAGCAACCAACATACAAATTCCTTGATTTTTAGCTGCAGAAAAGTGCAGCCTTGATTGAGTCCTGTTTTATTAAGGATTGTAGGCCTTGGAGAGCTTTAATAAATCAGAGACTTCTGTACTCTGAATTGCACAGTTCACCCCCTCACGCACTTGTCAGGTCAACCTGTTTTAGAAAGCAAATCTTTCACCAAGTTCCTTTTTGCTCTGGTCTAAGAGGAAATCCCAGAGCCAAAACCTGAAACATGGTATTTCAATCTGGATATACACATTGAAAAATCTTAGGCGACATATTCATTGCTTCTGAAACTGGGACTTGAGCTGACACAAGGGTCTCTCTATCCAGAGAATATGAAGAGCAATGCCAGAGCCCTTCCCTGGAAAACTAAGCTCAGGTGCTGTGTATTTCAGTGTACCCCTGTTTTGCAGGGGAGAAAATATTGCTTATTGACACTGAATAATTTCACTGCTGCCTGCATAGAAAAAAAAAGTTCATAAAGATAATTTCAAGAAGTAAAAAACAAGGAATTGTATTATTATTATTACTTTTACTATTGTTGTTGAATGGCTTTTCTAATTATAACTACTGAATTGTATTTAATCCTGAAGGGTGGCAAAGAACAACAAACTGCTCAAGCAACAACTCCTAAGCATGTGTGCTAAAAGCTTGTACTTCCTTTGCTCAGCTGATACCACAGTTCAGTGACATGGACTTGAAAAGCTTTGGAGGCCTCCAAAATGAAGCAGACGTTTAGATGCATGAGAATTCCTATGGTTAGATAAGCTAATATAAATATATATCTATTTTTACACTATGTTTCAGCAGAGTGGTTGGGACTTTGAAAAGCAGAAGCCACAATGGTTTTAATCAAGAAATGCACTAAAAATCATTGACTATCAGCCTCACAATTTGCCTACCTAGGGGCTAGCATGGCTGGAAAAGGAAAGCAAGGTGGGGCAGGCTGCAGTGATGTAAGGCTGTAAAAAGCCTGTTTGAAACAGATTGGAGTTACGTCCATTGCAAGGCTGGAGCCTGTGCCACCAAGGAGGTGGTTTTATGGCACATTCCTCTGTCTTGCCTGCCTGGCCAGAGCTTTTCTGAAGGAGATGTACGTTAGAACTCATGGTGTTCTAGTCCTCTTTGATCAGAAGCGAGCAGATGCATCGCTTGGCCAGTGACAAGGGCCAAGGACCTTGCTTCGTTCCCTGGCTTACTACTTCTCCTTACTTGGATGCTGAAAAAGACCTGCTAAAAGTAACTTAAAAAAAAAACCAGTTATTTCTCTCTCTCTCCCCCCGTCTTCAGTTTTTTCATTGCAAGAGTTTCCTAGCCCTCTTGCTGGGAAAAAAACAGGGTATCAGTCCTAAGGGAAGGCAGGAGCTCCCAGCTGCAAGGTGCTGCCGAGCCATTCCAGCGCACCCAGACATACTTCCCAGTTATAATCAAGTGTCCAAGAGTTACTACTCCCCGTTTTATTCTGTGCCAATTTCCTCTTTTCACGCCCCCCCCCCCCCCCCCCCCCCCCCACATCCAACCCCAGCCGCTCCGCCACCCCACGCCCCCCTCATGACTCGACCGGCCGCACCCCGCGCGTGTCACCACCCTCCCG
>WUAM01000280.1:323962-336406 GCA_024336885.1 Actenoides hombroni
GGAGGCTGAGGGGAGACCTCATCACTCTCTACAGCTACCTGAAAGGACATTGTAGAGAGGTTGGTGCTGGTCTCTTCACCAAGGTAATTAGGGATAGAACCAGAGGGAATGGCCTCAAGCTGAAACAAGGTAGGTTTAGACTAGACATTAGGAAAAATTCTTCATGGAAAGAGTAGTGAAATATTGGAATAGGCTGTCCAGGGAGGTGCTTGAGTCACCATCCCTGGATGTGTTTAAACATCACTTAGATGTGGTGTTGGGGGATATGGTCTTTTTTTTTTTTCTACTAGAAACCACAAAAGATACAACTCTGAGTCACAACCAACCTGAAAAACAAACCCACACTTCTGGATGAACTCCCCCCCAAGACATCCTACTTCAAAACATTGTTTTCTAACCACTACTAATAATCTTTGTAATCTACTTTATCTAAACATAATTTCCTATTAAGTGAAGTAATTAATTTTGCTTATAATCCTATTCCTGACGGCATTTTATTCAGGGCAGGAGAAAAGACATCCTCAGAAAACAAGGCAAACAAAACACATGTGGGGAGGTCAGAGGAATGTCAAAGATAAAAAGAATTTGTGAGACCATGGGACACAGAAAGCTTAGGGACCAGCCCCTCAGATGGTATAAAACATGTTTCAAACCAGGTGAGAAGTCGGGCATCTCTGGGATACATCCAAATTAAGAAGGAGCTATTGCTATTTCACTTTATCATTAGCCAAAAAAGCCACAAGGACTACAATGCCTGGTCTGGGGAAAAAAAACCCAACCAACCTATGAAACTGTTACATGGCCTAGATTTCATTGAAGAACTGCAGAAGTAATATTTTTTCAGCTGCATCTGCTGCATTTTCTTTCCTTTTTTAGAAGTAAAATAAAAGGCACAAGTCTGACTAGTGCTAATGCTGGTATAAGCCAGCCATACATCATTGACACCAAAATCCTTTCAGGGAAGGCAGGGCAAAACACACACCCTTGAAAGCATGTCCTTGTCCTGGAGCTGTGCTGCCGGCTGTGTTTCACTTTTGAGAAGAAAAATGGTTTAGCCAAGGAGGAGACAACATTTGCCCCACTTTTAGTATTTCAGGCTGACTTTTTAACCATGCCATTTGTTTTATGCAGGTGCAACCTGCAGTGACCGTCTGGTGTAAGAACAAGAGAGGGTCTCCTAGGGCACCCTACTCTGCATGCTGGTGTTTCTGTTCGCAATGGTTAATCATGCTACACCAATCTCAGCAGCTGTTGACACAGAATAGGTGGAGATCAGGTCCATGCAAGCACAAAATACCAGAAAGGCAAACTATATGTAAACACACTTCAGATAGCTATGACAATAATAGACCAAAACCTGACTTGCAAAGCTATGACAAACCATTACTCTCCCCTTCTCTCTTTTTTTTTCAATAGGAGGGTGTGTATATATGTATATTTGGGGTTTTTTTTATATATGTGGAGGGTATTCTTCGTGACAGAAGCATCTCTCACACTAAAAAGAAACCAAGCCCTCAGAACTGTATTTACAGGAGATGGTGCAGAGCCCTGCCCTTGCTCACAGCACAGCATTTCCACAGCACAATAGTGTCCTGGATGTTTTGGGTTTTTTAAAAGGCAAACTCTTGTTTTGAGACAAGTGCACACATGAATCTCAGCCATTCTAAGTAAAAAGTAGCAAACAAAGCCTTCTGACCCCTACCCTGATCCTACAGAGCAAAGCTAAGGCAGGAGTGGAGAAAAGAGCAGGCAGCAAATGTTTGCACAGAGATGTTTCATCTTATTTCCCTGACACCTGACAGCACATTCATTACAGAATACTAATGCACCAACTAAAAAAAAAAAAGTTTGTTAGGTAAAAAACCATCCCAGAAGAGGATGGAAGCCCCAGAGGAAAGCAGGGATTTTTTTTGGCCGCGTATTAACTTCTCAAGTGCTGAGTTCCTTTCGTTAGTCAAGACTATTGGCAGGTAAATCCCGTTTGCACTGTGTGATGCTCTGCAGTGGGAATTGAACTTTCTCCCACTCAAAAAAAGCATCTGCATGAATGCTATAACACCAGTTATTTATTTTGTTTGGTGCCACTAATTAGTCTGTTAGTTCATGCAAAATAATTCCATGTTTGCTCTGGAAATAAGTGGTGTTTTCTCTACTGTTTTTCCCCAGCCTGAATCCAGGGGCTGTCAGAGCAATGGTTAGAGGAAACATCCTCCTTCTTGTTCTCCTGGCCAGGGTGACCCCTGTTTTGGGACAGTCTGGGGTACGTGGAGACTGCCAAGGCTAGACAAAGCAAGGGTCTACCAGCTCTCCAGGTCAAAAGCCCTTCCTCTGCTCCACCTGAACTCCCAGAGGCCACAGGGAACATTTCCCAAAAAAAGCTCTTAACCCACCTCCTCCAAGCATCTGCCTCTTTTACAAAAACACTCGTGTTTCATGCCGTAACTGTATTATTGCTCCTTAAAGCTGTGTGTCAAAACCAAACCCCACATTTAAACCACAGTGCTGTATTTTTAAATGGCTTTACTGACCTAAAAACAAAAATCCAGCCTAAAATCCAGTGATATGGCAGTACCTGATGGCTCTAAATTCACAGCTCTTCCCCCTGTAAGCTATTTGCTCTGCTTTTCTAATAATATCTTGGCTTACTGGCAGCTCTCCAGGGCTGTCTAAGGCAATATGCAAGCTAAACATTTTTTCATCTGATTTCAATATTTTCTTATGAGTAACTACATAGGATTTTACCTGGTGAGTATTCCTGATTGCTGTAATTCAAGAACAGAGAAATAGACTACAGATGTATTACTATTATTACAATTGGCGTTCAAGGTGAAAGGTATAACAATTAGCTAAGACTTAGTGAAAACCTAAATGTAAAAATCTGCTTGAAAAGCCTGCTACATGGTACGTTTAGAACAGCTTATTTACCACACATATTCCAAATTGCTCAAATGGTATAAAAATTCACATAGCAAGAGTCTTTCTTTAATAGTTTTCTTGGGGTTTTGCGGAGGTGGGGGTGGGTGAATTTCATGTTCCAAACACCTACTTTCTGGTTTTACTCTGGAAAAACAAACAATAAGCATCCATTAAACTTGAAACCTATATTCTTTCTTATTTCTATTTTATCCTGCTTTCGCTTGTAGCCCCATTAACAAAACAGTGTTTAAGTAACATCTGTATATGTATTCTTGAATCACATAGAGAAGAAAAGTAAACAGTTTCCAAAATCTCACAGTTAAATTTGTATTGCTGAAGTTGAGAGGATAATTTGTGAATGTTTTAACATTTACAAGTAAATAAGTACTCCTATTTACTGTATCTGATTACTGAGAAAAGTATTTGTTATGTTCTTACACAGATTCAAATTGCATCTTGACCTTTTCTCCTTTAATCTGTTTACTGCAACAAAAGCAATAATAGATACATCTGAAAACAAGCAGGTATTTTATTCACCTAGGATTAAAAAACCTTGCATGTGACATGCTCTGCAAAGCGGCAAACCAAAAAGCTTGCCTGTTTATTGTATAGCTTGTGATTTGGTAGGCAGAGGTGGTGAAAATCCACCCCTGCGTATAGGACAAGCACCTGCTTGTGTTATGCTCCCTCCCTGCCAGCTTCCTCCCCCACTTACACCGTAAAAATACTGCTTAAGTGGGACCAAAGTGGTGTACTGGTCATGTGCTGGCCTTTGCTCAGGTTGAGTATCACCCACAGTGAAGTAACTGAGAGAAGATGATGTCTGTGCTAAATGCCCAGCCCCATGAAGGAGCCTTTCCATTCCATCCAAGGGGATGATGTGGAGCTCAACTCATGGGCATCACCTGACAACATAATTACTTGAATTGTATTTGAACTGTTTGGGGTGTGCTTTAGATGCACTGGACTCCAGGCATGCTATGGTGAAAAAACACAGCAGGAAAACAGAGACCTGGGGCTGTTTTCCAAAAGATGGAAGAGTGGAGAGCCATGCAGCCTCTCCTCCTTCCTCTGCACCTCTGTGGAGGGGCAGGCAGGGGCTTTCTGCATCTGCACCATCTGCATATGGCCCCGTCTGCATCACCCCATCAGCATCCCTCCCCATCTGCCCCATCAGCACCTTCCTGCATCTGCTCCATCCATAACCCCACCATCTGCAAGCTGGGCTGGGCATGACCAGTAAGCAGATAGGAAGGACACCCCTTGCAGTGGTGGTCCCCATTCACTCCTGGGTGCTGGGGAGCAATCCTCCCATAAGAAGTGCAAAATCCTCCCATCCTTGCCACGCTACCCCCTGCCTGCTTGTGCCATTGCAAAGCTCTTCATCCCCTGCCCTATGCAACTACTACAGCAAAGCTCTACCACTATGTTTACCTGCGAGCAAAGAAATGAAGGCAGAAAATATCCTACCAGAAGGGAGTTGTGATGGGGCTAAAAGAGTAATTAAGCATTTCTGGGTGTCTATGCCCTGAGCTGGCTGTGCTATGTACACTAAAGTAGTCTGGCGTTCCCGTTGCAAACCCATCTCAAATTTTTCTAACTCATCTTCAGGCTGGTATTGGAGCCTTTTAAAATGTTCTTACTTATAAAGTTGCAGAAAAAATGACTTCAGCTGTCTCCAAGAATGAAGTTAGGGAAATTTACATGGCTGGATCTTTTTTTTTTCCACTGTCTTTGGTTGCAGCTTGGGTTTGGGTTTTTTTGTTTGTTTTGCAAGCCTAGGAAATGATACATAAAATTGACATTTAAAGAAGCCAAGGTCATAAAACCAAGAACTCAAAGAGTTAGGAAACCATATTACTAGAGCTGCTTGCACCCTACTCTTTGATCTACTTTATATACAAATAGTTCAGTTACCAGCTCACAGTACAATTTTTGATAGGGCCCAATGCCTCAACCACACTAACGATGATTGTATAAGAACAAGCCAGGGGCACTATAATGTTGAAAAACTTATTTCTACAGGAAATAAACTTTGTCCAAGTTGAACAAATAAGGCAGCAAACAGCCAGAAAAGCAAAGCAGTCCTGGCTGAAGCAGCTGAACACTGCACCAGACAAGAGGATTCAGGTCTGCTGCTGCCTTGGACTGCTCAGGAGCTACCAAGCAAATCATCAAACCCAAACTTTTCCCCAGCAGCCACTGATTTCTTGCATCTTTCCACCACACCCAACACTGGAGTTTGGCAATGTAAGACACCAAGGCACTCAAAACTTGGGAGTTTCCACTGAAACTTGGAGTTTCAGTGGTCATTGGGACTTAAATGCAGATAACGTGATGACATTCTGAGTCATCTCGCAGTCCCAGATCAAACCAAAATCAGTTGCTATGCTGGACCTGGACCTCCCTGAGCATCACTTGTTCACCGGTTCTCTCTTTTTGAGGGAGACCTGTAAAACTATCATGCTGACCCACAACCTTGTATGCGTATATAGACAAATGGAGGTCAGGGGAGGACTTGCATATTGCAGCAGTAAGTGCCATAAGAAAGCCCAGCAGTAATTATTAATTCCATCTTCAAGCATGGTTTGAATACAGCTCAACAAACGAAGCGCTGAAGAATGAGGGTAAGATAAAATATTGACTAGCTGCTCCATCATAGTCTGGTCTGTGCCCTAGATAGCACAAGGGTGTTTTGGAAAAAGCAGAATGGAAACACCTAATAAAAGGCTGGAGCTTTAAGGATTTGAATTTTCAAACTTTTAAGATTGTTTGAATGCAGTTCTATGCAACTCTATTCAGAGAGGTAGTCACATATAGACATGCACATGTAGAGAGGTTATATAGGCACATTATTCCACAAATATACAGACATTAATCTGTGTCTACCTATGTTTTCCTAAAACATAACTAATGCAGCACTTGATGGGAATTGCTCTCTCTTCTCCATAGAGTACCACCAGTAATTATTTACCATTAGTTCTTAATGGGAAGAGATTCAACTGGGATATAGTAAACAAGAAAACATTATAGATTGTTCAATATAGCCCGGCTGGCTCTCAGCTGAGGTAAGAAATGATTGGATCACACCGCCTGGATATTTCAATCACAGTTTTTATCACCGGGGAAAAGCCCCTTATTAACCTGTACCTGGTCAGGTCTCTTCCATGTCCACATATGCAACACTGTCAAGCTCATATAAGCGCCCCTTCTAGTTCACGTTACTGTGCTTCGAACCTTAAACTGCTGTGGGGTTAAATGACTAACAAGATGGAGACCTAAAGCGTTCATTTAGACTAACAACATCTTGAACTCTGCTGCCTTTGTACCTGCCGTAGATTATGGGGGGTTTTTTTGGCAACAGGGTAATGGCAGCCTCTTGCCACAATAGAAGCATCCAACTGTGGCAAAAGAGGTGGTCCTAAGATGCAACAATGGTCATTTGCAAGCGAAATAGTGGTGTATGAAACAAAAAAAGGGAAAAATCCTCCTCACGGATTATTTCACTACCTGCAAAAAATAAAATGACCCAGTGAAAAGAGCCAAGTTAAAACTGTGGTATTTTTAAAGACTTGTGTCCTACCACTGGTACATTTTCTGGCACATCTCACATCATCACCCCATTCCTGTGACTTCTTCACCATCAACAGAAGTTGTGTGCATCAACCCAGGGAGCCCAAACACGGGGCAGACCGTATGTGAAAAGCACCATGTTTTTTTGGTTACGGCACAGAACTGAAGTATGCAACTAGCATATACTACAAAGGCATTCAAAATATGACATTAAAAAAAAAATAAAAAATTGTTCAAATGCCTTCAATCTGCAGAAAACAAATGCTCTCTTCACTGACTGCTCTGTGGCAAACTTCTAATTCCATCCAGAAAATTCAGCATTCCCAGTCCGGGCTAACGACCATGCTACCAGACATGAGTTTATGTTTTTCATGCACATTTCATGTATTCCCACATGCTGTGTTGCTGCCAATAATTTATGACTGATCTGCACCCAGCCTGCCCTTCAGCATTTTATTTAATCTCTGCAACAGTGATTTACAATGACTCATCATTAATACAAAAATGTACTTGTGTGTTAACAAGTTTGGAAGAATCTAAGGAGGAAGGCAAAAATTTTTGCAAGTTGTGGCTGAATGACTTATGAGCCCGCTGAGGAGAGGCAAAACTAACCAGGAACAATACGTTAGCTCTTCTCTGCTGCAAACAATTTAGGCAAGAAGAGTTTCTTCTCCTGCATACCACCTTAGAAGAAAAGGGATTCAGCCAAATGCTGGGAGAGGGTTGCCCCATACCCCCCAGGATTTGGGAGGGGATGAGCAGCTTGTTGGTCACCCCATGGCTGGATGTTCCCTGAGGACTCACATGTGTGTGCAACCATCAGGCTCAGCCACAGCTTCACAGACTCCTTACCATCCATTTGGCTGAATCACCATATTTTGGCACCTCTGCCCACCACCCGTGATTTCAGAAAGCCCCAACTGTCTCTATAGTGTTGTCTTCGTGGGGCTGGGGAGGGAAAAGTAATTGTCTCAATAATTTATACAATTGTAACATCACAGCAGCATTACCGAACTAGCTCAAGCAGAGGAAGCCTGCCCTACATCCACAAGACTTCAGTTATAATGCATTTTGACCTACTTTTTTTTTTCTTCTTTTCTTTTTTTTTTTTCTCCTTGCACATAAGGAACTTATAAAAACACATCTGACAATAAGCCAAAGCAAGAACTCCTCAAATCCGAGGCAAGATGGGTACTGAAAAACACCCTGGAAAATCACTTGGGAGAAATTCCACCAGCTTTAGTTCAAAGCATCCCATGTTCATCATCTTGAAAAATTTCTTTGATGGCCATTCTATATTCTACACTCCTGGACCCCTCCGAAGCAGCACATGCTTGCTTCAC
Organism: Actenoides hombroni; assembly: GCA_024336885.1. NCBI lineage: Eukaryota > Metazoa > Chordata > Aves > Coraciiformes > Alcedinidae > Actenoides > Actenoides hombroni. The sequence continues at coordinate 331,795 of WUAM01000280.1, forward strand.
CCCATCATTAAATAAGACCCCTGATGAAAACACACAGCTTCTCAACTGGCCAAAGAACCTATCGTTAAACTGAAGGACAACCATATCAATTAGGGTATTGACCGGATGAAGGCTGGAGGATGTAAAGCTTAAGCAAACACTGATTTTTCCTGGTCAAGCCAAAATACCACAGGTTACGTTTCCTTATAACACATACTTTACATTTAGTGGCTTTTATTCCTCTGTTTTAAAGTAAGTATCTTGGAAGCGTACTTAACATACACTAAGTGTTTGGTATTTTCCTTTATTCAGTGTCTTAAAGGGCTTCAAAAAATTGATCTCCCAGGGCTGCTGTGAGGTCACAGAAATTGATAACCCTTACAAGCTATGCTTATGTGAGCCCGCCTGCGTCTCCCAGATAGTGCACTTTGTAAATTAATCCTCCAAAGGCAAATATATTGTAAGTAGCTTGTTATCTCTAAAGTACTAAATTGAAGAATACATGGGATTATATTGACAGAAATTACATTTTCTGTAATGGGGTTTAATATATCTGAAATCTCTCCCATAGGCTCCTACTCTTTCTAAGAGAGGAGGGTTTGTTAATGTAGGTGCAATGGACATCAAGACCAAATTTATTCACTAAAATGGATTAGGGCATGTAATCAGAGCTTCAGTAATATTAATCTCTGACACTTATTGAACAGAGAAAAAACCACTTTTGTCTGCAAACTGGCATTCCTCCCTCCTTTTTCCCCAGCAGGCTTGCTGTTTGCCTTGGCCATTTTCTGGGTATTACTTCAAAGAGGATAAGGTTTCCCATCATAAACACTAATCTAAAAATATCAGGACAATTAATTAGATACACTTAGTTTTACAAGGTATTAGATTGCAATACACTTCAAATATGACACTTGTTCTTGGACAGTGAGAGAAACCTGCATTTTGATGCAGTAAAAAAGTGTAATAAATCAAACTTTTTTTTGGTAAGAGCTCACTGTTGTATTTTTATACTTAAATCACAAGTCATTTTCATTGGTTGCCTTCACAAGGTCCTGGGCAAATAGCAACCCAAAATCCACAACAGAAACAGCACAGATCCTCATTTCTTTCAAACAAATCACTCCTACAACGGATCAGGGGCTCCAGCAACCCTTAGCTGGAATAAGCAAACAAAACTGTTTCACACCATACTTCAGCAGCAAAGAGCCAGATCATCCTCAAAGTTTATTCAAGCTTTCAAAAACTGCACTTTTAAAACAAACCGGTAAAGAGATAGAAAGATGTCAGTCAAAAAGAAAGACCCCACTAACAGCATTAAAAAAAAAAAAGCATGATAGCATCCCCAAATAACAATGCGTTCTGCAGAGACAGGGCCAACTGCCCCCCTTTTTCACCCAACGTCTCAACCTCTTCCAAGACCAAAGTTCTCAAAATGGATATGGCTTCCTATTGAATCAGGCACATGCTCAGCCTCAAGAAGGATCGGTACCCAAATGTGAACACACCGAGATCTGCGAAGGACTGGGAATATAAAACCGACTTGTTTTCTGCAGTAGGAAACCTCCTAGTTTCCACAATTGAAGCCATTCACCCACCTATATCCCTTTCTCATCAACCCACCTATACCCCTTTCTCATCAACCCACCTATATCCCTTTCTCATCAATAAACTGGTGGCGGGGGAAGCAGACAAGGGCAAGGTGTGCCTTCAAAAATGCAAAGCATTAGCCAGAGGGTGCCAGCTGCTGTATAGAAACACTAAGGAAAATTACTTACCAATTGTTCACTTGAAGTATAGTGAGCCCTGTGTCTTGTGCCAACTGCTTTTTCTGTTCTTCTGAAGGGTAAGGGTGCTATAAGACACCAAAATAAATATTCATATGTAAAACAATGTGGGCTTTTTGCCTACTTTTTATTACATAAAAAAACCAACCAACAAACCAAGAAACAAAACAGAAGTGTGACATCTATTATTAAAAGGTGAAAATGTTGAGGTGTATCAGTCTTTTATAATTATTAATGGGCTACTACATCACTTAATTAATGGCAGTAAAAGACAAGCCAATTATAAAGATTAGTGAAGTGGAGAAATAACTGCTTAGGATACTGGCAGTACCTTAATACTCAACAAGGGTATTTGTTGCATTAGTTGAAAGTTTTTGCACTTGTCTCAAATAACCAATTAGAGTCAAATCACTTTTTTTTTTTTTTCCCCTTCTGTATTTCACAGAACAATAAAGAATGTGATAAAGCACTTCTCTGCAAAACTAAAACACGCTCATGTTTTCTGAGATAGTGAAGACAAATCTTGCCAGTGCCCCAAAATAATTTGCAAATAAGATCAGCATCCTGAACATAAACAAATGCCTGGGTTTTGAACACAGGCCAATGCAAGGTCAACAATCAGCACATTTTTGCCTGACGTTAACATAGCTCTGCTGCACTAATCCTAAGAGACAGAAAATAAATACTGGTTTAATTGAAGGTAATGTTAAAATTCAATGATAAGTTAAGTTTCTTTTGAGAACTTGATTGCTTTCTCAGAGAATTCGCTTCTGCATGAACACAGATTGCTTAGTAAATCAACAGCAAAATACACATCCAAGTTTGAAATTTAGAAATGGCATTTTTGTTGTTTCCCTCCATTCAAAAAAGTCACTGTCCCAAAAGGAAACAGACAAATATTTCAAAATAACAATTCCCAGAAAAAAAAACCCTGTTTTGAGGATCCAGCTCAATTCCTAACCTGGACACTCAAGTCTCAGTATACGTAGGATTCAGACCTGGTCTGCTGCAAGGTACTTAATAACATTTCAATAAAGAAAAATGTATATAACTGCTTAGACCTATCCCGACATCCCATTTAGCAGCTGCTTGTCAGAAAGTCTCTGACATCCCTTTTTCCCCTGAAACATTCCCATAGTCTCAGGATGTACTCTTTGCCATAATATTACATGACATGTAAACCAAAACCTTGTAAAGGGTAAGAATTTAAAACCTCGTAAAATTCCACAAGCTTATTGGTATTGCAACTATTTAGCAGATTTTATATATTCTTGTAAACTGCATAATCTGACATCTAACAGCTATGCTACGTGCCTGCATCACCTCACTTTAGCAAATAGGAATTTCTCTTGTAACTCCGGCAACTTCCCTTTGCCCAACACGGCCATTTCAAAGTCCACTGCTGTGGCCATCAACTCTAATAGACACTTGTTTGTTTTTTCACTCAAAAATGGTGGGGAATTCCCTATTCTTTTGAAAACACTCTTTTGTTGACAGCAAGCCCACAGATAAGCTGCATGTCTGTAAACTGCCCCCTGTATTTTCTGCATGTAGGTGAAACAGCTCCAAAATTACAAAGTACAAGACACAGGGCAAAGGATTTATTTTATTTTTTATGGATAATTTGCATTTTACGCATGTAAAAAATATAGCATGAATTTTGTATTCTGCCTTATGTACACATTCATCCACAACAGCCATACTTGACTTACGTCCATCTATTTGAACATAATGTTTTCCTTGTCTTCCAAAAAAAAAACCCCAAAACCCTACAGAAATGATTTTGTAAAATTTTCATCTTTATAGTTTACTTCCTATTTCATTACTTCGCTATCAAGAGAGGACAAAGTTATTCTTCCTTTTTTTTTTATTTCGCTTTGCCACCTTACATGTGATCTAATTTTAAGTAATTGAACAAACTGTGTCTAATTTCATGCAGCAAGCAATAATTACTAGACAGCCTCTAGCTATTGGAATTGAGAACTCTGTCTCCATTAAGCAATTTTCAATTGTTCTGGACTTTTTTTTCCAAACAGACAAGACTGGATAAAATTAGCCATCAGAATAATACAGTCACTGTAAAAATAATCGCTTTAAAAGTCCCAAACCACAAATTCCTCAAATTGGAGTATTTTTAAGGTTATCTTGATTTATTTTTTTTTTCCTTTTCATAGCCTAGTACAGCATAAACTTTTTATTTTGTGATAAATCTGTAATTGCCATAATCACATGACAGCCTAGGACTTCACGTAGCTAATCCCTCTTAGCTAAAGTTTCACAATGCAGCAGTCTTTTTAATTATGATTTGGTGTGGTTAAAAATAATCTTAAACACTGGGCATCCTTATTATATAAGCTTTCCATGGATTGTACAAGTTGTTCCTTTGTAGGCTTAAAAAAAATAAATAAAAAAAATAAAAAAATGACTTGACAAAGAATCAGCACGCCACAGGCTAGGTTGCTATAAAAACATTCAAAGCCTTGTTGCATTCCCACCCACAGGGCTAGGAAGGCCTCTGCTACAGGCAAAGACAGACATCACATTGCAACAGAGAGAAAGGGGAGAACCCTGAGAACTGCCATTTTATGCAGAAATAGGAAATTCAGTCAAAACTATTGCTACTGGTCTTTATTTCACCCATATGAGAAGGACAGGTGCCTTTCAAAAGCCTTCTAATGGTTACTTAAAGGGACAAAGACACATGCATAGAGATATGTGTATATATATATATATTTGCATACACATGTATACTATATTTGTATGTGTATGAATAAAATATATTTAAATATATATGAATTTAAAAATACTACATATATATCTTAGTGAAACAGTTTAGTTTTAGGTAG
>WUAM01000280.1:336479-363691 GCA_024336885.1 Actenoides hombroni
ATGATTCTATGAAATATATCAATATATAGACATATATATGAAGCATGTGCCTGAAACTACCGCGCTGACTTCAGCTGCCAAGTCCACCTATCACTCTAGATCACTTCGGGATACCAAAGCAAATTGTACCACTGTTCAATAAACAGTGACTTGAGACCTTTACTTTGTTGTGTACATTAGCTCCTACCATTATCTCTTAAAAGCTTAATTATTTGCAAACAATTGATCAAGATGGGAATTGGAGAAAAGAGACGCTGGACCACCGGGAGAGCTGCAATGCATTAGGAGAGCAAACAGAATTACCTTCAGGTCTTATAATCAGAATTAACGATTGGGACTGTACGCAGGGCAGCACGAGAAGCTGTAACGCTCTTGCTGGAGTGTTTTCCATTTGATCTGCATTAACACCTCGAGTGAAAGCCATAAAATGGTGATTACAGATGGGAAGGCTGACCCTCCTTCCCAGAACCAGCCCAGCTTGTGTATACTGGAAGACTGCAGACAGACTTTCTTGCCAAGGCCAGAGGAAAAAGGGCAAATACAAGGAGGAAAAATAAAGTAGGAAGCAGGCAGGTTGAAAAAAAAAACCAACCAAAACAAAAACATTTGAAAGAATAATGCTGACAACAGACTACAACAGATAAGGACTCTGAATCTGGCTGTGGTATTCTCCGATCGTGCTGCTGCTGCTACAGCACTACAGAGCAGCATCCATTGAATGGTATGAGACCTAGTGCTTTTCCCTTCCCATAAATCTATTGCTGAAATACAGATTGTTTGGCACCATTAATGTGTTTTTGAGGCTCTGTGGTATTACTTTTAATAATGACTTAGTACAGAAAGTGATTGCTTAATAACACCATCAAAGTCTGCATGCAAATGAAAATTATCCCTGGGGGATTTGCCCAGGGTAATATGAACAGTTAAGGAACATTTGAAAAGGTAAAAATAACTATGCAAAATATGAGTCAGAGCAATCATTTTAGCAGTAACAAAGAAATCAAAATGACAGAGAGAAAAATGGAACTTTCCATCATATTATCTCGTCACTATTTTATGAAAGGCATCTAGAGAGCAGCAGTCTTAATTAAAGCCTCTTTTTAATGCAGCCGAGATAATTTTTAGCAAAACAAACATTAAGATTTTATTATTTTATTTTTTTACCACCTTTGACTATAGCTGTTGGGTAAAGCCTCCAGTAGATACAGATGGAAAGTGTCCAAGTTTGTCTCTTCATGATACCCTTTGTCTGAACGTACTCCTTTCCTCAAATTTTTCACCTGAGGCTGCAAAAGCTGGATGCCAGGACAGCGATAGAGTTTACCCTATCTGTAACCTGCTATGGGTTACACTCCCTACCTCTCCTCCTTGCCTGCCATAGCAGTGAATCGTAATGATGGCAGAAAAAAAATCTGAAAATAATCCTGCCCACAGTTTACTGCTGAGATAACAGGAGGCAAAGCCACCCCTTCTCACTCCTAGATTACTAATTCCAGACTGCCTTGACACCAACCCTGCCAACCAGTCCTACCTCACAGCACAGCTGCAGAAGCAATTCCCTATGCAAAAAAAAGTAAGTTGCATGATACATTATAAGGATGTTGTGGCAACTGTCTAGTGTCACCCATCCAGCGTCACCTTTATCACGGCAGTGCCATTGCTTGGCTGACCGTGTCGTTTTGGAAGTCCCCTTTCTCTATCCTTCTGCCTCCTCCAGAACTCAGTGTGATGCACCAAGGTGAGATGACCTTGACATAAACACTGATAGGTTATAGAGAGAAACTACCCCCCCACCCCCCAAAAACAAAAAAAGATTATGCTCTCAGGAGTGTCTATTAACTGTTTTCTAACCTCAAAATAAAAAGAGAAAAACCAAACACTATTATTTTCTTATTTCTGAAGAGCAACCCAGCCTACACCTAACAAGGTAATCAAAATAAAGCCCAAGGTTCAGCCCTCCAGTGACAAACTGCACCTTGGTTTTATACTGAACTTTAAATCCTTGCTTTACACAAACTTGTCCAGTGTTAGCTAAGGCAGCAGCGCAGCCATTTGAGTCTCTCCCCTTCCCCTACCTCCTCCTGGTTTGCATTTGAACTGTTTACATTAGTAATCAAGTTGATCTAAAAGAAATTATAATTTTTTTTTTTTTGTTTTAATATCCATAATGCTTTCCTATTGTTTCCCAGCTTTAAGAATTAATTTTACTGTTGCAGTGAATGATTTTTTTTTTTTTTTTGTCTCCTGACTGCACATTATCAAAGGGACACTTTGTGCCTGCCATTTGCATTACAAAAGCAGTGGATGGTGCAGTCTAAGAACAGAGCTTGAATTTATAGCAGCCGAGTCCTGGATCCTCACACATGCCGGCCTCTGAAAGTATAACGGGAGTTCCCGCATTCGCAAAGTAGCCAAAAAATGGTTGGATCGCTATCTGTGAAGTCACAAGATCGCAACCTGCTTTCTTTGTCGGCCACCAGCATATTTAGGGCGAGCGATAAAGAGAACGCGTGGAGTCCCCTTGCCTATTTTGCAGGCTGTATGAATTGTTTACAGACCATCCCTGCAAGCTGCTTGATATTCAAGCGAGGCTGTAAAAAGTTGCCAAGTTGAGGTGACCTGCTGGGGGGGGGGGGGGCGGGGGGGATCGACTCGGAAGCTGGGAACTCAATCCTGTTTATCCCACGGGACTGGCTCACACATTGGAGGAAATACTAAACACCAAGGAGGAAGTTGTTTTATTAGAAATGTATCTGCGAAGCTGAGAGGTAAAAAAAAAGCCTGTTCAAAGTTTGCGTAGACTTTTCCTTGGCTGTGAGCAGTGAGTCAGACCGATAACGCTGTTGAAGTGTGAGCTGGCTTTGGCATTTAAAACTCCTCGTTGCTTTTCCAGCGCAGCAAGAAAACGCAGCCCATATGACACAGTCATGCTGCAGACAAAGCCAGACTTTTCCTCTTTCAAAAGAAAATATTTCCTCAACTTGTTATAACAGTTTAATATCCCCGCAGTAAGATTTTTTTTTTCATAGCATTACTGTTAATATAAGCCTAGTGCTTCCAGTTATTGAACTGCAAGCTAGGAACACAAAACTCAACAGGTGTGCTAAGTCTAACTTTATAGTCTCGTGGAGTTAAAAGTGCATCAAAATATGCACTGTGGCAAGACGCTGCATCTGTGCATTCGCTACAGGGAGGCCGTACGCTGCTGCTCAGCTTCTGCACCAGCCCACTCCTGTGCGATGACGCTCTGAGACGCTGCCCAGTGCTGCCCTTACAAAAGGGGTTTGCAGGCTGCTTTGATAACCCTGCCAAAAAAAGAAGAGGTGAGGAAAGGAGGGCAGAATCTGGCTTTCCTAAGGCAAACAACGGGGTGTAAAATACAGAGCAAATACTCCCGAAGTTGTAACATCTGAACGTGTGTTCGCAGCACAACCTGATCAAACAGAGGTTGGGTTGGTTTTGCAAGTTGGGTAGGGGGAAGAGATGTTTTATTTGTGGGGGCTTACGCGGTGGGGAAGAGGTACTGGCAACAGCAACACTTTTTAATGAAGGAGTTATGCTGGTAAAAAAAAACCAAACTGCTCTGTGTTTCTCTTTTTTTCCCATTTGCCCTTTTGCAAATAATTCTCTTGCAAGAGTTGTCTGTGAACAAGTTTTGGCATTCGCTAACATAAATATCCTTTCCAAGGCTGATGAAGAGACATGGTATGGCTTTGGATGCGCTGCCAATACTTCTCTGGTGGTCCCATCAAATCACTTATAATGAAAGCACACATTAATGGAAAAAAGTACGGATCATCCCTTGTAGAGGATATTACAGAAGTCAGAAAATGTAAAAAACCTTTTAACTCCTCTAATCTATCCCCTGGCTGCTACAATATTATCTATTCCATACCATATATTATTACGTATTGCTTTCCCAGCTGAGCTTCAGCTAGTTCAAGCAATGGTGCTTCTGCTGTTTCCTTTTGGAGACACTCTGATAGTGTTTGGAGCTGACTCTGGTAGGAGTACCAGCTTCCAGTTTGAGCCGAGTCTATGCAGACACTCCAATGCCATACCTGGGTAATTGTGTGGAGCTTCTCCCATGTTAAAAATTCCTTTGGTGCCAGTATGTATGCGCATGCAGAAACAGACACACAGTTCTTGCACACACACATTCACTTCTCTTAATACACTTAAGAACTGACTTTTTTTTCTCTATCATCAAGATTACTTGTGCTCATATGATATGGACCATGCACTTTTACACCCTGTGCCCCATTTCTCTTTATTGTTACTTTTTTGCTCAACCACAGCCTAAAACTAATGAAGGACAGGGTAATTAAAACAAAAATTGCATCCAAAAGATCAGCAAAACCCTCTTCAGCACTGCACACGGTTGAAAACAATGACATTTTACATCCAAGTAACACCAAAGGAGCTGAGGAAATGCATCATCCAACTGCCAACTCTATTAGAGCTAAAATTCACATCCTTGAAACCTGTCTTTTCAGTTAAGCCGGCCATGGATAGGCAGGAAGGGGAACATCAGCCTCTCCTAGGTGAGTGGCTTTTGGGAAGGAGGGAAAAATATCCCTGTCGCAGAGTGCTACAGGAAATCCTGACTACCCGATAATGCTGTAAGAGTGCTGCTGTTGTTTTCAGAGCTGGCCTAAGTCAGATTACCTCAGGTAAATATCTCCTAACCAGAAGCCTTTTCTCAGCAATAAGTCACTGCCCTTATCTACCTCAAATGACTTACTAAACAGGTGGGCTCAGAAATAACTCTGCAGTCTCTGGGAAATGCCAGCAGTTGTAATCCCACAAAGTGAAGCCAAAAGCTTTTATTTGTACTTTTTGCCCTCTTTCTCAGGCTGCCTTCAGCACATCAGGAGTTTCCTTTGTAAGCACCCCTATGCCTGTGTCCCCTACCCTATGCACTAGAGTGACAAGGGTGGTGGAGGGTTGCTGTATCCAGCCAGGTCCCTAATATCAACTGCAGGTTTTAGGACGGAGCAGGAGCTTTAGGCAGGTTTTCTGGGTTGATAGCACACTTGGGAGCTGCCACCAAGCAATCTGGGAAGTCTTCTGCCATGAGATTTGCCACCTTTTTTCATGAAAGAATCAAGCAGTCACTCAAAGAGAGTTCAAGGCAACCACCATGTCAAGGTGCTGATCTTCAACACCAAGACGAGGAGAGCTTTACATTTGAACGTTTTCTATTAAAAAATAAAAAAAAAAAAAACCAAACCCAACCACCACCGAGGATGGAAATAAAAAGATAAAGCTGCTATTTTACAACGCTGCTTTGTTGGCATGGAAAGTCCTTGAACAGATGCCCTGTCCACCATTAAATATTCACAACATATCTTTGTACAAGAATAAAGCCCACTCAGCTTATAAGCAAAACCACAATGTGTTCATAAAAAAAAAAGATGCATTTAAAGATCTGGGAGGGAAAAAAAAAAAAAAACAGAGGGAAAAGGGGGAAAAAAAGCCCCAAGCCAGCAAAAAACCACTGTTCTCCAAAGAACCAGAGACTCTTGAAAGTAATGCGCATTCTCTGGTGTTAATTTTCCCACTTAAATTACAGTGATGCTGTAGCCTCATCTCATTAGAGATCATTGTCCCCAGTAGACAGTTGTGTTTATGGGGGATTCTTGCTGTTCCACACCTGCTGCTCAGGTTGCTACGTGATAAAGCCTGCATACAAACAGCAGTCTTGAGGTTGCTGGACTGCAACTGATGAGCCCAGGCTAATTCAGGGGTGATTATGTAGTTTACTGGACCACTAAACCTCTTTAAGCTTGTAATTACTGCCTATTTGAGTAAAGAACATTCAAAAGCAATTCACTGCATCATGCCTGCCACAGCTGGAAGCAGGCTGCCAGCAGTCTGTGGGGACATTAAAATCTACAGGGACAGGGATTCGAGCACAGCTCGTAGGCACTGGCAGTGGCAGCAAGCAGCAGCCAAGTGTGTTCACATTCCAGCTCACCTTTTCTGACCAGGCATACTATTAAAGGTGCAATGAAAACTATAGAAAAGCAATAAAGAAGACAAATAATGGGATGTAATTGAAAGAACTGCATTTTAATGACTCTTCCCCTCTTCCTTCTCTCCTTATATTGGCTAAAAAAAAAACCAAACCAAAAAAAACCAAACCAAACCCAACTAAAGAAGAATTAAGCCTCTTTATCGTGTGAAGGGAGGGGAAGGGAAAGAAAATGTCTTTGGCAAAAGGGGAAATGCACTGCATCAGTGTGAGTTTTTCTCTTTTGAATCTGGGGGCTTTCCTCACATTTTGTAGCTTTAGAAAGAAAAAGTTTACTTGTAAAGTGAACGTAGAGTATGTCTTATTACATATTTGGCCACAACGACAATGCAGAGGCATCTTAATCGCTGAATCTTGATTAACTCCTCCTCACTGAATCTTCGTGAAACCCTCCAAGAGTATCTCCAGAGCTGGAATACGTACAACCCCCCTCCCAGTGCTGCATTACTTGCAAGCCCCAGGAAATGCCCGAAACCACCGCTCTACAAAACAACTCCACACCACGCAGCAGCACAGAAGTCAGGGCACAGCTCCCTGCGATCGAGACAAGGGGATTGTTTTTAAGAATAAATAAACATTCCCTCCGATTCTATTTGCCTTTCGAGTTTCGAACCGCTCGAGTCCTTCTTTTCAAGTCTGCCCCTGCAGCTCTCAATGAGCAGGAAGTTATGAAAAAAAAAAAAAAAAGCGACTTTTCTTTTTTGTTTTCATAATTAGCAGCCTTTGGGGAGTAGGGTCTGGGGGAAGAAGAGCAGATCAAATGGGACCTGTGACACAGGCAGAAAGGCTGGTAATGTGGATTTTTACAAACGAGTAAATGAAGGTCCGGAGAAGATTGCTCTGGCAGAGCCGGAGAAAGCCCTGTCAAAAGGCAGGGAAGTTGTCAGCGTTACTGCTGAGCCCTGACATTGTGCTGGCTTTACCAGGAGCTCTGACAAGGTGGCAGTGCCTGCCCATGTGGCTCCAGCTGGAGATCCGGGTCCTCAGGGCCCTCCCTTCCTCCATCTATCTCCACAACGCCATCTCCCTCCTATTATACTACCATGTGTGATGCCCGCATAGATGGCCCTAACGAGATGCCCTATTAACTAACTGCATGAAACGTACTTGAAAGTCTCACAGGACACTTGGAGATCCAGAATTGATCAGCGTCTTTTCCTTGCCCCGCTAACAACTGCAACAGCTGCCTGAGAGAATGGCGTGAGGGAAAAAGCAATAATAAACCAGGAAAATAAAATAAACCATTGCTATTGATACAATTAACTCTGGACTGAAAGCAAATTTAAGAGATTCTCCTCATCTAATGGATTGCCTTGATCTAAAAACCATGGACATCTTGTCTGTAGTATTAATCCCACTATGTAACTAGAGAGGGAAAGGGGAAAAAATATAACCCATGCACATGTGAGCATGCCACTGTTAACAAACATCAGCTTTTAAGAAAGAATATGAAAGCATTCAGGAAGTTTATTCTTAAAAAGCATCTAAATTCCCAGCCACAATAATCCTCCCACTAACCCCATCCAAGCTCCAAAGAGCCACGGGCTTATATGTTATCCAGCCATCACTCTTTTTAATATTCATTAGGCAGGCCTACTTGCATTTTCATAATCCGCAAAGGTGGCAAAAGAAACAATCAGAATTCTTTAACACACAGGCATTATCAATTCAACATCTGCCAAAGAGGAGTGCATAGAGATCTGAGGTTGAAATTCAAATGTAATTTACCTGGGCTAGAGCTGGGCTTCACTTCCCAACACCTAGCAAGCTATTTCAGGTGCTCTTGTTCTATCCATCCCAGTTTTTACATCCACACAAGTTCACTCTCCACTATTTTTACCTCTAAATTGAGAGTCCCTCACAATTACCTCCTTCATTCCTTAGCTCTAATGAGTTCCCTTCTGCTACAGTAGCCCAAGTTCAGTAAGAGTGCATAAATGAATAATACAGCCAAGTTTTATCTCGGTAAACTTGACTAAGCAATTCTGCTTTCTGACTACAAAATTAATTTATCTACACCCATTTAGTGTGTGAAATCCCTCTGACTGGCTTCAGGGTGCACACCTGTACAGAAATACAGACCCTCTGACCAGCTGGGACTAAAATTTAACTCCAAGAGATGCATTAAGAAGTCTCCAAAAGAAAACCACTACACTAATTAATTATTTACCTTACTTAGCAAAGAAACCTGGATGATAATGCTAATGAATTTAAAAATAAAACAGAGACGTGTTCCCAGGGTGACATTTATAAGCACAAGGACATGCACCAAAAAAAAGTGCAATTCAGATCTCCTCAGAGCCAGGACAAAGCACAACCCGATTCTCCCCCAGATCTCCAGATTCAACCCTAAATTAACAGACAGTTGTCCACAAGTTCACTATGTATTGATTCCCATCCTTATAAAAACCTCATTAAAAAGGCATGGATGGTCTCCAGGATGTGATTCTTTTCTCTTGGCAACCTGCTTGGACCGAGAGGGCTCCCCAATAAAAAATAACCTTGTGTCCCCCCAAAGCAATGCAGCTCTCCACCGATTTCACCTGGCTTTCAAAAACCTCTCAAGACCAAACTGTATCCTCCTTCATGGAAGCTTGGTGGGACAGAACTTTGCATGTCAGTGGGAATACTCATGGAGTGAGGCACTTCCCAGGGCTCAGTGTTGGCCGATGCTGGGGGAACAAGCCCTGAAATGGCAAGCCTGTCTGTGCCTGTGTAGCTTTAGATATGATGATCAGCTGCAGTGAACTGGGTCAAAGCCTGAGGTATCTAAAGAATACGTCCTCACCTTTGTAAGATCACCACCCTTGGTGGGTGTCTTCTACAGGATGATGGATGGATGAGGCCAGGACAGGGGTTTTTGGAAGGGACTCTTCAAAAACCCAACAAGACTCAGCTACAAGAAGCCAGTGCCCACCCCAGCCTGAGAATCCTCTCTGTCATCTGCCCATTCTCCTTCAAAGTCCGAACACGACAAGCACCACGCACGAGCTGATGCCTCCACAGATACTACCATAAAAGGGGACAATCAACATATTTGGAAGCACAAGTGTTGAGAAGGCATGTTGCTTTCAGCACAGTTATGGTATGATAGCCATCAATAATTAGCAAGGATAATAACTTAAAATCAATTAATTTTTTCAATACCAAACTCAAAATCCCCCTCTCTGCTTCCCCCTTCTTTCTGAACAAAATTCCACATTTTTAGAAAGACCTAAATGAAAGTATCTGAAGACCAAAACAGTGTCAGCACTAACAAGTTACAAAGTAAGAAAGAGCAACCAGACACATTTGATCTTGTTCTATCACACAAACCTTTCTAACATGACTTCTCCAATTAAAAAAAAAAAAAAAAAAAAGTCAAATTTACCATTTTGCTGGTACAAAATTATGAACTTGATTATTATATGCATATATTTTGTAAGGGCTTAATTTATTTTAATAACAAAGAGAAACTAGATCTTTACAGATGAAAGCCTTATTTCATGGCTTTGGTGCAACTGGGATTTTTAAAATCTGTGATGTTAACCAAAATGTGATAATGGGTGTTCTCAGGGGCCCTATTTTATAGCCTTTTATGCAGAGCCAACCTATACACGAGACATTGCAAACATGATGTTTAGCCCTATTTTAAGAAAGTAGAACTGACTCCCGTGTCAGAGGCCCCTGTAATTGTTTTCTGTCTGCTTCTCCTTCCTCTGAGCAGTTACTTGCGCGGCAAAGCCTCGCTGTAGCAATACTGTGACAAAGGCATTAGCCCTCCAAAGACTTGTTATAAAACGGTATTGAAAGGCACCATTTGGGGGATTTTGGCTGGGTGGGGACAAGAGTGATCACAATGTAATTAATTTATCTATAGCAGGCTGCCGTGAAAGGTTTTCATGTCAGCTAATTCCTATGAGATAATCAGAAATACCTCATCAAACACGATCACGCTCTTGACCCTTCTGAAGAGCTTCCTATCTACTTCACTTTCTTTCCTTTTCACGTTAGTAGATTGAAACCAGTTGTTTCAGACAACAGCAGCACTCGTGCATATGCACCGTTAAGGATACTCTTGTTTAATGCATTTTATACACGTATGTACAGCTTTACAGATGCGTGTACGTACGCATGCATGGGGATTGATGCAGTTTTGCAAACTACACCTTCCACCCCCAAAAGCAGGGACCCAACCACTTTTTTTTAGGGATGGTAGCCCAAGATGGCAGCTCACGATTAATGGCTGTATCGTCCCTTGCTCAGCAGCGGCAAGGCCCCGGGTCTGATCTGCCAAACATCCCCTTCGTCTGCAGCCAATCAGCAGATGTAAGCACATAGGCCCTGTCAGCTTGACATATCATTCCTACGACAATGTCAACGAGTATTAATGTTCAATTATCTGTCCTAGAAATAACCCTCGCCTTACACATTGTGTAACTTGGCGCGTGGCACTGCGGTAATCTGAACGACAAGGGCAGAGATGCCCGCGTTCACCCCCTCTCTGTGAGTTGGCTTCCCAACATCATGATGACATTGCCTCGCGGTAGCCTGTGGACGCCTTCCCCCTCCCTTCCTCTCCCTGGTTGGGAGGGGTTTGTTTTGGAAGGCATGTCGCAAAGAGCCCAGAGACCTTCCTCCGTCTCTTCACACGTTATACACTGCCCATCAGCACACCAAGATAGGCTCAGCAAAGACATAATTTGATTTCACGCCCATGCAGAATCGGAAGGATTTTGCTTGTTTGCTTTTACAGAGGGCCATAAGTCACCCGTTACCTGGCAGACTCTCTTTATGTCCCATGCTTGGGTGTATATATATATCATTTACCATCAAATGGAAATGTCAACGGTGGCTTCTTCCAGGGCTACACCAAGATCAATTCAGCCCCCAGCTGCAGGACTGGAGCAATTTGTCCAAATGAAACATTACATCTTCGCTTTATTAAAGCAAGTTTAAAATAAGAACCCCAATAGAGAGATGATTTGAAGAACAAACAGGAGTTCATTCCTGGAATCTTTTCCTGTTGTTCAATTATTAAAATTATCTCCCAGGCCAAAATCAAGGAGGACTCTTGGAGCAAAAAGCTTATCAAGTATTTCTTCTTTTACATCAGCATTGTGGTCAAATTATCACTCATTCAAAAAGGCTGCGGTAGAATTTGCATGTTTTCTTTGTTGCTGTTGTTACTATGGCACAGCTTTCTTGAACTAACTTTCAAAGGTTACTGGCTCTAAGTTATGCTTGCTAAGTCTCCTTATACAACTAACAATTGGAGGGAGGGATTGGGAGGAAGCAGTGTGATAACCAGTGCCAGCTTTGAGACAAAGCCCTTCACCTAATCTCTGTTTGTTTAGACAACCATCTAACCACAACATCAGGCGTAAAAACAAGCCAGGTGTACAGCTAAAGAAATTTCCCCTGCCTTATCAGGACTGCATTATATTTGGGGGCTAAGGGAAGCAGAGCATTTTTTCTGCTTTCAAGATAACTTTAAAAATTTAAATAATCCTAAAGTTTGAGGTTTTGATGTTTGGATTTGCTTGGCAGGCCAGGCTTTTTGGCTTTGTTTTGTTGGGAGGGGAGGTGACAGTGACAAAGCACGTTTATTTCTCTATTTGCATTTTTGGAGGTTTTGAAGAAAAAGGTTATGCCGTATCACACTGAAGAATCAAGATCCTGATTTGAAATATTTCCCAACAGAGGGGATTCAGCATGTTTAGAAAAAAAATAAGACATATAGTGGCAGAAAACTGGAGCAAACCGAGTAGCCTTTTAAACGTCATTTCACCCTGAAGACCTGACAGAGGGTTGGGCGCCCAGCACACCTCCACACAGAAGTGCTGAAGCTGCTTTTCCAGCACGGGGGCCAAAATAGAAAAGCTTTTCTTGCAGGTCAGTCAACAAGAAGCGGCACCATAAGGCATGTGGCTGAAGTATAACTGAGCCTCCCTCCAGCTTCAGCAGCAGTATTAAACTGCAGTGGGAAACTTGCACGTCACCTGACAGCTCTGTTTCTCCTGCTCTATGAGCCCGAAGTTGCCTCTGACTACAGAAACTTGTTTTCCCTCACTTTTTTTCCCCACCTCTGATAATTCACCCTACTGTTTACTCAATCATTGTAGGTAGGGGGACGTGATGAATGTTGCCGAGTGACAGTTTTTTTGGTGTGAGAGGAATAATCCCAAGAAGCAATTTACACCAAGTCCCAGGTTCCTCTCAGCCCTATAAGTGATGATGTTTTCACTATAAGGGGTGGGGACTGGGACACATCAAGGCTCAATAGGGGAAGTAAACGGACTAGATTGACTCAGCAACTATGCCTTTTACTACAGCTTCTAATAAGGATAAACTGATTACTGCCAAATGGACTTAAACATCACGGGGTGGGGGGAAGAGGGGAATTAATCAATCTGCTCAAAGGAAATAAATGCCATACCAGAAGTGTTTTTAAAAGTGAACTTTTAGATTCAAAAGCATGCTTCAGCAGCGTGTTGCTGCTTCTTTCCAAGTTGCCGTTTGCTGCTCATCCAAGAATGAATTTGTAGCCTTAAAACGCATCCTAAAGATGATGCTGCAAAACGATCACTAAAGAGCCAGCGTATCTTTTTTTTCTAATCTTGATCTCAAATGACTTTGATAACAAAGACGCGTAGGGTGATGCTCGTGCCGTATTTCAAATGTCAACTTTGTGTCGGTATCTTTGCACGGCAACGGGGAGAATGGATGCCCTGCTTCTGCGCCAGGTGGTGGGGAAGGCAAGCAGGAGGCAGCCCAGGTTGCCGGGGTGACTACAGAGCTGACAACCCCAGGATCCAGCAAAACCTGCCCTGACTGATGGCTTCAGGGTTCCTGCTGACCTTTGATCCCGCCTGGTTTGTCTGGGAACAAAAGAGCCCGTTCACTAGGGCCCCTTGCACATACATTTAACGAAGGCAGTCATTGCCTATATGCTGATTAATACGTTTGCTCTGCACGTGACAGGAGGAGGACCGTGTCTGTCCCATGCCGCTGTGCAGGTAAGCACCAGCTTACCTAGCTTGCATGTCACACAAAATCAATCCAGGCAACCCACCACGAGGCACGGGAAAATGACTGAAACAGGTAAAGATCATTTTTGTCACTGACGCAAGAAGTTGCTGAGGCTGGTGATGGTGCCAGGAGCGATTTCCCCACGTAGCCAAGAGCCTGCGTGGAATTCCTGTCATTAGAGATTTGGTACTGCTCTGACACCGAGGGGCAACAGCAGCTTGAACAGGGTGTTGCAAAGATGCTGCTGGCGACGGCCACTGTGGAGGATGCTGTCCAACCCTCAGCAGCAACTTTCATCGCCGCATATTGTCACCATAGCAATGAAGCTGGATGTGGGCAAATGACAAGGGTCTGTCATCACTCAGCCCTGACCTGACAGCATTCAGCACCAGTCGCTCTCATTCAGCCTCAATACACAAATATAATCCTCAACGGGCCCCAAAGTAATAATCTGCCCTTCTGCAATGCGATCATTTCACCAGTGCTCCCAGTAAGTGGTGTGCAGCCCTTATACCTCATGAACATGCTTTGTTTTATTCCTCGGTGAGTTTGCATGCTTTAGGGAAAAGGAAGAGAAAAGTGAGGAAGCAGGGAGCTGGAAAGCAGACAGCAGTACCCAAACCTCAAATATCAGAGATAATCAAGAACGAAAAAGGAAAAAAACCAGAAAATATCTGTTACACAAATGGCAGTAAAACATGAGAATTAATCTTTGAACGGAATATGATGACACTTGCCATGCAAGCACTTCAGCAAGGAATAGGAATAGGAGGGTTATCATCAATGTCTAAGGCTCCCTTTTAATATTAAACATGGTAGTTGTATACAAAATGCTTCTGCTGCTCCCTTCACTGTAGAAACAGGTGTTTGAGGTGAAGTCAGGATAACTGGCAAGGTATGCTGGGCTGTCACCAACAGCCAACGTGGCAAACATGCTGCTCTGCCCTCATGCCAACAATAAAATCAAGGGTCACAGCTATTTTCACCGTTCTCCTGACAGAGACGCCACAAAGATGCCACAGTTAAGTTGGTCTACTTCCCTGCTGCCTTGGTGGAAGTACAGCAAAAAACTGACAGAAACCAGAAATGGCAAACGCTGTCTCATCTAGAGCTCGTCTGCCTGGTTGGATTAATCATAACGTCTCTATTTTGGGAGAATTTCTGTGCAGGGTCAGTTTTTACTCCTCCCATCCAGGCGAACTCGCCCCTTCAGATTGCGGCATGTGCAGAAGATGGTGAGAAAGATTCGCCTTGGTGGTTACCTTACTTAGCTCACCTCGACCACGCACTTCGTATTTTACTTTGTGTTTAGTCACACAGAACAACCCCATTTAACAGAGATCCCACGGAATGCAGGAGCCCTCTCACCGTTTAGAAAGCTGCCTTTTAACGGTATTTAATTTAGGTTCGCGTATATGCTACATTTGCTAGTGAACACATTGGCTCCATAGCTCTTCTTCAACACGTTTGCTGTACCCCTATAGCGTGCAACACGCTCGCCGGTCCGTGGCAGCCCTGGAAAGACAATTCACTGCCTGAACGTTTTTAAACCTGATTTACTGTTCCAGAGGAACAACCACGCAACTAATCTTTCAGGACAAATGTAACACCAAAGAGCAACTAAACTGAAACGTATAAATTCCATATATACTCAAAAATATTATTGTCTGTAATTTAGTATTACAATATTTCTAGGCCTATAACCTTGCACGCAGAGGCAATTTCCCAGGCATTAATACTTAAATGGGTCATATGCACCACATCTGTCATTCTGTCCTGAAGTCTATGAGGCACAACCAAGACTCTGCAAGCCTATTGATTTTTCTAGCATTTGCTTTAATTTACTTAACCATTTTGAAATCCATCAGTACATAAAGGGCAACTGTCCATTACTGCCTCATTTGCAGACATTCTTTCCCTTCTTCTTTTTTTTTTTTACTTTTTTTTTTTTTTTTGGTAAATATTTCCCCTTAAATCACTGTGTGTTTACAGTATAAAAATGAATCCAGAAAGTGCTCACACCTGTTTCTGTTCAGTAAGTGCTGCACTGAGGTACATGTAATGTGCTTAAAGATAGAATAAATATCCAGACATTATTACATCTGTGTGCAAAGGGTGGTAAATTAGATCCTAATTACATTAACAGGGATTCTGCCTCCCAGCTTAAATTTTACATGAGCACTCTGTAAAAATCCAAAAGCTCTGCTGTGGTTTCTTTACGAGCTAGTGATTACAGCTACTTCCTATGCGGTCACTAAATATTCTGTTTACAAATAAATGAAGAAGCTTTGAGCCAACTTGCCAGGGTAATAATCCGTGTTTTGTTGTTTGGGGTTTTTTTTGTTTTGTTTTGTTCCCCCACCCCCCCCCCCAAGCAAACCTTTACCACATAAGCATGGCAACAATCAGAAACCCTGGCTTCATCTAATTACTCTATCACATAATTTCACAAATTGCCTTTTCACTGGGGAGCCAAGTGCAAAACACGCTCACAGTGGGATTTCAGGCAGCAGCTTTCATTTACTACTCATTTCTTGTTAAATTAAACACAAAAACACCAGTTGTGTGAAAGAAGTCAAAAAGAATGCTTGCAAATGAGCCAGACAAGCGTATCTTATATTTATACCATTCACACAAAATAGCTCATTGGCAAGCTGGATTTTTAATGGCACCGTTATTGCCTTTAACTCTTTTAAAGCCCTGTGCAAAGCTGGTAACTGGATCATCAAATGCAACATCCTTTAGTTAATAGTTAACAACTGGAGAGACGAGGCACCTACAACCAGCGTGCCCCTACTCCGGCTTCACGTAACCGTTCCCGAGGGTTTGAAAGGGAATCCGACCCACAGCAGAATTTGCCTCATGGATTCCTAGGTATTACAAGGTACCCTTAATACAAGGGAGAGATGGTCCTACAAATAAACTGAGTGGGATTTGTAAGCACAATTCCTATTTAATCCTGGCACAGCCCCTCCGAGGTGGGGGGGGAGGCCAGTGGGACTCGGGGCCAGGGGGACCTGGAGGACCAGAGCCCTGCTAATTACCTGAGTGCTAACAAGGCAGAATTGCAAGCTGCCACCGAGGAACACAAATTATTGTGAAAATAATTGCAGCCAGTGTACCATCACCAGTGGAAGTGAACCAGAGGTTACACCACTCTAAGATGACATTTTTTACATCAACAAGTACAAAACTAAAACACGGCCATTAGTAATTAAAGCTGTTCCTTTTGTAGCACCAGAGCCAGTAGGTCAGGTACCGTTTTACATCAGAAACCAGGCCTTGATGGCTGTAGATTTGCCAGCATTATCTGCACAGGGAGAAAAAAAAAACATTAGCAGCAGCTGTCTGTGTGCCTCGACATTGAAAATCCTATTCATACAGACAGGTGGAGTAATTTAAAAGGCAATGTGGTGCAATTTTGATGCAACTAATGCCACTGTTTACTAAAATGCTGCCATTACTGCTGCTTATGAAAACATTACTAAAATTGCATTTTATTCATAAGAATCCTAAGATTCACATTATTACCAGCTTCAAAATGATTCTGCCCTCAACTGTAGCTTATCACTCTCCAGGGTTTGCAACCTGCTGCACTGATGGCCCCAAGCCGGGGTTTCAACAATGAAATCAAGGGTTTATTCTCTCTGCAATTCCCAGCCAAGCACAGTGCAACTCCTGGATCAGCACAAAGTTCCTGGCAAATAAGTAGAGTTCTCCTAACGGATTTATTAATTAGATTAATCTAATACAGCATTTACCTTCCCAGAAATAATACCTAGGGACCTCAAAAGCACTGGGTGACTTGAATACAGGTCGTCTAGGAAGAAGAGCTTCACTTCAAAGCTGACTTGAGGTAATGAATAGAGCAAGCCACCTGAGGCAGAGTCCCACCATTTCCTCCGAGTTCAAAAAAAGTCCTTTGAAAACATGTATCATGAGCAAACCCTTGGTTTTACTGCTGTGACTCAAGCAGTACTTCAGTGTCACTAACATGACTACCTCCCTTTTTCCATCACTGGTAGGGAGCATCACAGTGGGAACAAGCTGGTGTTTTGTTGTGGGTTTTTTTTTAAACTGCATTTTCAAAATGTTTTATGCTGCACAGGCTGGATTAGAAAAGGTCAACCAGTAGCCAAGAAAGGGATATTCATGCTATACCTAAAGCCTGAGGAGTATTTTCCGGGAAGAAGTTTCTGGTTCATAAAGCAGAAGCCACCATAGTAAGTCTCCTAGACCTTGCCTTATTAAAATGATGACCCACCACTGAAGTGAAATGAGTACTCCACTAAATACTATGGGTCTAAATCAGGCAATGATGCAAGAGGCAAGGTAAATTAGATAACTACATATTAACTTAAACTCTTTTCTGCCTACTTACCTTCTCTCTACACATATATTTAACACTGCTGTAGCTTACAGGGTGAGGAGATGGAAGTGCAAAGATGAATGAGTCTCATCAATATGTTTGTTCCTATATTGAAAACTGGATCTTTAGCTGAGCATTTTGGGGGAAAGGATGGCATTATCCATGGAAAATTTTAACTTCCCATCAAGAAAAAAAATAATGCCCTTCAACGGGAAAACTTCCGGGGTAATTTTGATGGGCAGATAGTAAACATAACCAGTTAATATTAGGAACTAATGCTTCTTGAATATATGCAATGAGAAAAAAATGTGTAAGCTGTAACAGTGCAGATTTTGTGTAGCTGAAGGTAAATGCAGGAAAAGGGAAATAAAACTTTTAAAGTGGGTAAGAAAACAACTCACTTCTCATGTCTGTCCTGGAGCAACAGAGAGACTATATTCACTGCAGTATCACTGTTCCAGTTCATTCAGACGAGGGTTAAGTTCATGCAAACAGATGTAGGATACTCTATGCCAGAGCAAGGGAATGCATCTTACACAACTTGATGTATCACTTCCAAATGTGACCCTATTTGAAAGGCAGCTTATCTTACACCACAGATTAACACATCTCATCAGATATGCACCCAGCTGGTTCGGTGCCTCATATTTTGGCACTTTACCTGATCTGATTAAGTCATTCGCTAGCGTACAATGGGGTGCTGTGGAACTCCTTCAAGAGTTCAGAGATTGCCAATAAAAAATTAACACTGGCACTTACATACATTAGCACATCTGAGAACAAACATAGGCTCTTCTGTAGCAACTCTGTTAGAGGACAAGCTAAATAAACAACTAATAATGAACAACCAAGCCCACAAATTTATCTTCATTTCCTGCTCACCCACTGCTTGCCAAGATACTGTTGTTGCCTTTGGTGTACTTCATATTGCAAATTATTTGCCAAAATATTTCCGTGGATACTTCAGGATTTACAAATTGGTGGTCAGACTTCTTGCCTCCCACTCTGCCTCTCCAAAACCTGATATTTGAATTTCGTATGTCTGCTTTGACAGCAGAAACACAGTACTTCATGTAGCACATTTCTGTGCCTTGACTGGAGAAGGCTAATTTCAAAAGTGAAGTTGCACATGCAAAATATCACAGCTGCAAATATAAAAAGAAAAGAGAGGGTGGAGAAGAAAGCAAAGCATCTACTGTTGACTTAAAAATTCTTATTACTGCAAACATTCTTGCTGGTAAACTCATTTCCCAGAATATTTATGCAAACAAAAGTAGTTCTAGTACAACCAGAGCAAGTGTAATTTAACATCTGAATTAATGTTTATCATGTTTCAACTTTTCAGTATTCCCTTGCTTCTACTCAGATGTGAAATTCTTCTGGTGTGTAAATACTAATGTGTTTCAGCAGCTTTCAAATAATTCAAATTCTTAAATGTGCTGGTGGCATCCACATTGGTACAACAGTGCCTCCAAGGCAGAAACGGGGAAGAAGATAGTCCTTTGGGAATAGACATTCTCTAACACCTAGCCCACGCTGTTGGCTACTTTCTGATTTCAACCAAAATACTTTCCTGAACCGTTGTTGGTCCTGAGACCTACAAGAAGCCCAGGATGAGATGTCTCATACCACATAGTTTAAGACAACATGATTGATGGTTGTCTTCATCAGAAATGAGACTGAATCATATATATGAAAAAAAAAACCCAAAACAAAACAGGTGTTGTAACTACATCACATTTCTGAACATGAGAAGAACCTAAGTGAGGAATCTGGTGTCCTTCAACCAACCGACTAAAGCACCCTGTATTTTTTTTCTTTCTGGTCTAAAACCAAAGACTTGTAGCATAGCTCAGTGCTGGCAACTTAAATAACCTACAAGACAGCATGAGATCTCAGTACCTTAGACATGCACTTTCCAAGAAACCATGAAACTGCAGCAACAGCAGCATCGCCAAGGGTATCTTCCCAAAAAAGAACAGTACTCGTCAAAAATGGCAAAGTTCACCCATGCTAAAAAATGGACCAACCCTCAGAGTCTAGACAGCAGGTCAAAACAACAAATATGAGGAAGATTAAAAAAAAAAAATGCTGAAGATTTTGACAGTCAGTGTTCTCCATCAAACTCTGGGAAGGCTGAAGGCATAAAAAGTCAATTCAAACCAAGTTACCTAAATCCTGCTTGCCCATCTTTCTGGAGTTCTCAATTAAATTCTGACAGAGCCTCAGAACAATTATCTTCTCCCATAACAACATTTCTCCTTCTCTCCCACTGAGGACCACTGCCACAGCACCTTCACCAGCAGAAGGGAACTGAGCACCCTCATTGCAGGTTATTTCCACCAACTTGCGATGGATGCTTTTTCTCACCACCTTGAGATGTCTTCCTGCTTCCAGGAGCAGGAGAAGCCCTTGCTTCCACCTTCCCAGTCCCAGGGACGGGGGTGCATGAGTGACCAAATGCAAGCTAAAAACGTCTGGCTTTCCTCAGGAATTTGGGACAGCTGGCACTAAGAAGTCTTGCAGATGTGGAAGAAAGATGTTTTACAGCTTTTGTTCACAGTAAAATCAAGTGAAAGAGGAGACTTGCGTATTTGGGATAAAGGGGACACCCACTCACCCCCACCCCATTCTGAGTCCAATGTATGGAAATATGACCCCTGTTATGAAGATGAGCTCCAGAAGTCCTCTGGCATTTTGCAGAGCAACTATCAGTAGGTGCAGGATGGAGACTCAAATGAATTTGTATTGGGGTTTTTTTTGGGGGGTACTTTGTTTTAATGCTTCCGAACCCTTTTGAAAGGAGAGCAAAGAAAGCCCTTGTTGGTTTTAGTCAATTATTTTCACCTTTTTATGTTTTCAGCAGCCTGGTTTTGTACCCATCTGTCAGCTCACTATACTCCTTCCCAAAACCAGACAAGCATCCCGCATGGGAGTAGGGGCAGGGAGCCAAACTAATCCCATGTTCCTTCCAAGGCAAAATCTCATAACTATGGAGGGACGAAAGAAGACATGAAATTCACTTGCTTTACCCTTAAAAAGTTGCTAGCCTGTGAAATATTCCTGTATAAACAGAACTTATAGAATTAAACAGTGTCGTAGGGTTTTTTTTTTCCACCAGAATAACATCCTTGAAGCAATGTGGACTATTTTTCTCAGCTAGATTTGGACATAAAGTACCTCCTTCAAACTTGCTTTCAATAAATTATTTTATATAAATAACAGCTTTGCTAAATAGATAGCATATTGCTTATTATAAGCTTTCTTGTTTAATAGTATGGCAGCAAGCAATCAATAAAGATTCAAAATCCAGATATATAATAGAAAAAAAACCTTTCACTTTTACTGTAAAGTCAATGTCTTTCAGCTACATCTTTTACCTTCTGCTCAAGACTCCCATTTCAGTAAGATTTAACCTTTTAAGGAAACTGATTTAAAAGCAGTCAAAAATAATGATTAAATTACAGGATTTACATGAGAGAAATCCTTGACCCATTCATTTTTTTAAATCATGGCAATCTGTTTTTGAAAAAGTGTTTGAAGTCCTTGAATTTACCTCTTGGCACCATTAAAAAAAAAGTAGTTTATAATCCCCTAATGTGCTTAAATAAAGCCTTCAGTAGTTTAAATTGTTATTAAACATCTTTTGGGATTATAATTTTATGGAGTTTTTTTCCTGATTAGGTGATGAACATGAAGATCATCAAATACTCATCATATAACAAACCAATTATACCATGTAATCCCCAAAATGAGGTTTGAATCCTAACATTTTAAATTAAGCTGGATTTAAAGGATGCAGAGAATTTACAACGAGTGAACAAAACACTTGAAAAGCTACCTCCCAAACTCTCTTCTTCTAGTTTTGAACAAAAGGCACAATTGCTGGGACAAAAGCATAGTATGGGTTGAAGGAGAAATGAATCCTGCTGCCACAATTAAACTTACAATTAAACTTACACAGATCTGTTTGTAGGAAAGATTATTTTTTTTCTTCCCCTTCCCTTCCTCCAAGCTTTTCCCTTATTTTGCAATCCCTGCTGAGGGAATGAGGAGATCTGCTTGAAAAATGGTGGTGAGACATGATCCCTGAATGTTACGTGATCCAAGAAATTATTAAAAAAAAAAATAATAAAAAAAGAGCTGCTGTAAAATATTGTTGGGCTGCAGCACACCCTGAAATTATTCTTGGGGCAACTTTCTGGAGCCCAGCTCCAGGAGAGGACTGGTTTGCCCCAGTCCCTCCTCAAGACTCTGCCACACCATTTGATGTTCTTCTGATTCACCCCAAACCTCCCCTAATTTTTGACTCAACCTCTTCACCAAATTACTAGTAGCATTTTTTTTCTTTTATCTTTTTTTTTTTTTTTTTTAAGATGTTCCTTCCACTTCAATTTTATAGCAAAATCCTAAAAATAGATTTCACAAACTTCAAAATTTACAGGCTGGTGTCATAATCTGCCCTCAAAACTTTCAATAAGCTCCACAGCTACATTTTGCCTACTCATGGCCAACCTTGGCAGCTCTTCCAACCCAGACATTTAATCAAAATGAAGTCAGAATAGCCAACAGTTAAAAATAATTCCTGCAGAGTCCTAAGTGTAATTCTGATCACCACTTTTGCCATTGTTTTAGCTGCTTTTGTTGTTGTTGTTATTATTCCAAGGGTAAAAAAAAAAAAAAAAAAAAAAAAAGGGCAATTTGGATCAATTTATCCTTGCCTACCCTTTGGGCATACATCAACTCAGTTCTTCATATCAGTCAAAATAATGGGGGGGGCTCCAGCCTAACACAAAGTGGGAATTATTGCCCGAACACTTCAACAGAGAGGCTACGGCCTTGCATTTGATTTATCTTTTTTTTTTTAATTTTTATTTAAAAAAAAAAGAAAAAAAGAAAAAATAATTTCCTCCTAAGTGGGAAATGAGAACAAAAGGACAAATATTGGGAAATTAAGTCAGTACACAGAGGAAGACTCAATACTTTTGAAGACGGAATAACTGCACAGAAAGAATTAAACCAGTTTTTACACTTCTAACGATTGTATTAGCCTAACATTTAAGTTTTTCCAACCGTTGTTCATTAGTATGACAGACACACCAATTACTGTCTATTTTGTTTAATTCCATGCCACTGATGTGTATTAATATTACAATTGTGAGGGGGGGGGGGGAAATTGCCTTTGAAAAGGAGGGCTCACATCTAACACCCCAATTAGGAAGCACCAGGGGCAAGGAGATGCTGGATTTTGCGCTTAACCACTGCTCATTTCTCCCCTGCCCTTTTCCAGATGGGAAAGTGAGAGCAGGTTAAGTGTTAGGGGCAAAAGGGAGGTATCCTCTGCCCTGACATGTCCCCTGCCTGAACAGAACCACTTTCCTCTCTCTCCTCGCCTCCCACTTTATGAAGAACCTTGTGTCCACCTTAGGGAAGACCAAATTCACTAATAATAAATAAATAAATAAATAAATAAATAAATAAATAAATAAATAAATAAATAGTGTGGGATCTCTAGTTTCCTCAGCTGACTGCTCCTCAGGATGACCTCCCTCCTGCACCAAGGAGCCCAGCTGAAGACACTGTCATGACTGTGTGTAGGGTTGTACAAGCGGTCATGAGGCCCAGGCATTCTCATAAATGAACTGGAGTCTTCATTCCTCTAGTCTCTCACCTCCCTACTCCTCAGCTCTGATGGCAGCCATGATTTGGGCCTGGGTATTTTTGACAGCTTTGCCAACATGTTATATTGCTCTAGCACTAACTATAGCGTTGAGTCTTCTCATGTTATCAACACGTTTGCCTGGAGGACATCTTCCTCCACACACAAGACCCACTCTTCTGGATGCACAAATTCTTTGGTGCCATCTCACTCCAGAAGAACACTCCCAGCTGAGGCACATCCTTGGAACATACAATGTTGTCGAGCCATGTTTTAATTTGGGGCAACCATCTACACTTAAAGTCTATATGAAAGGCCTGTCACAAGGTCCTAGATGGGGAAGGTCGGACAGGGTAAACCAATGGCTTTGCTGAACTGCTGAGACAAACCTGAAGCTACCCTGTTGCTGCCAGAAGGGAAAGCTGCCCTGCCACAAATCTGCATGCTTCAACTGGATGGGCTAGATCTGCACAAGGGATGCTGGATTTTTAAAGCAAGCTTTAGCTCAGTGCTGTGAGGTAGAAGATGTTGCAGCTTCATTGCATAGGTTCGGGGGGGGTTCCTTTATTTGAATCTTCCAGCAGAAGAGACCACCTTACAAGCAGATGGACAGATGGTGTCTCCAAGGGGCAGCTCTGCAGCAAGCTCCACAAGCACTCCCATTTCCACTTTTGTGACCACAGCAGAAGACTGAAAAGTCACTTGCACCCTACACCTAGTCTGGACAAGACAGTGATAGGGTCTGTGCTCAGGTCCTGAGACCGTACAGGAACCCAGCTGCAAGGTCAGGTCAAGACCACATAGCTCAACACTGGGTGGCTCCTGCTGTGAGGTCTTTTGGGAGTCACCCCTGCTATCTTCTGCGGTGTTTCCAGGAATGGGTTTGAAGGGTGCTAGCTGGCCCAGGCTAAGAATATGCTGGAGACTGCTTGAGCAGTTTAACAGGATAGACTGTCACATTCCTGTGTCCAGGCCTTGGTGATGTTTAATTTATTAGCACAAACACAGCAACAGGCCACTCCCAGGAAAAAATACTAATAATAGTAATAGTAGTAACATATACTACTTAATTTGCGGTTCCTCAGCTGGGAATTATGGGGACTGACCTACGGTTGCTCAATGTTCCCTGATGTGCCTTGTCCTGACTGCAGAGCTTCCAGAGAATCTCCTTAAACCAGAACCTAAACCAGCTGTGTCAGACTGGTGTGAGCATTGCTGCTAGCACAGCATTCCTGGACTGTTTTGGAGGCAGATGTCCTTAATGTCACATCTACCTACAGAGAATCACCAGTCTGTCAACTTATCTTGGGTGAGGACGCAGAACTGGGAAGCCACCAAATGCAAAAGGGACTTCAGGCTTTGGAAGCGATGCGCTGGACGCACCAGGGACAGAGCTAAGGAGCTGGCAAAGCTGGGGCAGGGCTGACCTAGAGTCTGCCAGAGAGGGAGATTAACTTGGAGATACCCAACATCCTCGCCGGCCTCTGAGGAGGAGTGCTCCAACACGAAGGTTCATTCATAGCAACCCAGGACTGCAGGGAGCAGGATTCCCCGCTTGATCCCTGTGCTGACAAGAGTCATGGCAGCTATCTGGTTTCTTGGCTCAGCAGGGGAAGGAGGGGCGATGGGCGAGTGTGCTTTCTCCAGCTTATGAGTCTACCTTTGGCAGGGCTCCCACCAGGGCTGGGCAAGCCGGCCGGCTTCTGCTTTCGTCCATGACCCTAACTACAGGCAGGGGAGAGAGTAAACCACTGGAACTGGAGACGAGAGCCTTTCTTCACCACCACCTGCAGAACCCTGGCACCCGTTGCCTGGATCTTATCATTCTGTCATGGAAAAGCTCAGGTGGAAATCCTGGGGCTGAAGGCCCGCACCCCCACAGTGGAAGAAACACTGTGACAGATCACGACGATTTGATGAAAGAGAATGGCATTAAAAACACTTTCTACATGCTGATGTGAGAACGTGTGGTACACAATATAAACTCTTGAAAGAAGCTCCAGCATCCAGCATAACCCCACACACCTGTCCTGAGTTTTGATTTCTAATCCCAGTAATTAAAAAAAAAAAAACTAGAGGTAGCTGTGGCAACAGAAATAGCTGTGCATCCCCCCCACCCCTTTATAACATTAAATACAGGGGTAACTTACACTCTGGGAATGAGAAGTCTCAAAGAAAAAAAATTATACTTTGCTATTAAACCAGATACATTTAGACCTTTCATCATGAAGCTTCTGATGATCTCTGACAAACATCTGAATAAGGTCTTTGTTTGCTTTCTGCTTTGCTTTTAATCTCCCCCATTCTTTTCCACGGTTCTCCAGAGCACAGAACCAGGGGCCAAATACTGCTCTCTGCTTCGAAGCAGCGATTCCCATGTCAGCTAAGGGGGAGCTGCAGCTGTGCAGGCAGCAGAGAAGGACAGTTCTCTGAGGTTATTAGTACAAGCTTAGTCTCACTTCGTGGTGACATCCTGTTAACGACTGCGACTCGAACCAACAAAAATAATAAAAATAATTCTAAAAACAACACACACACACACACAAACACACACACACACACACAACCCCCACCCAAAACCATTAAAATGTACACTCTGTGCTCTTCCTCCGGCATCTAGCAAATGAGGCAACAACAACAACTCCACTCAGAAAAGTTCCCTGAGCTGCCTGTCAGCAACATCATAGGTGGTTGTTGGGTTTGTTTTTTTCTTTCTACAACTACTACAACTATGACATTTTTCCATGTTTTATTTTGCATATGTGATCTAGAGTTCACTTACTGTTAGATGCTGGAACAGCCATGCCCTCATGATATTTGTGGCTACTTTGGGAAAGATGCCACGCTTTTTATGTCGCTTTTTGTCCTTATCTGGATCATCATCATCACCTGTGCTGGGGGAAGCTACACTGTTGTCCAAGCCGTCACCTGTAAATATAGTGAATCAAATTTTGACTTATGCTACCTTTATATACTTCAGCCGAAGCCTGGCTTTGGGTATAAACTGCATGAATATTTAAATGAGGTATAAATTCTTTAACACCGTAATTCACCAGGGATCAAGGGTATGGGAGAAAAGAATCATGGGGAGAGGAAGGGTCTCAGGACTGTGTCAGCCCCACTTTGGTTTATCCCGAAGGACACTGCGGCCATTTCTGCCACTGTAACCCAAAACGAAAAGTGTTTTAAAAAAATGATAATTAAAAAATTTTGCAAGCATCCGGCTTGCAAAGGTGGCAATGGTGGCTTTTCTTCACACTAGGTCACTTCCCGAAAATACACTCGTTGAGTTGTGTATTACTTTGGTCGAGATGGCAATTAGGAAATGTATTGATGGTGTCCCACCCCCATGATTCATGTTTAAGCTGGGTGCCCCCCATCCCACTCTGGGATGGGAAAAGTGGAGTGAATGCAGCTCTCTTGCAACATCACATTCTCTCCCGAAATTCAGAAATAACCAGAGGATTGGGACATTGTTTAAGTTGTCTTTTATACACATTCGACTTCCCCTGACATTTTGATGGGAGGTGGGTAGCTAAACAGCCTCCCCTCTTCCCAGCCCCAGCTGAAAGAAACCCATAGTGGGACAAGTAGGTACCAGTTTGACATACACCACAGGAATTAACACCCCGCTTTGTGCCCGTGTGCCATATCTGTAATAGGTGTCTGCTGCCATTAAACAATAACTGATACAGAATCAATTTCCTTAATGCAGAGAAAGTCTCAGAGAGTTCTCATCACATTAGCAACATATCTATGGGAGGATGTAAGCACATAGCAGCCACCTTGGGTCTGGGCTGGTGGGCTAGCTGTCAAAGGAAAACAAAAGTTGCAGTGCCTGGCCAGTCTGCATGCAAGTTTTGTTTCAAACCCTGAAAGCAGTTTATAAACAAGCCTACAGAGCAAATCAGTCTTTGCATTCTCTGTGTGTGGATTGAACAGCATATCCCGGCTTCCAAGGACACTCCATTTGTAGCAACGGAGTTGTGATGCTATTAGCCAAGTGTTTTTTACACCCCCAGGCAAGAATGATCAAGAAAGTCATCTGAATTGGGTTGAATCAAAACTATCTCTGTTAGGAATAAAACATTAAAATAAAATAAAATAAAATAAAATAAAATAAAATAAAATAAAAT
>WUAM01000280.1:365474-382967 GCA_024336885.1 Actenoides hombroni
GCCCGCCTCCCGTCCTTTCCTCTTTTTAAAGATCACTAAACACACTCGAAGCGCAACCGCCCAGCCACATGGTAGCGGCTCCGAACCGCGTTTGTAAAATGTCAGCGGCAACTCCATTCCTGGAGTTGACTTCTCCTGCCGCCAAATGAAGGCAAACCGAAAAGGTGGAAATAATCATAGAAATGATGCTAGTCCATAAACAAGCTTACAGCCTCATTAGTATCGCGGGAGGCTCCACTGGGTGATTTATGCTTGTTTTGCCGATGCCATGAGGAAATGCCATAGGGCAACTTTAGCCAGCTGCTAATGGTTTCTGACAGCTTCTTAGCAACTAGCGCAAGCAACGCCGTGGCGTTTGCTAGTGACAGAAACTGAAAATGTCATATTATCTGCCCGTGTGTCACGAAGTCCGTGTGGCAATTAACTAGCAGGCCAGTGACTGAGGGGCCAGAGGCTCTTCAAAATGGCCCATGGCTATTCAGGGGGCAGAGCAGGCACAGCGCTCCCGTTTACGCTGCACATATGCACGGCTGCGTGCACGATCCGCGTCACGCTCCTTCCGTCTATCATTGATGAGTTCGGTCCACACAGAGCCTTTGTCCGTGGAGAAACTCCGGCTCGCTTTCTCTTTAGGCATGGTGTGACATTATCAGAGGAACTGCAAGTAATCCGTCTTGATATGATGGTTGGAAATGGCACTTTAATTGGCAATACCTGATTCTCTGGTTCTGAGCGCTGGATCCAAAGGTGCTAGCTGTTTTTCTGCTTGCTCGCAAATTAGTCTAAAAGGATTTAAGATCACTGAAGCAGACTCATTGCCTGTCAGACTGCTGGGAGCACAGCAACTCTGCACAGCAACTAGATGCTATTTAAAAAAAAAAACAACCCAACCCCGAGCCTGTAAGGAGCAGGAGGCGAGCCCAGGCCCTGCGCGCCCGCCCCCCAGCAAACAAAACCAGGCAACATATGTCAAACTGTCAAACCTTTCAGCGTGGTCATTTGCCCTTTCAAATAATATTTAAGAATTGTTTTTATACAATTTTTTATAGGCCATGGTCTAGTGAAAGAGGCCAACCAACAAAGAAAGGAATTTTTACTACAATTCGTCCATGGACGATTTCTTGCCAGACCTGGACCAGTCCCCATGGAGCAAGACAGGTGACCTGTGGCAGCTCCCCAGCTGTTGGGGAGCTCCGATTTCAAATGCCCTTGACTCCAGGGTCCCAGAGTTGCCTATTTAAGCACATCCAGGCGTTTAGGCTGTGCTATCTTGTTCCTTTCAAGAAAGGATAAAGAAGTGTTTATCATATTCAGCCCTGCTGAATGGGTCAGCCTGGCTGTGCCAGCAGGGGCTCCTCTCACTGCATCCCCCTCCACGCTGCCATCACCTCCCACAACTTCCCTTCCCCTCCCACTCCCCCTAAAATTGGAGGCAGAAGCAACAAAGGGCAACTGAGTATACAGCGGCTCCCCGAGTGGGTAACGCTCTCTTTGTCCTGGGTGACCTGTTATAAACCTTTGTTGGCAAAATAGGTGCTTCTGGAGAGCAACTTGGCACATGTGCTGGACTTCGGCAGCCATGGCCATCACAGGAGTCAGGTGGTGATTCAAAGCCTCCCTCGCTTCCACACCAAACCAAAATTAAATGTCATCACTCCGCAACGTCGGAAATGCAGGCAGCATGGCCTATCTGGGCAACTTTCCACCAACCCGGCTGCCAAATCCGTCCTCAGACATCAACCACAGAAGCTGTCCAGGTATGACAAATATAGTCCTAATCGCAAGTCAGGGACATTGCAGAAAGTGTTGGAAAGCCAGATGTCCTAAAATCCCCAGCTGTTCGCTCGACTGCAAAATCCATGCCTTAGTAGGTAGCTCTCCAGAAGAACATCCTCAAACAATTTCAAGTGACCAGAAATCTCAACAGCTAAGTGTTAAATACAGCTTTACTACAAGGATCTTCACCAGACGCAACAGGTTATTTCTCAGTGCACGTAGCCCTGTCCTAGGATCAAATCTATATTTGGAGTACAAATATTTTTTTATATCAAAGAAGAATATACTATTCTTAAAAAGCCTGCTTGCTACACCTCTGTCGCACCTTTGCAAGAGGTTTTTGGGGTCAACTGTTCAGTTTGCTAGGAGGGGGCATGAGGTGGGCACCAGCTTTGATAAAGTCCACCAGACCACGCAATGAGCACCACCTTCCAGCTTTTACAGTCCACTCCTAAATAAGCACCTGAATCCACTGCTTGAAGGAGTTTGTGAATGAAAATGTGGAAGACTTACCCAGAATCCCTTGGAAAGAGCAGCTTTCAAGTGGACTAAATCAGTGCTCTCTAAAAGTTCCCTACGTTGAACTGATGTTTCCAAATCTCTCCTGCTAAAAGCAGCTTCTGCCTCCTGGAACTTTATGGATTGCACTTACTTTTGCATTGAATGAGCTAATATGATTTACATATGTGCTGTGTTTGGACAAAACCTATTGACTGTACTAGATTTGCAGTGTTTTCAGTGCTATGAGTTGAAACATCTAACATGATGCCCCGAAGTTTGTGGGCTTTTCAGCAGTGTGATTTCTTTAAAATTCTATTATAATTTATTTTTCTTTAAGCACTTAGATACAAGTTCCTCAAATTCTGCTCCTGCTAGCACGAGAAATCCTACATTATCTCATTTTAATTAGATAATTAGTAATTTTAAGCAACATAACATACTAGAGAGTGGTAAAATTACTTTCCTTAACCTTTCTCCACTGCTCTGTGCTAGTTTAGAGTAACTATTATTATTTTCCACACCTTTATCTATGTTATTCCTTAGAGAAACACATCTCCAGTTTGCTGGCTACCCACACATCCCCCATGCTGACTTTTTTTCAGACCAAAACCAGGCCTACACAGGAAATGTAATTTTCCTATAAGGTACAAAATCATGAACTCTCAAAAAGCAGCTCCAAGGAAGCAACAAGTTTTTTTTCTGTAAAATAAGAGCAAGAGAGAAGGAATCTGTCACAATCTATTCTTCACAGGACTTAAAACAAGGATCACCATTTCAGACCACCAGCATTGAATGGACTTGCGTAATCAAAGAAGAATATGGAAGTTTTTGAGTTTTGGGGTTTTTTTTTTTATTCTTTTCTGACACAACCAGCTCCAACTTGGCAAAGGAACATGGTGAGCAAAAGTCACACCCAAAATGACTCTGACATGAGTCAGGGTGGCTAATATCCATGCTCACAAGTATAGGAAGACAAGCCAGGGCGACACTGGCACAGTTTGGGGATGCGTGCCCAGATGGCAATCCAAGTTGTATCTACTTGTTGAGGAGAACTAGAACTTTCGACAGGAAAAGGCCTGTGAGTTTAGAGATTTCCAAAACCATACGTTATTTTAAAATTGACACACACATGCACATCTATATTACGTATGTCACATTAACCCACTGTGACTGCTCTCAACCTGCCAATGCCCAAGCAAGGCATATGAGCTAAAGATGGGGCTACCAGAAAAAGGTATGTCAGAAAGCTTAAAGTAACTGCAATTTCAAACATTTTGCATTAGTTTGGATCCATGACTAGTCAGATGTGATGGAAGCACCCACTCCAGAAGTTCCTGAGGCAAACGGCAATCATTTCAGTGCACTGAATGGCCTACAGAATAGCCCTCCCCCAGCCCCCCTAGTATGTACAATAATGATGTAGGTTTGCTTGAAGAATTTGAAATGTGGTACTGACAAGGGACCATTATTTTTTTTTGTCCTTATTCCTTAAGGAAAAGGCCTTTTCAAATATACTTAACAAAAAGTTACTGAGGAACAACAAGGTTGAAAATGAGCATTAGCGAAGAACAGCAACGAATACTGTGTGTTTGGGTTTGCACACCTCTCTTAAGGAGATGCAGTGCATGCATCATGCAAGGATTCAGACCATGAGATAAACAGCAGGAGGTTGTCAGTCACGGATAGTATCCATATTGACAAGATACTAAAGGAAACAGTTGAAAAATATCCTATACAAATATTCATAGATAACCTGGACAAGTATAAATTACCCTCTAGAATTTGACAAATTTTCAAAGTTTTTTTCTTGAATCATTGTACTTTGTTCTTTAGAAACAGGAGCACCTTTCTGTAGTAATTTGATCCTCCTTTTTTGACTTGAATTCCCTTCAGGCGAGCAACAAGCAAATTAGCTGTCTATGCAAAGAGCATTGATGAATAGGGGGGAAAACCCCACAGAGTTTACTCATTTTCATTTGTTCAGCAGCTTTTTACAGCTGACACGAAGGAAACTTCTTCTCTTGCACAACGTAGCACTTCTTAATGGGGTTCAGAAAACTCTGCTTTTATGGGTAATTTGTGCAATATTTCTGGAGCCACACATCTATGTGTGAAATACTAAAAAGAGAGCAATTCATTGTATGGGAAGCAAACAACTTTCTGCTGCCAGCAACAGAAGTTTACTTTAAGCAGCTGGAAGCAAATACCCTACAGAAAAGTATCTGGTTAAACAGAAAAAACATCCTGCTTTAACCAAGAATGGTAAAAAGCTTAAACAGGTTGTTTTGGTTTGGTTTTTTTCCTAACCTAAAAGCCAGCATGATGACCCTACCACTCCTTAGGAAAAGCTGTTTTTCAGTTATTCTTTCATTTTGTTGAAATATAGGTCTTTTTTTTTTTTTTTTTTCTCTTAAACCTATTCTCTCTGACCTCAGCAGGAGAGCTGGCTGTCCCAGCTAAAGGTCCCACCAGTTGCATTCTCCATGACAAGTCAACCGCACAGGGCTGAGACACAGGTAAATCCACTGTTGGATTCCGTTGGACTTACTCCCTTGCAAAGCAGGAGCACAGGAAGCAGCAGGAGGAACACAGGACTGTTCTGTCATGGGGTAAATATGCCAAACTAATACCCCAAATGGCCATGGATCAACATCTGTAAATCTCTATAGCTCTTTAACAACCGTCTCTAGCTTTGTTTATCCAGCTCCTAAGACACTTGACTCTTGGACTGAGCACAAGCAGCTATAAGAAACTCGAAGCTAAGATCAGAAACGTATTATGTATAAACTAAGGGATGCATTATCTGTAGAAACAGTTTATTACAGTAGAGTATTTAAGTAGGCTTCCTTCCCCAAACACAGCTAAATTGCCCTGGGCCCTGCCTGCATGCTTGCTCCGGAGGAGATGATGCTGTAGATCTCACGTTTCCCAACAGAAAATACATGCCAGAACCTTGACACTGTGCAAACCATTCAAAATTAGGTTCTTCTATTAAAAAAGGATGTTGTTTTTTTTTTAAATTAGTCATTAGACAAGACAAACCAATATGCTTGGCATTGTTGAACACTACTGAAGTGTTTTATTTCAGACCAATTCAGACCAACAAATGATGGTGCAAGCTGCAGTGTGTCCTGCAGGAACTATAGTTCAGAGCCACTTGCCCCAAGTCCTCTATAGCAGGGCTCGATCCTGCGTGTCACAGCAGTCATATAACCATAATGAATGGGAGAGAATTAATCCAGCTGCAGCTCAGGCAAGTTAGGCTTCATTATCTACCAAGACCACATGAGATATTACCAACCAGAAGTTTCCATGTGGTTTCTGTCAAGTGAAAAAGTTCTTGCTGATGTGCAACGTATTTTCTTCTACTCCTGTCACCCATTTTAAAGTAGCATCAAAACCAATAAATTATTATTTTCCCTGTCCCATGTCCATCAGTAACATCTGACAATTAAAATCAAGACACCATTTAAAGAAAACTAAGATTAAAATTCACTTTGCATGCCGTGGTGGCACCACACACTCTATTTTCCCCAAATACAGTGGTCACTTTGCAATTGCAGAAGGCAGAATTAAAAGAGTGAGAATAAAATGTCCCCATCTCATCTACCTTCCCTCTTTGAGAGTAACAAAATCTCAGCTGCCATTGCCAATGCTTAAGAAAACACCCATCATCTCATACAATCTTGTAAGGATCCACCTGGTGCAGAAAATCACAGCCACTGAACCTTCTTGACTGGGCAGTTAGTGAAAAGACATCTGGCTTGG
Source organism: Actenoides hombroni (assembly GCA_024336885.1). Taxonomy (NCBI): domain Eukaryota; kingdom Metazoa; phylum Chordata; class Aves; order Coraciiformes; family Alcedinidae; genus Actenoides; species Actenoides hombroni. The sequence continues at coordinate 371,520 of WUAM01000280.1, forward strand.
AACTTAAGGCAGAAAGTAGTTATTTCTTCATACTTATAACAAGAGGAAGACGGTTTTGATTTCTTATGGAGGGCTAATCCAAAACCACTTCTGAGACAGCTGGTGGTTGCTGATGCAGAACCCTGTATCTCACAGCTATGGAGGAGGGTGGAGAAGGCTGGAAAAGTCCACCTAGAAGGACCATTTCCACAAGGTGTATTTGGCATCTGATAGAAATTAGATACCCATATGGTGGCCTTAACTACTGGGCAGAGCAGGGCAGAACGATAGGGACTTGGGAATCTTCCAGTACCTGGGCTCCATAGGAACAGGACCCCAAACATTTGTACTCCTCTTTCCTAAGAAGCGATAGAAACATTTGCAATCCTGACTGAATGGACAGCATTTGAACCACACCATGAGTTTCCTCCTCTCACCCTGCCCTAGTGCTGCCTGGGGTGCTCAGAAGAAGCCTGCTTCAGTCCCCAAAGACAAACCCTGATGCTACCACACATGTAATGAGCTCAGAAAAAAACCACCTTAATTACAAAACACGCACCCTCTGTCAGACCTTTTAATGGAAGGGCGTAGACAGAATTAATAATGTTTTTCTTGTGCTGTCCCCACTTATCCTCATTGCCTGGTGCCCTAATTCCACTGCTCTTGTTCTTCTAGCTAAAGCCAGTCACTCTGGAGGGCCTGTGACAATAGCAGGAGGCTGCTCCTCAGGAAGGAGGTGTGGGAGCCAACAGAAGATAAGTAGATTTGACAGAGCCAAGCTCACACAGAATTTTCTTCCACTCGGCTGTCCCTCTCCAACACAAAAGGTAAATCTGCTCTGAGGAGGTGGTGCTTAAAAAAAGGCCACAATGGAAAAGAAGAAACCTTGAAGTCAGGCTGTAGAGCCGCTGCCCTCCGCTCAGCACGGGGAGCAGGAGAGGGGTGCCTTCGGAAATCATCTCCCACCACCTTGCCTGCAGCTCTGGTGGGCAGCAACTGGTAGACCACAGCTCTAGAGACGGAGGGTACCCACGGGTGTCCTCCTGTGGCAACCAGAGCACAACTGCTAGTGGTAGTTGGACTAAACTTCACTAAACTGAACTTCGAAAGCCCCTGTTTAGGTCAGGTGCAGCAGCGGTTGCTGGAGAAGAGAGCTGCTCTCTCTGCCCAGATTCTCCTTGCCCTAGATGACTGGGAGGGATCGAGCAATGACCACCCATGATGGTCACACCACTTCTGCAACACACAGTTCCTCCCAAAAAGTGCAATCTACTTTCTCACCTCCACTAACACCCCTTGGGTGCGGGGAGGTGTGGTAGCATTGAGGGGCAGTCCAGGGCACAATCTCTGCACATCCAGACAGATGTTGTGAATCCAGCCTGAAAACTCAGAAGGCTTGGAGAGCCCTTTGGAGAAATAACTGGGAGGTGGTCTCGATCCTGATCCTTGTGGTTGGGTACTGGTCTGGCAGGCTCAGCACCAAAGCTGAGCTCCCTTCATTTCCCCCCCAGGGACATGCAGACACTGACAGCCCTTTCAGACACCTCAGTTCTACTACATTATCAAGTCCCCTTTAGCTCCAGCTTAATGTATTCATGTCACTGATATGTTTTTGGTTTCCTACAACTTTCTATCACAGCTTCTGGTGTTTTTCTGTTTGTTTTACAGTGCAGTTATAGGTTAAGGCATGGGGGGAGGGGGTGTTTATCCAAATTAAAACAAACAAACAACAAATCCAAATGCAAATCACCCAGGAACAAACTGATGTCAGAGAGTCCAAAACATGCAGTGAAGGTGAAAGCAAAGCCCGATAGATGCTGGACTCCAAAACTTCTCCTGAATATCACCTACAGGTGCACATGCACCTTATTTTTACCTCTTCCATCACTATATATTCCTAGACATCAGCTATCTAGGAGTACCCTGAATAGACAAACTCATGGGAGGAAAGGGAAAAAAATCCTTGTGCACTCCAGAACTTGAAGATTATTTATGTCACTGCACCTAGTGGCATCTAAGTACCAACTGCAAGAGGGATGAAGGATGGGAAGGATGTATCTTGGCCACTTCCAGCTCATCTCTCTTTGACTCCACTCCTTAGCAATAAGAGTGTTTAACCAAAATCCCACAGAACTCTCAAAGCAAAGCTGATCATAACAAAAAGCCATCCAGTGTCTTAAAAAAAAAATAAAATAAACAAAATGCTATCATCCTTCAAAAAGTAAGCCAAAGAGATTTCTGGGGTTTCTTTTCTGCTTCACAGCAGTTATCATTATCTCTAATAGCAGCAGTAGTAGAAAGAGATAGAAAAAAAACACTGTCTGATTTTAGCAATCTAATATACTTCAAATGACGTGAATGAGTAACCAAGGAAGTTAAAGAAAACTTCAGGCTCTAGCAGGCTAAAAACTACATGGATCAGGTTCCCCATGGCAGGTATAGACCACATGGAATAATTATCTTGCTTTTCTGCTGAAGCAACCTCATCCTTGCTGAAAGGGCTGAGGACCTTATCTCACCCCTTCCACCCACCAGTGATGGAAGAGGACTCTCATCTGCCCAGCTCACCACTCAATCTGTCTCCTCTCGGGGCAGCCTGGCAGTACCTACAAAGTCACCAGCTTCACCTTCCAAATGGTTCTGTGAAATACCCTGTTGATCAGATAGCACACTCTCAGCTGAGGTTACCAAAGAATGTATTTCTACTGTGTACCCCATCTTTCTTGCCCCAGCTTTCAAGACGTGCTTCTCAACTGCTAGGCTGAACACGCAGACAGCCAGCCAGTTGCTGCTCCTGGTTAAACAGCAGCAATGTCCTCCCTGGGCCCTTCCTACTCATGCAGTTATCAGCTAGAAGCGTTTTACAGGCACCAGTTGCTATACAAAGGAAAAGGCTGACTTTTCTGAGCATCCTGTAAATGCTGAGAAAAGAGAAGAATGGAAAGGAAACAGAAAGAGCAACCTGGAAAGCAAAAGGGAAAAACAGGAGACCTTGGCTCAAAGGAGAGAGCTGACCACATTCTTAGCCCTGCCTTCATATATAGAAGATGTTTGCTTTTATTAATCTTGGAAAAAAAAATAAGTCATCCCCTAGGCAGATTTAACTTGGGTGACCTGAACATACTTTGCAGATCACTACAGGTCTCTTTGACCTTGGCATTGACACAGGATCATATTTTCTTGTGAATTAATTACTCCGGGATAATTCTGACAATGTATTAGGTATAAATAGACTTTTATTTAGGATTGGGCAAATACATTCTCTCTTTCTGCCTCTCACCTCCCCAGACCAAATCTTTTTCTTAGGATAAGGAAAACCCCAACCTTCATCAAGGTCTGGGTACACATCTCGAGGGCCAGGTAGAAGCTTGGCTGCTTCATGCTCGAGGCAATGTATTTTCAGACATTGCCTTCAGCAAGATGCATTTTGGAGTTAACTGGTAAGATTTATCACTTCTGATTGGAGTGGTCAGCCTGCGTATTTGCAGATGAATATACAATTATCTTCAGGCATGAAAGAGGGGGAATATATAGGTCAATAGTGGGAATGCTCAGCTTCAATTGCCAAAACAGAACACATGACCCTTGCTGTATATTTACATGTTAGTGAAGAGCAGGTCCACTAAAACCTGTGAAGTTGCACTGAGATAAGGCAAAAAAAAACCCCTAAAAAAATATTAAAAAAAAAAATAAATTAACATTTCAGCCTTGAAAAAAACAGACCAATTTGGAAGGAACAGGTAAACAGTGTGTTCTTGGACAAGAGTCAGCACAGTTTGGATGATGCAGATCCTTCCCTTCAAGAGCTGCACTGGTTTTTGCATCTGGTCACTTGAGGTCACACCACAGAATTCCAAGGCTCTAGAAGCCCTGAATGCTTCCTCCCCATGACGGAGTTGGCTAAAGTGGCTATTAAAATCAGTCGTTATTCTGATGCCACCTGATTCTTAATTGCTGAAGAGATGGGGACTGAAACCACAGAAAGGGCTTCCTGGCACTAACTAAGGAAGTATCAGTTTTTGAGGTCAGAATAACATCCCTTAAAAATATGAATCAGAGTGGTCCCTTCATGGTGCATCTCAAGAAAAGTGGGCAAAACAGCAGACTCTCTGGATGAAGATCAGGATAGTTTTGTAATACAGAGACACACATTCAGATGTGCATAAAAACAGAAGCAAACCTGTATTTAAATTATCCTGTGACAGCCAAATAAATCCTTGTAAACACTGTTTCCAGTTTTCACTGTCACTCTGAATGAATCTCTTCTAATAAACTCACTGCACGTCGAGTGGAATGGAAACACAATTTCCCGACTCTTTGTGAACTGCTTGTACACAGCTTTTGCGGTATGGCTGACCACTTACAACCTGGAGGCAAGTGGCCCAGTCTCAAGACTGTGTGATCAAGGCTTCTCAGGCAGAAAAGTTAAGTCTTCAGTCACAGACCCGCACTCTTGCCCATCACAATGCCGGAGCGATAATCATCAATGCCAAAACTGGCAGTTCTCTAGAAACTGGAAAACGCTGTCACAACTATCTGCCAATTATCTGAACAGTCACCAACAATACCAGCCTCTGAGCCATTGCTAATCATGCTGCCATTTTTTATGCAAAGCAGCTTTGGGTTTTCTCATTTATCCTAACTGCCTGACCAGCTTCACCTGCAATTCGTGCTTTAGGTGGATGAGAAGGGAAGACAGAAATTTTCATCTATAATCACTAGTTGAAATTTGAAGTTCAGCTAAAATGCATTCTTACCTATACTTTATTGAACAGTTTCTATGGAAAAGACTTTGACGTAACAACCATATTTGCCATGAATATGATCTCAGTAGTGACCTGAACAAGGAAAAACAGACCTGGAAAGTGCAATATGCTCTTGCCTGTAAGATCATGTGGAGGGTCTCCCTTACACTCCCTTCTCACCAGCCTAAAAGGCTTTCTGCACATCTGTGGTTGTACACGAATCTCATGTAAGAACATGGAAGGAGAGGCTCAGGATGGCAGGTGCTGTACACGTTAGCTCACAGCTGACACAAGTTGTAAATAAGGAGGCTGAAGTCTCAAAGCGGTCAAAAACACGCTGGAAAGCCCAACTTTTCAAGGGTCTGCAAGGATCTGTGCAGGTTATGACTCCTGCAGGGCAGGCAGGACAGCTTGCAAGGAAGCCTCTCCTGGGACATCCCTGGAAGCACCTCACTCACCGTTTCCTTCTCCAGGTTTACCCTGGAGAGCCATCCCTCAAGATGCCAGATAAGGCAGGCTGACAAGGTGCTGAATGAAAACCTGCACCACCCCTGCCAGTAACCCACTCTCTCTCTGCAGCTGCAAACCTCCAGTGCTCCAAACACAGCACCACCACCAGCTTTTGCAATCAGTTTCCCAAGGAAGCAAGCCCTGAATTTAATGTTTCTGGGGCACAGCAGGGTCATGGAGCACAATCCCGAGGCAGTCTTCAGGAAAGCATCCAAGCAGACTTGCTCATTTTCAATATGAAAATAAAGAGTTCTATATTCTGCACAGAAATTATTACAAAAATCTCCACCTCATCTGCTAGTGAGGATTGTTACAGCTACAAAACGAAGCAGACATAAGAGCCTTTCTGAATGCATATTAGCACGCTTAAGTGGACCGATTGTGGACATTCTTAGTTTGGAGTGGAAGGAGGTTTAACATTTAAAAGCAGACAAGGAAGGTGCGCGGAGAGAAGTCCCAACAGCTGCAGTGCCAGCAGCCAAAGAACCCTGCACCCAAACAAGAAAGCAAAGCCCTGAGTTGTTTCGAGGATGTCTCTTCCTACCACACCAACTCAGCAACAGGACTCATTTCAAGTCTTCAACTCACAGAACCTTTCATCTCATGGAAGACCTCAGTGCTGGTTTAGTTGGAAGTCAAGCAAAGCATTGCTACCAAGTTTCACAAGCCCCATCCATCGGGTTTTATAATGAAGTCCCCAGCTCCCAGAGTCAAGTAAAAACCTTTCACTAAAACCACACACGCACTGATGAAGCTAATAACCTCCTCATGGCAGAGGAAGCTTGATACCTGACCTCCTGAGAGCTAGGCATGGGAATACAGAAACTGCCCCCTGCCACGAGCAATATTAAATAAATATATATATATATATCTTTTTCCATGAATGCCAAGATTTTTGAACACTTCAGATTACTGATACAGGTCAGCAAAGATGAGTGTCATGAGATACTCAGGTCAGCATGTTTCAAGAGCTGCAGAGGACACAGCCTCACCCACAAATACAATGCCTGAGCCCACTCCTTTAATCTTCAGCGGTACAAAAACACTTTATTCTGCTTCTCCACACAACGCAAACGCTTCCTTCCTAAAAAAATGACAAGTTTTATCACAGACTCATCCCTCCTTACTCTAAGCATTTAAGTCAGACTGCCAAGCTAAGTGTCTGAGCAAGACCATTAGTCCTTCTCAAATCCCTCACAGTCAATGGAGAGAAACAGAAACTCTCTGGAGGGAAATTCAGGACTGAGATGACTACAAGAATACGCACGCTCTTACTTTGAATACTGCACAGAACGGTAAAAATTTACAAGCAGCAAGGCTATCACAAGGAAACGATGGCTAATGAAGGCTGAGTATGCCCACCTCTCTTTCTAAACAAGACCTGGAGCTCAGGAACCCTTCTAAAATTACTCAGGATGGAAAGGCTGAATTTAGTGCCCATCCATCACCTTATGATGAGGATATAACTTCATACTTCCTGCTGCTGAGAATCTGGGAAAATGCAAAATTCTACCTCTTATCATCAAATCAGGATTAATTTCTTCTTCCTATTTTGCTTACGAGAGGAGAGAAGAAAAACAGGGAAGGGGAAGGGGAAGGGGAAGAGAAGGGGAAGAGAAGGGAAAAAAGAAAACAAAAGAAAAAAGAGAAAAAAAAGAAAAAGAAAAAAGAAAAAGAAAAAAAAGAAAGAAAAAAGAAAAAGAAAAAAAGAAAAAAGAAAAAGAGAACTCCTCCTAGATAGATAGCTAAATTTATATCTTACCACACTGAACATAAATGTAAGAAACAGGAAGCTTTTACTTGGAAACTGGAATTTCAAGCACTCAGTGTCAAACAATGAACCAACGAGATAAAGATGCAATGGCAACGGTAGGGGACAGACCTGCCAAGCTTCCTGCCCACACTGACTCAAGAGCATGTGTCCTACCATGATACGGATTGGCCACACTGCTTGCTTTTATTTTGGTAATTGGTATTTGTTCCTGTGAAAACCCCTATAAAAACAAGTCGGAAGATGGGACAACAGTAGACCCACCATCTCTTATAGCCAGACCTTTTACTTAACATTTTAGCAAAAGATGCAATCAGTGGGTCTTTGTCCATTTATACAATTCTCTCTGCTGCGATGAGGAGTGTATTAAAATCTCCAGATCAGAGAATCCAGCCTTCCCCATCACTTCAAGAGATTGAGCTGAGCCCTGAAAGCACATTTGCTATTATCTACTCCAGCCCGTTGGAAATTACATTACAAAGATACAGGGAGCAGACAAATATTGCTGCTCTTTTTATTCCTGCTGTTCCCTTGCTTGTAGTATCTGAGAAGTTCCCAGGTCAGTGGAATTACTTTATCTCCCCGCCCCCCCCTCCCCTTTCATTTATCTCCTCCCTCAACCCCACAGGTATCTGTGTCCAAATGGGACACCTCAGCAGGGGGTTTGCTTGACTTGGGCCACTCAAAGGTCAAGCTTTTCACCATTTGCTAATGCAAAGCTTCCCCTAGCCCTCCCTCCAAAGCTTCCCCACAGCCCTCTGCAGCCCAGGGGTCCAGTGCATACCTTCCCCATGCACTGGCCACGGGTGCAGATGGAGAAGGCAACTGCTCCTCAGTGAAGCTCCAGAAACAAAATCTTCCCTGCGTGGAAATCGGAACATGTTTTGTGTTTTCAAACAAACAAAGGAAAAGGAGAAGCTCCAGAAAAATCAGCTCAGCAGAGTATTTATTCCTGTACTAAGCTTGAAGGATGGGAGGTTTAACTAGTTAGGAACAACTCAGACTGTATTTTTGCCTACCAGAATGAAGATTGATTTTTATTTATATTGATTTTAAGATTTACATTTGAGAAATGGATACAACTGGATCAAATGTATACTAAAACAAATTTTTGACTCCCATGAAAGCCAATAAAACCAAAACAAATTTCACAGATCTCATCTACCAGCATTTGATATTTGTTTTATTTCATTCTTTCGTATACATTTATGGGGCAGAAATTTGCCTAACTTTTTTCTGCTTTCCTTTTGCTGAAACAATAAGACTCTCTGCAGAATATTTTCTACTTGAATATTATCACTAGGATAGCATATGGCAAACTAGCAGCAGGCAGTTTATCTTCATCCTCTTTGGAAGCTAAAATTAGCACAATGCTTTTGCAACAGTGTATGATGTACTCAGACCCAGTACGGTATACCTAATACAACATCAGATCCATCCTTGGCTAACCTCCAATATTCAAGTAAATTGACTGCTGATTTTAACTGAGTATTAACATGTTCAGTGTCAAGCTGGCATTTATCAACTTGAGAGGCAGGTTTAATTTTAATACTGTTATTTCACCAACTGCAAGAGTAAATAAAATTTGCGTATCAGCAACACAGAGAATTTCAATTCATCTGTATGAGGCGATTCTAATTTATATTAAAACATTATATATGGAAAGCCATGCTGCAAAACTGCATAACTGTGCATACATATTCTACTTTTCAGTGATACGATAGAATTCATCGTGGTGAAGAGTCGATATACCCATGTTAATGACCAATATGCTCCTCTTGCTGCAGCCTGCGTTCCTGCAAGCTGTTTGTTGGTTACTTTACTGGGATTAAATTAAACCAAGCTGCCAACTGTACTTGGATTAAATTAAACCAAGTCACCAACTTTGCACTTCCTGATGATGTGGCTATGTCAGTCCTCTCTGCCCACCAGTCTGCTCTTCAACCTGGTGAATTATGGCCACCTCAGGGGTTTTCTAGCTGGATTAAATACGTGGTGAGACACTAACGTTAGCACCACTTGCTAATTTGTTTCTTGTAGCTGCAATGACAGGAAATTTAGCACGACACTCTTTCTAAAGGAAATAGGAAAAACCACTGTACTTCATAAGGGTGGTTATTTTACCACCTTTCTTGCCAGGTTCACAGAATAAAAATGCATAATAGAGGGAGGCAATCACATCCAAGCATGTATATGAACAACACACACACAAACTATAAATATTTATACACTGACATTCAAAGGTTTTGTGGCTCGGTCTGCTCACCAACTTACAAAACAGCCCCCTTGCTTTACCTACAGTCTGTCAGAGCACCAAGTCTGCCTGATAGTTATACTGAATTAATATTCTTGCTTTTACACAGTCCAGCCTCAGGCAGAATTTGCATGGGTTACTCCACAGAGATACAGAAAAACTAAAATGGGCAGAACGCTGTGCCAAAGCCTTTCCTAAGGCATGCTCACTGCCACAGCCAGGGACAGGAGAGAATAAGTAAGAGATTCTCCACTATGTGGCAAAGGGAGGAGGAGTATGGCATGAGCATAAGGTTTCAACCCGACTTTGTTGCCTCTTTCCCACCCCTTGCCATTTGTCTGCACCTTATCCCCTATTCTTTAGCAAGAGGCTGCTACACTATGATATTACAGTGTCCTGAAAGAAACACAGTTCTAAATGATGATGCTTTACTTGAAGCAGTTCAGTTAATACCAACTGCGCTATCTCTTTCCTCTGCTTTACAAAGTCAATCGATGTAGAAGTGAACGTGCTACACCCCAGGACCCCAAGCAGGAGCACCATGGTGGGGTTTCTCCCTCGGTGTCGTGCTGGAGAGGGAGGAGAACCTCTTAGCACGGCAATGAGAGCAACAAATGATTCTCCACCCTACAAGCCTTGCTTCCATGACCTTCACTTGCCGACCAAACAGCTAAAATATGCCTTCTTCTGAAGTCCATCAGGTCACTACAGACTCCAGAATATTTTTAGCATGCATCCATGTGACACTAACTGTTGGGCAGAGAGCTGGGGGAAGATCTGAGAATCAGTTAGGTTGAATCCACCACCTTTAGCTCTTTTCCTAGGACATAACTGGTGCCTCCTAGTAGGTCTTCTCCCGCCCTTCTGCAAAAGACAAATTTACAGCCCTGAGACAACCAACAGAATCAGGGTTGTAAGAGCCATCACTCTCCCGTGGTACAAGATCAGAAAAACAAAGGCTTAAAGGACAAGCAGTTGAAAAGGCTGTTCCCACTATTGTTATTTACTGATGTTTCCTCTTTCAGATACTTCCACATTACGCTTCTGCAAAGAGCATCTACAAAAAGCTGCCTGCAAACTGTGTGAAATTTTCAACTCTTGTGAGGAAGAAAATAAAAATAATATATACATCTATAGATAATCCATGGCTATATACATATATTGATAATCCATGGCTATTAGATGTCTGGAATACCACCTGGCAATGAGGAAGTTCCCAAGACACAGAGTGCCAGAGAGTGGCAGAGAGCCCTGAGGAAACAGTGCTTGCCCTGACATGATGCTGCTCCCACAGCCCAGCACAGACCCAGCCAGTCTCTCCCATGTCCTTTAACACCTCCGAAGCCCTACCAGCAAAAGTTCAAGCGTGCCAGACTCAAGACACAAAGGCTATATGGAGGAGGCATCATGGCTAAAGAGACAAGCCAGAGAGGTAGCAGGTTTCACACCAACGCCCTCATTCAAAGAGGTATTTGCTTCATCACGGCCCTGCAATCTCACAGCAGAGCTGGGAGAAGAGACATCGTGCCTCTCCCTCTGGTATTTCAGATGGCACTGACTAGTGGGTCACCAGGCCAGTGAGAAGCAGTCCCCGGTGATTTATACAGTGACAGGTGGGCTCCGCTGCGGCCAAAAGAACTGCAGAGGCTGCCCTGATCACCCAAAGAATGTCCCCATCTCATTCATGAATTTAAAAAAAGAAATAGAAAAATAATGGTCTGCGTGCATCAATGTACTTAGAAAAAAAAAATGATGTCAGCATCTTACAGTGCTGATCCTATTAATTAATCCCTTGAAGAATTCCTCCTCGCCCACAAGTATATAATGTAATGCTGTCTTAATCTTACCTAAAAAAAAAACAACAATGTGATAAGATTACTAGTGTGACTCTGAGTTTCAGTGCTTTAGCAAGCTCCTACAACACTGCAGAGTTTATCAGAGCAGTTGCTGAGACAGGAAGGATTGATCCTTTAAGCAATATCATTCCACCGTCTTTTGTGCTTTCTACATGTTATATTTATACGATGACTTTCATCCCAGAAGACCTCAGAGCGTGTTGCCTGTTCCCGTTTCCACTGAAGTCTTCCTTTCAGGTTTCATATTGGAGCAGGATTAGAACTTAAAAAGAAAGCTAAATATCCATATATAAAAGGGGTGGGGGGAGGGGGGGGGGGAGGGAGCGGCCTTAC
>WUAM01000280.1:383067-393067 GCA_024336885.1 Actenoides hombroni
TATATAAAAGGGGATGGGGGAGGGGGGGGGAGAGGGGAGTGCATTATCTGCTGGGGCAGGAGGCTCATCTCTTCTGTCCCCTGAATGCAGCTGGGATGGATGACACCAAGCTGGCCCCCTCCTCCCAAAGAACCTGGCACTTTGACCAAAAAAGAGGGTGCAAACGTGACCTGTGAAAGTATTGTCCCCCCCATCTCTGCAATAACTTTGCCTTCGTGCCCAGGCCACCCTCCGACCGGCACGGCCTGGCAGCAGAAACACGCACCCGCAGCCACTCGTTTGCAGCTTCTCACTGGTTACAGCCGTACTAAACCTTCCCGCGGAACAGGAGAAGAAAGCTCTGTTCCCTCCCTGTAATTATCAAATCAGCCTGAAAACGAGGAAGAATTGAGAATCCTCATTATAGCACATCATAAAACACGGGAAGGTCTTGCGCTCGCTGTATGTTACTGGCGCAGCCTGCCAGCAAAACTTCACAAAGAGTGCAGGAATTCATGTTTGCAGAGACATTAAAGTCATAAAAGGGGAAATTTGTATTTTATTTTCCCACAGCCTAAATGAAGGTGAACCAAGCAAATCTGGCAAAGAGCGCTAGTCAGATGCCATTTCCCACAGCAGTGTGGTATTTTCCTCTGGGAATAAAACATTTTCCCTCAACTACTGTTTATAACTCTTATCAGTTCAACAGCAATAGAGCCATCAAGTCCAATATCTCGTGGAAAAAAGTCAAGGTCAACAAGTACTTGCATTTTCGTTTATCTTTAGCTGCAATTGCTACTGACATTCAATTGGGTAATAAACATGAGGACTGTCAAATGCTCTCAGCAAACAGGTGATCCAAAAGCTATCAGAGAGAAAGAGGCTACCGCCAGGTAATCAAACAATTCTGTTGTAACAATTATGATTTGAGTGCATTCATTTACAGAAGCAATCACCTGTCAAATTTGAATGAATAGCATCAAACCATTTCCACCACCAGGGTAATAAGGGCGAGAAAATACAAACTATGTCTACTTTCTTCCCAACAAAAGCATGCTGGCATTGGCAAGAGCCATCGAAGAAAGGATAAAAACAAAAACCGATAATCCAGTTTTCTGAATTGAGCTTTAAAAAAATTATTTTAACGTAAAAACTAGAGGAGATCAGCCCAAGTAGCTCAATCTTGTGTCAGTCTCTCCCAGAAGCAATAATGTGTATTTAGGAAAACTGGACAAAAAAGGGGGTACACAGAGGTGACTGTGCCGTGGCTCTGACAGCACTTGGGCAGCTTCCTGAGCCAGACACTGCGTCTGGACCGGGACTTTCAATAGCTACAGAAGGATCTATTCTTCCACAAATTAGTCTAATCTCTTTTTATTTGTTTGTTTGGGTTTGTTGTTTTTTGGGGGGTTTTTTGTCCCCTGCTGACCTCCACAGCACAGAAATGTAACTCAGCACATAAAACATTCTTGTTTTAAACCTGCTAACGCTCTAGAACGCGATGCCACAAACACCCACCCTTAGCTCATGCATTATGGGGCAAGCTCCCACTTTCTCCATACGCGGCTCATTGTTTTAAAGACTTCCCATCTTAGTCATCTTTTGTTTTTCTCCCCCTCCCAGCATTTCACATGAGAGGTAGGAAAATGGTTAACACCAATGGCACACCCTGTTGCACAACTAACCCACAAACACTGCATGCTTGTGGGGTTTTATACCCATTGTGATAAAATGCTTCTCAAAAGCAGAGGCCATCTCAGAAACGTGACTTTGCTTTTTTAACCTCTAGTTTAAAGAGGTTAGTGACGCAAACCTTCAAGTCACACTCTCGCTTGCATCAGATAGCAAAAGATTGAAGGCACCGACACCTGCAGAGGCAAATGGGATAGGGCTAATGACTTCAACATGGGAAGCATGTGGGCCATATGGGAAGCTTATTGGCTTCAATAAGCCACTACAACCTAAAGGAGCATGCCCAGGATGTGTAGGGGGGGGGGGAAAAGCCCATCCCACAAGAATAAAGCAACGACTTTTCTAAATCAAATCATATCAGTGACCTTCAAAACACAAGACTAAAAGGGGGTATCTTGGCCACTGAAAACTTCAAACTTACTTCTACAACTACTTGCAACCAAATCTCTCTCTGCCCCACCCAAGGAGGAAATCAAGATGCCCCTCAGTCTTACACATGAGTTTTGAGATGACAGCCCAAGATGTGATTTAGCAACGTGGTGTTTTTCACCCTTGTTCCCTGCTTGGCATATTCAGGATCTTAACCTCAGTAACACACCCGGGACTGTGCAGACACGTTTTGGGGCCTGCAACAGCCCTGTACCACGGATGGGATGCTCAGTTCAGGGTCAGGGCTATGTTCTGGCATATGCATCTATGTATACAAAGACTTGTACACAGCCACAGGCTAAACATTTCTAAGTTTAGAAAAACCTGCCAAAAAAAAAAAAAAAAAAAAAGGGGGAGGGACTTCAGCACATGAATTTTGCTGCTTGATTACAGGCAGGCTGAGAAGTCAGGAATATTTGTATTTCCATAGCCACTTCAAAAGTAAACAGTTCCCAAAGTCTTTTTCCCTCCTTTTACTCTGCCAACGATGGCAATAGCTTCGGTCTGAAGGATCCGCCTCCTGCAGTGACCACCTCTCTGCTCTCCTCCCAGATGGAAGCTTTTCCTAAGCAAAGACCGAAAGTCACAGTAAACCATGCTGAAATGGTTATGCTGGTTTTGAACTGCTTATTATCTCTGGGGGCTGACCTGAAAAACAAGTTAGCACTTAGAGAAATTCACGTTTCCCCTGAAAGGCAAATAGGACAAAAGAAGGGTTTTTTTTTTTTTTACAAGGAACAGAATTGGTTTATGACTGTATTACTCACAATTTAGGCAAAACAAGCAACATTTATAAGTATTTAAGTTAGCTTTGCCAAAGCTAAAAGAAAAATGCCTGTTAATAACAGACATTTGGAACTAATGCCAACGATTAAAATAAATCCTGACACTGGGAATAGATTGACACTTGAATCATGACAGATACCTGCTTCCAAGCGAGGACTGCCTTGCATGCACCATACTGGAAGCGTAACTGTGCCTAGCTGAGGCACAGAGGCTTAATGTTGCCAAAACCAAACTTTAACAGCTGAATCAGGATGCTGAGACAAAAACCGAACCGAAACAAAACAAAAAGAAGACAAACCAAACCAACCAAACAAAAACAACAGAAGGGGGAAAAAAAGAGTTTCGCACCCTCTGGCTTCAGAGCAGAATGATACATTGACATCATGTTGTTATGAGCATAGTCCTCGACTGCTCAACCACTGTTAAAAAATAAAACATGACTCTGGGGAGATAAAAAATAATTAATGCTGGTGCTGCTGAAGAATACGCGCCTACACAAAGAGCTTCAAATAAATACAGGGTTGTTTTAAATCTCATACCTCACATCGCAGGAAGAGAGCACAGGTGCTCATGCTGATTTAAAGCAAACACAGCACTGCCCACTTGATGGAAAAGCAAGGAAAGAAAATGGGATGGCAAAGCCTCATCAAGAAAACTGATGCTGCGCCATCTCCAAACAAGCCTAGTATGCTTAACTCGGGATTCACAATACATAAAGCACCAGAAAAAAAATACTGGGAGCCGCTCCTGTTGACTAATGCCCTGTCTTTTCCAATCGAGGGTCACATCCAGTCTAACCGATAGCATGATAATGGCATCAGAAAAGGTCAATCAAAGACAAGCCGAAGCTTCCACTGCCTGGCTGACCTTCGGAGCTTGTGACAAATTGCTATCAGTCAATGTCAACTAATGACAGCGGCTCTTTGGCTAATCAATTGTTCTAAAAATGATCAAGAAAACTACTCGCAGGACAGCTCATTTTCACATCAATGCCTGTGAAGTATGAAAAGCTCAATTTTTTTTGAGTTTTTAATAAGCTCATAAGTAAAGCAGTTACTTGGTAACAGGGGTCACCTTAGTGAAAAGACAGAACCTTTGTCTGCCTTTTACATATTCTTTTATTACCATATTATAGTAAAAATATGCCATGCCATTACTATGCCAGAGGGCTACATAATAAAGTAGGCAATACTTCATTTTTATTTTATTTTTTTTGAGATAAATACTTCTGTGGTTTAGGGGCCTCTGTTTGGATGTAAATAATTGTTACTCCACTCTCCACATATTTAAAGGCAAAGCAATCACCACTGGTGCGCAGGTGACACGTCTGCTCGTTGCTCACCCAAACTTCACGCGACAGGGCCGGTAGCAAAAGCCGTGCTGCAAACTCCAGCGGCACTGCCGAGAAGTTACGGTCTAACTGCAGCTATTTTGTTCTTAAACCCACCCGCCCCACGTGAGCACAACTTATTCTGACAGAATTCACATTTGGTAGGAAAACCGCATGCTCCAAAACCCCCAAAGCCCTGCAAAAGCAAACAGACATTTCCGCCCTGGAAGGATCCTGCGTGTAAAAGCCAGCGTGGAAATGCACACAGGCTCGGGCTGTGGGACATACATCACTGTCCTCCCCATACAGCAACGGGGCAGCCGTGAGCTGCGGATCTCTCCATCCCTTCATCCTACCTGCCTCTCCCATCATCATCATCATCTTCGGCCACTTCTCAAAGCCTCGTGGCCAGGCCACGCTCAAATCTGCATTCATGCGTTAAACATTATCAAAACAACAAATCCACGCTGCTCTAAAGCTTGAGAAATGGAGGCACAGTTCTTCTTTGTTTGTCTGTAAGGAGAGCATCAGGCGAAGTACATTGCAGGGCATTACACCGCAAGAAGCCTCTAGAGAAGGCGTTGCATTGAGAGGGAACAAGAAGCCATCGTTCAAGCATGGCACTGCTTTTTGCTTGGGTTTACCTCTTTACTTGGGTGACTCCCACCCACGGCACCTGTGTTGCCAAAAAGGATTTACCCCAAGGAAAACACTCCTCGCCAATTCAACTGCCCCCACAGCAACCCTTTGCCTCACCATGAGGGGAGGGGAAAAGTGCTAAACAAGAAACATTAAAACTTCTATTTTCATCAGAGAAACTGCAAAGTGACAGCAGTTTCAGGTTACACCTTAAACCTGCCTTGCTATGGTAGTTTTTCAAATTAAAATATCTTCTGTGGCCTCAGCCACTCTTGAGCCGTCCATAGGCAAGAAAGAAAGGAGGCAGGGCAACACTTAAGCTCAGCCATAATTGGAAGTATGTGAAAAATGAAGTGTCAGTTCGGTCAATAAAGGGCAAAGGTGAAGGGGAACTGCAGCCCAAACTCGGTGCGAAATGTGCTCATTAAGACACCCAATCCGCGGGCTCCTGCCCACCTATCCCATTAGTCATCGGCCATCTGACCGCTTCAAATGCCTTGCCTCCCTGCTCTTATTACTTTTCTGCTCCCATGTTAAAAAAAAAAAAAAAAGAAAAAAAAAAAAGGCAAAAAAAAGGCAAGCTGGTATATAAATCCTTGCTCAGTCATCTGGACCATAATGTGGCCCTTCTCTCCCCCTCTGCCCAGCTCTGCCTCCTGCCTTTGCAGCCCCCAAACAACTGCCTTGAGATTCCCAGCAATAATAAATGCAATTCCTTTTTTTTTGCTTGAACTGTTATAAAAGCCTGGAAAAAAAAAAAACCCACAACCAAACACCGCAGCCATCGATACATTTTTATAAAGAAATATCACTGCTTGCTACTCCCTACACTTAAAAAATATGTATTGAACCCCGGCCGAGGCTTGCACAAAAAAAAAAAAAAAGGGAAACAATATGCACAAATAGGTGACACTGATGGATTTATTTTTTTCTTTTAAGCCAGGCAGGAGAGCTAAATATGGGAATTAGAGAGCCCCACACTGGATTAAAAGTGACTGTATGAGAGCTTTGTTCAGCATCCCCCTGGCCTGACTACTTTAAAAGATTCCTATTTGGGCTATTTTGTTTGGGTTTTAAGTCAGACCATGCGAGAAGATGAAATAGTGTTGCCGTGGGTTCAGCATCTGCCTGTACCATAAGAACTTGCTTCTCTTTTTTTTTTTCTTTTTTAAATAGAATTTAGCAAGTTATTTCTCCGCTAAATTCAGATCTCTTCGCATCATTTGGAGACAGACTTCCAAAGGCCCTTCACAGTAAGTTCAGAGCAATTGGAAAACAGCTCCCCAAACTTTTTCATAATATTATTCTGCATTCCTGTCCTACAACTCTCGCCTGTGATGACACAATACTGGGCCTTTAGAAGAGGTTGTGTAAACGTGCTATGCAATAACATATCCTGCTGTTCAGTGGCACGAGACCCCAGAATAAGCTCCCCAGCAGTTAAGAGATGGATTTCTACAATAGATCAAAGCAGCTGAGAGTCATAACTATTTACTAAGTAAATAAATTTACATGTTAAAAAAAGATTTAAAGATGTTTCCAGGAAAAAGCATCTCTCTCCTGTTTTCAAAGGCGTGTGTCGTGCACAGGAACATAAGTAGGTTAAAAACGCACTTCGTGAGGATTAAAAGCAATGATGAATCAGGCGAAGAATAAAAATTTCCAAAAAGTCCAAAATCAGACCTTAACATAGTCTGGTTTAAGAACTGAGGGAGAAAACCCTTGCTGAGGGGCTTAAGTCTGTGTGCCTCTGAAAATGCAAAGCTCATGCACACACCCTTGTGACACCTTCAAGCAGGTTGGAAACACAGCCCAAAAGGTTCTTTTTACCTACGCCAACAAGCCAAGTAGGTTGTGGGAACAACCTAAAAATAGACAGTTTTAGAGGGTTATATTTCTGGTGATTAGATTTGTGGGTTGTTTTTTTTTTTTTTTAAATGGCCAACGCGCTCTTGACAGATGGAACCAAAAGGAACTTTCACAAACTCCCGAATATAGGGAAGCCCATAACGTATTGAATATATGTCATGCAACGCCTGCGTCTCGAGTTGACTCCTGTGCTCGCGAGCATGAACACGTGGGTCCCCAACCTTTCACCACCACCCCTCCACAGCACCCGCCTGCTGTGGCAGTGTCGCGCCGGCTGCTTCTGATGCCAAGAAAAGCATCCAGCAGAGGTAAATATCTGAGTTTGACCACAGCGTTGCCACATCTCACATCAGACCACCGAACAAAAGCCTCCAAAGTATGGCCCTTGGAACTTAAATATAGCTGAGGAGAGGCAGGGTATTTGCTATCTCTTCCTTCTTTTCCCTTCTGGTCATTCAGGGTCATTGTTTTTGACTTCTTCCTCATGCAGGAAGGCTAAAACCACGCTTTTTTTTCCACGCAAGGTGTATGCGCAGGCATGGGTGTACTTAAACAAATGAGATTCCCCCATCATCTCAACTTTCAGAGGGCTTTGAGCAAACAAGGCATAAAGTGAGACCACCATTATCCTTTCCACATCTCTGTTCAAAAAAAAAAAACCAAACAAACAAAAAAAAAAAACCGAAAACCAAAACCAAACTATTTCCATAGGTGGTAAGTGGCCTGAAGCCAAATCTTGGTAACAGACTCCATGGACAGGATCTCACTTCCAAAACTCCTTTCCCAAACTTGACCTGAGAGCTCCGGTCAAGTTTCCCACTTTATTTTACTCTTCCCAAAAAGTTTTAATGTGCTTCTTCATGGAACATATCTGTCAAGCACTGGCAGCAATTCCAGCCTCTATAAACCTTGCTCTGGGATTTGGGTAAAAGTTTCAGAACCAGCTAAAGCATTGCTGACAAGTCTTTCAGTGGATATTTAACAGGATTCGAGCTCTAAAGTCACTTTAGAAATGCCTTCCTGATCAAGGTTATAGCATGCACCTTGCTAGAAGCCAACCAGGATGGTGATGGTAAAGCATTAGATACAGCTGGCACTCCAGACAAATAAAATGCCATGTTTAAGAGAAAAAGAAGCCTGAAAGAACACTAAGAACTGAGTAGCTCTATTTCCAAAGGGCCCAAGAGGCTTAGAAGCATGCTGAGAAGCCTCTCCACAGATGTTTTGTCCATGCACATAGACACATAAATACATGCACATCCTTCTAATAAAAGACCAACCCTATCCGAGTACAAAAACCTCTTGCAGATACTATGTTTTAGTCCAAAACCTATTTTTGCAGCAGCTTTTTCAGCCTTAAAAAAACCCCATGGATTTAACGTTTGCTCTGAAAGCAAAGGGGGTCTAATGAACACACTGACACCATTTCAACTACAGCATTGTGAACAGCACCACTAGAATATATACGTATACATACTTGAAAGAAAAAAGGCCCCCTGAATTTATGTTGCATATCATTTTCCAGTAAAAGTCAGAGGTCAGAAGGTTACCACTTTCTGCCTCAACTCTGCAACAGTTTACTATTCCAGGCCCCATTTTTACTAGGCTATACTTGCGATGAAGTCAGCAACTTTTCTTTAAACAATAAAGTGTCTCAAATACTTAAAATTCTATAAAGAGATGTTATTCACCGTGTACCTTAAGTCCATGCATATAAAAAATTTAAATATATTGGTTTAGTTTAAAAACTAATCTTGTTAAACGCAGACTTTGCAATGCTAATCAGCACTGTTCAACCTTTTTTTGGAATTCCTTTGTTGTCTAACAGCACTTGAATGAAACATGATCATAAAACCAGATTTAAAAGTATATACCTATTGTGTGTTCAGAGTCAACTTCAATAAAGCACTCTCTTTTATATTCAGATTAAGGATCCTTTTTAAATTTTAATTGCTTTAAATGAACACTAGATCCACTGCAGTTTGTCTCTTCAGGAAAAGTATGAAGCATTTAAACAGCTTCTCAGAAAAAAAGACAGAATTTCAGCTTCTTACACTTCAGAGCTTCTGAGACAACACTAATTAGTTGTAGTATGTCCCACTTCAATTGCACCAAGCTTATTTCATACTCATCCTGTTACATCAGCTACTCTGTTTGGCTTGACACTCAAACAAGATATTTTTGCATTCAAGTAAATTGGAACTGAGTGAAAAAGGTCAATAAAAGCATGGCTCAGGATTTCATAAAATGGGCCAGCTAACATCTTGTCTTTGTATGCAGCGGAGTTTCGATGGCATCTTTGAAAGATTAGCATGTATTTCTGCAATCTTAATTATATCTGCTTTTGAAGATTTCATCTTTTAACCCATTTGAATGAAGAAAACAAAACGAAACAAAACTTCTCATTGCCTTTTCTCATTAAGCATACTGCAAATTTGGTACACACGCTGCTCTAGCGTGTGCCTGATGACAGGGCTGAAGAAATAAAGATGCTGATCCTTTTACTAGGACAGGGTGGAAAAAAAAAAATGTCAAAAAAAAAAAAAAGGGGGAAGATAAACCTTTCTCAGCATAAATCCCCTAGTACCTGAGCACGTTTCAACACTGGAAAGAGAGCAACCATCCCCAAGTGCATTGGTGACCATTTGTCAGCTAAGAAAGCGTGAGGGCTCCATTCCTACCTTGTTCACTGCTGTTGTCCCCACTGTGTGATGTGTGTCCCCCACTGGAGGGTCCAGGGGTTCCCCCGGAGCGTGTTGACGCCGTATCATCGTGGTCTCTGTTCCAGGAAGGCTGTGGGGCCAAAAAAAAAACCACCCCAAAAGTTAGAACCTGAGATGGAGAAGTGGTGCCTGGTTCGTGTGCTTCCAGAAGAGCGGTACCCATGCTTGGATGCATGGGAAAAGGCTGCCAGATACATCCCCCAAATTATTCCTCTTTTCCAGAGAGCTGGATTGCCTCTCCCTGGCAAAAAAAACAATACACTCTGGAACATGTTTACCATCTAAATAACCCGAGATTTATTACCATAGAAAACAGAAACATTCCCAGCAAGGCGGGAGGAGCAGGAGGAGAGCCAGAGTGCGAATCACTGGCACTAGGCTCCAACTGTATTTTTAGCCTCCACAAACCCTCTGGCATAACCGCCTGCTAACACTGCAAAGGCAAAATGAGAGCAGTGGTCGAGAGCAGCATCGTTTTATAGAGGCCTCCCATCCCTCGGACGAGACCAACGTGGAAGAGCTTAAAGACTTTTGCTGGCAATTAGGCCTGGGT
>WUAM01000280.1:395567-397072 GCA_024336885.1 Actenoides hombroni
AAACATCTCTTGTCGACCAAGGGAAGATAGGTCCAAAGAAGAAAAACAAGTGCCATTTTTCTTCTCCTGACTATTTCAGCAAAGTTCTCCCATCCACAAAGCAGCGAGCCAAGTATAACATTAATCTCATCCCCTTTTTTTACCTTCCAAGGAACTTTTACAACAACAACGTCTCTAAACCAACTTGCAAACTCACGATCCTCCACGTACTTCTACATTAAATGATTTCTGACAGGGACATGCCAAATATTATTATTTTTCACGCGACAAAGCACCTCCTTCTCTTGCAGAAATACTTCCGGCGCTAGTTACA
Source organism: Actenoides hombroni (assembly GCA_024336885.1). Classification (NCBI taxonomy): domain Eukaryota; kingdom Metazoa; phylum Chordata; class Aves; order Coraciiformes; family Alcedinidae; genus Actenoides; species Actenoides hombroni. The sequence continues at coordinate 395,881 of WUAM01000280.1, forward strand.
GAGCAAACTCTTGACAGTAGTCATGACAATCTAGTTCTACACAGAAATAAAAAAAAAGCCTAATTTATTTCCCTTCTGCAGGAAGTTGTGGTTTATCACTACACAGGGCTCCTTAGCGATGATGATGATTTTATTTTTTATTTTTTTTTTAAATTCACTAGTACGAAGGTTGCTGTAAACAGGAATGAATTCCACGTCACCTTCTGTATTGAAACGCTGCATTCCTGCTAAGCGTGGGCGCAAGGAGAGGAGCTAGAAGACTTGCTCCCCATTTCTGCAAATGGGCAATGCCCATTGGAAAAGCAGCCGGGCTCCTAGGTTAAAGACTGTGACCTGAGCTCACACAGAGCCGTGGGGTGAACTCGGGGGTCTCCATGCCTCAGTTTCTACTGGGGAAACAACAACAAAAAAAAAAAAGATCCTCCAAAAGACACAAAATGAAACTAAAAAAAAGAGCTGCACTACAGCACCGATATTGTTGGGGGATTAAATTAATTAGCGACTGTAAAACATGTTGAATTCTTCCAAAGGGAGACTTTAGACGAATGCAAAGTAATATAAATTAATCACTCCATTACATAGGCTGGTTCATTCCAGAGGCCCATTATGACTTGAGCTTATATATTAGTCACCATTTAGCTGAGAACAGACACTGTAGTATGGACTGGGACTTGTGGATAATCCTTTTTTTATCTTTTTCTTCCCAACTCACCCCTGCCCCAACATGCAACTGAAACTTTCGGCCCAAATCTTTGCAAAAATCAAGGACACATGAGCAAATACAACAGCAAAACCAACAACACAAGAGCAAAATTATTCCAGGATTTCGAGGCTGGCCTATAAGTTCCCATGATTGAAACCGGTTTTGCACCACTGCCTTTCTCACCGGTCAACAGTTTCTAGTGCCAAAACCATGGTCCAGTTAGTGAGTGATTCGAGTCGTGGTCGCATGACTGATTAAAATCAAAGAGGATTCAGGTGCCCTAACGCTGCACCACTTTAAGGGCAAAAGACCTTCTACGAAGGATGTTTTACCTTACCTCATGGCATTTGAAATATATTTCCTGACTTCTGTTTTGGTTCTGAAGCTTACTGAGTACTGTGATACAAGCCAGGGGGCGGGAGGTGCGGGGAGAAAAGGATAAAAAGAAGAAAAGGAGGAAGGGGAGGGGAGGGGAGGGGAGGGGAGGGA
>WUAM01000280.1:397172-410504 GCA_024336885.1 Actenoides hombroni
AAGGGAAGGGAAGGGAAGGGAAGGGAAGGGAAGGGAAGGGAAGGGAAGGGAAGGGAAGGGAAGGGAAGGGAACAACAAAAATGTTTGTGTATTTAATCCCAGAAGCACCAATTGCCTCCCATGACCATTACCAGGCGCTTCATCCACTTGAGGGATGTGCTGGGCTGAAAAGCACAAGCCCCAGCAAGTACCATCACAATGGTCCCATGAAAGGAAGGACCACATTTGCTGAGGCCTCTGAAGCATTTAGTGACTTGTGTCACGGTGAACATCAGGCCTTAATAAACAAAAAAGCTACAGACAAAATTATTTTGTTAATGACTAGGTTTGAAAGTCAATATAAATAACATTACACACACTTATTACAGCAATCCAACGACAGCTGGACTTTGAGTCAGCTTAACACGAATATGCAGTTGGGGAAACCATTGCGTTCTGCTTATACTAAAGAACAAAATGGATATTTTTGAGCACCAAGCATGTGAAAGGGGGAAAAAATGAGAGGTCCTGGCCAAGGAATGGAAGGCTTGAACTTAAGTACATAAATAAAAGAAACTGCTTTCTATTACAGGTGATAAAAATTGTACTCAGCATCTTTTGATATATAACTTCTCAAAAGTTTTGAGAGCACGGCCCTCTTGTGGAATTATTTGTGTTTGTATAAGAACTGGAGTCAGGGAAAGGCTAATTCCTTTACCTGTTGGACAAACGTCTGCTCCTCCAGGCTGTAAGAGAATTGGCTGTAGGTATAATCATCCCCTCGCCTTGGAGGAACTGTGCTGCTGCCAGCAATTTGTCAACATAGTTTGGGCTTATTGTTTTGCTTCTGAAGTTTTATCTTATTTTCTTTTCCTAAATTAAATACTTATTCATTAGGGGGAAAAAAAAAAAAAAGTAATGCATTATGTTTGAAACATTCTTCAGATTTTTCCTAATTCCTCCCTTCTGAAAACCTGCCCAAATCCTTTTGAGGGTAGCAACCCACCATGTTAGGAAATACTTGTGCTCACTACAGGCAAGAGCTCAAAGTGAAAATGGGGCTGCTTCACAAAGTCACTGCATTTTCAACTCCTACAAACTTAACCCATCTGTTTAGCAAGGATTTACTTTTTGCATAGTTCATCCTCCCAGGTGTTGGCGAAACTGATGTCCCCAGCCTCGCTCGGGCAAAACATTCAATACTGCTGCTCAATATGTTAAGTGTATAATCCATAGCAGTGATGCTGAAGCTAGAGCTACTTGATAGACCTGGTCTTTGCTACCCGCAAGCCTTATCCCACTTCACTTCTGGAGGGCACAGCTAGTACTAATCCTCGGGTAGCCTGTGTCCCATCCAGCATAAAAAAAAGTTTTGTAATTCTCTCTTTATTGGGAAGAAAACCTTGAAAAATACAAATTGTTAAGCAGGACTGAAAATGTACTTCAGTAATGTCAAAAATACAATACCACGTATTTCCTCAATTCCACACACGTTCACTCTTTATTCAAACCTCCTTCTAGTGCAGACTTCTGGAGACCATGAAATCCACAGTCCTGACTACCCTGATTTTACAAGACGACCCACTCATGGATTTGCTACGTCCTCCTGGAGCTAACTGAGGCTGCCAGTCAGCAATCCCACCTCCCAGCCTGCCATAGCTGAACGGGGACATCGTGCTCAACACAACTGAAACCAAGTGGGTCAGAATAAACGATAACATGCAGGAACCTCAAAATGCTGCAGAACATGGCTTTTTTTTTAGTGCCAGTAACTCTTCCATAATCTGCTTCGTGCAACTTTGAACAACAACAAAGGTGAAAACATCAGCTTTGGATGGGAAAGAGTTGCTCCAAGCCTAGAGAAATAAGGTCGTTGAAATGACAGACAGGTGGTAACTCCGCCTGCAACTAAGAAGCACAGCGAGGGCAACTCTTGCACAGATGGAAACCTTTGCAGTGTTAAAAGCAGCAGGGCCCGTCAAAAAAAAAAAAAAAAAAAGTGGAAGAAATTCTGCATGGAAGTCTTGGCTCTGACCTGGATTCCCTTCCTAGCCCCAGAAAAGCGTACATTTTCTATCTTTAGTTTCTCCTTATTTCAAATGAGGGTAAGACTCATCCCTGACTCTTCACAGCCACACTGGCAAAATAAGACGTAAGCTGTCTTTATGCGTTCAACGCAGGATGTCTTCTGAGACAAACAGATGAAAGGAAATGAGACCAGATATCAATGCAAATATCACAGAGGATGGAAAAACGGAGGAAAACAAACAGGACTTCTGCCATGGATTTTCATAAGGCCAGGATTTTACCTGAAGGGACCACTGTTGCACAGCGCAAAGATCATCGTACCAACGTCCGCCAAACAACACAAGCTCTCTCCGTCAGCCTTGCTCTCGCAATTCATTGCTGAGCCTACCCAGGTTCAGAGCACAAGCTGACACCTTTGTGAAGCGCGACACCAGCAGCGTACCCACATAGGTATCTCTAATGCAGCAGAGCTTTCCAACCACTTCCGTACACTCAGAGCCTGGAGGGTAAGAGGATATGGCAGGAAAAGAGGGGAGAGAGGGGAGAGCGGACAGGGCCTGAGAGTTCTACACAGGCTGAATGGAGAAGAAAACACGAGTGCAAAAGGACAGAGATAGCACTTTCCAAAGGAAAAAGAATAATCAGAAGCAGCAAGCATAAACCACCAAAAAAAAAAAAAAAAAAAAGGAGAATGAAATGGAGCTCATCAGACTGGGTGGGTCATAAAGACAAAACGGAAGGGGAAAAAAGCCACAGCTCTTCTCTTTCAGGAGGCATCAAAGACCCTTCAGTTCTGCAGGGGCAAGACTTTCAGAAAAAACCCCGTTGTGTTTGTGTGCACACAGGGGTGGGTGGGTTCTCCAGCTACACAGAGACTTCCCAGCCTGGGCTGCATCCTGCCAGCAGCACAGTGCCCAGTGCCACCACCTTCTGCTTGCGCTGAAACCAAACTCGCGGGGCCATCTCCAAAGTCCCTCTGAGGGGGTCAGTGTGGGCAACTGGGCTTTCTCTCTGAGAGAGGACTCCACAGCCACGCAAACCCACCTCTGGCAATAACAAAAACAAACTTCTTCTGGGCACTCAAGACATCAGGTTTTGCTTCTTGCATTGGTGGTTGCTGCACATGGCAGCCGTGACGGACACCCATGAAGCCTGAGCAGCAACGGTCTCAGTCGTAGTGTGCCTTATATTTGAATGACCTTACTTCAGTCCTCATGGTTTGTGGGGTTTTTTTTTTATCTCAGCTCAACAGTAATCACTGCCTGTCCAGCCAGGTTAACTGAGCCCGCTGAGGGTGATGCAGGGTTTTTGTCTCCCACACAACAAACATTGACTAGTACTTTCTATTTAGAGAAACACCACATTGTAAACCTGTCTCCTCCCTTTGATAAGAGCCGTACTGCTAGATAGTGTTAATCCCCATCCCTTTCCTGACACAAGGAAACCCAGCTTCGCGGTTAGGGTAGGCCTTTGTTGAGGTCTCATGTCATGCAGAAACATGCACAAGGTTGGCCCCCAACAACACCGCTACCTCCTGAACGCTGACGTGCGAGGCCTTGGGGTGCGTTAGTCCTCCTTGGCTCCGACTGAATTTAATAGGACTGGAGTATTTTCCGTGTCCTCCTAGACCAGGAAAAACGCCTTCAGAGACAAATAAAAGAGTTTCCTGTTCAATATTTCATGTAATGATTCCTCCAGAGGTATAAACAGGAAAAATGCCTCACCACTTAGCCAGAAAATGAGTGTCTGCTGTCCCTCCCTTTTATTGTGTTTATGTGTTAAAAGTAGCTTAGAAGGGGATCTGCCAGATGCCCGGGCCCACCTGAGACAGTGCAGGGTCTGAGGTCCCGAACCTGACCTGCCTGGGTAGATTTTGGGCAAGAAGGAGCCCTCAACCTATCTCACCCCTCTTCCTTCTCCCCTACCAGGGGCCCAGCAGGCAGCCTCTGTGGGAGTCGGTGTTTCGAAGAGATCTGCACTTCACCCTGAACATCTGGGCTTAGGCAAACAGTGAAGGTTTACTTACAGCAAAAAAAATCACATCTCTAAGCATTCCCTTTACAGATTTTTGGGGGTGGTATCTTTTGAGAAAACAAAATTAATCTGCCAGGGCACCCGCTGCGGATTTTTTTACGTTGCACTTAAGCGCAGGCTCTGACTTCCAGCATACCACTGGGCTAACTGGGGCTTCTCAGGGAGGAAAGGAGCGAGCACAGCCCTCACTCCCCAACAGCCATACTTCACGGCACCTCCGTTGCGGGCAAAGACGTCGAGCGTGTGTCACAGCTATCAAACGGTCTTACAGCTAACTGACAACCGGCGCCATTCGGAGTCAACGTATTGTGATTGTAGGGCTCACTGTCAGCAGGATCCAAGAGCCCGCTCACCCCGCGGCGTTGTTCCACACCAAAATTCAATTGCGGCATGATTCGCTCTGCTCCTGCTACACCTTTCCATCTGAACGGGCGCGCTACCTGCAAAGGCCGTGCTGGGTGTAAAATGTGCTCCCAATTATAAAACGTTTGCTTAATCTCAAGGGCACTGCCTTGTTTTTTAAGGTTCTCTGCAAGTCACGCACCCTGGTACGTGCTGCCCGTTATCTCCAGAAGGCTTAAAGCTGGAATCCCCGTGATTCACATTTTCCAGCACTCATGGCCAAACCCTTCTGCAGATCAGCTCCTCTACTTTCTACCATTTCACAACAAGCTTTCATCTGCAGCGAGGCCAAAGCGGCCAAGTGGCCAGGCTCCGCGAGCTGTACACCAGTGAAACAGTGGCCACAAAACACGCTGAGCCTGGGCTGTGGGAACCGGAGGAGGACAAGCTCCAGGGGTGGTTCACCAGGCTGAGGTGGCCGTGGCTCCCCAGCACCTCCACCCACTCATTGAGGGATGGTTTGGAAGCACGTCTGGCTGCCCGTCACCCAGAAGAGTTGGGCTGAGAGGTCTGTGTGGCCTCGCTGTGCCTTCCAGGGAGGTTTTAGAGTACCCAGCGGGGACCCTATGTTGCAGGGTAGGGTTCACGGCATGGCTCCATGGGGACCTGTGCCTCGGGATGGGCAGACCAGCCGCCACTTCACAAATGTTTCCAGTCAACCCCACAGCACTGCTCCTTCTGCAGAAGTTACTGGCAGCACATTCCATCCAGTGTTTATCCCCCTCCCTCCTTTAAACACATTTTAAAAGCGGTAATTACACGGAAGATAGAAGAAGGGGCAAAAAACAAAGCACAAAGCCACCAAAAACAACTTTCACCATCAGCCTTTTGGCTCAGCATAGTGCTTCCCAACGACACCAAACAGAAATGTTTTGCTTTCTTTACGCTATTTCCTTTAAACTAGCCACAGAGTGAAATAATTTCTTTCAACATACTACTTCTTATTTTCATATGTCTTCTTTACCTTGCTATCACTATATTACATAAACTAAGGTATCAACCCTACTCAATGATAAAAGAGAAGTAGAATAGCTCAGCTCACAAGCAACTATTCACCTCACCCCAAAATCTCCGCAACAGACCTGGGAAGAGCATCCACATCTCCCCTCCTGCCTTGTGCTGTCAGGAGGATCTCTCAAACACTTGTCCCTGTGGAACAAACCCCACCTCAACGTGCATCTAAGAACAAAATTAATCCTCCCTGCACATACTCATCATGTGCATACCCACACTCTGGCTTTAAGCAGAAAGAGTAATAAAGAAGGATCTCTCACAGGGGTTATATGTACAGGCGCATTTATAGGTACCATGCTTTTTCTACAAAGCCACATCACAAAGCTCTGCCACAGGCCTCACGGACACGGGAACAGCACAACCACGCTAGTAAAACTGTTGTGCGCAACAAGGAGGAAGGCCAGGAGCCTCCCAGGGTAACACAGCTGCATATCCACTGGGCAGTGAGGGGCAAAGGAAGGAACAGCTCAAGCACAGTGGCCACAGTAACTCTGGTGTGCATGGGCAACGTCCTCTGGGCACCTCTGCCCAAGTATCCCTGCAAACAATGGGCCGCACTGGGAAGCTGCCTGAGACCAACTTGCCTGCGTGCTTGAAGGGCTCCTCTCCCCGTCACAATCACCTTCTGGCTGCAGTGATGCCCAGCAGCGTCACTGAGCTGCAGACCCCCTGTTCCCGTCAGGCACTGCCCAAAAAGCCCATCTGAACACAAGTGAGGGAGACTGCCAAGTTATACTTCAGACGGCCTCGCAGTGAGGCGGATGTACCCATCACTGAAACACAGCTGCGTCCAGGGCATTGCAGAGCTTCTCCCCTGTAACGCTGCACAACAGTACGCAAGAGAGATTTTATAAATTACAAGTCACAGGGACATTCACCCCATATAAAAGTATCTGGCCAACTACCTACACGAGGTACCCCTGTGGTGCAGGGGCAAGCGGTGGAGCTCAGGGACCAAGGCCGCTGTGGCACAATGCATCCCTGTGCCTGCACCCCTAGGAGCAGAGGGGTCCTCTACACTGGCTCAAGCCTAAAACTAAAGTGCCACCTACTGAGTCTACAGAATTTGTGTCCTCCCAGGAGGGTTTCTAGCAAGGAGCTGGCCACGGTTAATACTTACTAATACATATAATCCCTGGGTTAAGCCAAGTTTCACCAAGCGGTCACCATGGACACAAGAGTGTCTGCCTTGGGTTGCTGCTGAGCATCAGCAAACAGGTGATATCCCACCTGAAAGAAGGCACATCTTTGCCCATCCCACCCCAAGGGGTCAAGAGTTTCAGGTCGATGGATAAACCACAGTTTGCGCTGACAGATCTTGCCCTGGTTCAGTGTGGGATAAAATGCCAATGAGACAAAACTGCTTGTGTACCAGGCTTCAGCCATTCATTTCTACCATTTCTATTTGCACAGATAGCTGTAGCCCTGCTCCCCAGCAAACGGGATGGACAAAGCCATGGAATTTCTAATCTGATCTTCCTCTCTCCTCCCAAGAGCTATGCAGCCTTAAATGGATCTACTGAAAGCCAGCATTAAAAACAACCAGCAGTGATCTGACCTTCTCGGTAACAACAAAAATGGACCAAAACCGAAAGACCAAATGAATGAAAAGAAAATTACAAGGTAAAGTTTGCCTTCACTGAATGTGTGCCAGCTGCCCGAATCTTAGATTACACCGATGCAGCTTTCCAAATTTTAAATACAATAATTTTCTGTATTAAGGGCCCAGTAACCCTAATGGAGGCATAATTAGGCATTGATGCCATTCCCATATGAGAGAAGCTTGAAGAACTTAAATAAACTGTGAATGGCAGAATTAATACCGCAGCTTTTCATTTTGTACAGCTGTTTGAATACAGTGCACTGTCTGTGACGGCATCAGCTGTTGCTTTACTCTTGGTCAGTGTTTCTGAAGTTAAAACAGGCAGTTCTTTTAAGCAAATAAGAATTACCCCTCTTATTGTTGGCCTGCTTATTTTGGCAAAGAGAATCTGGATGCATATTTGCTTTACATTTGAGAAAAAAAAAAAAAAAAAGAAAAAAAAAAAGTAGACCCAAACTGCAAACAAAATTAGCTGGCCAAATTCTAAGCCTGGTGACTCTATTAAGAGAATTTTAATATACTGCAATGGCGCTTCAGAACGGAGGATAAGTAATGCAGTTTTGGAGATCATCTGCCCAAGTGGGAATATCGTATAGATGCCTGGAGAGTCTTTGAGAAAATAGCCCACCTCGGCCCTGATTGAAGAGGAAAGACAATACTTTGGTGAAATAGAATTCTGTATGTCTAGGAAAGGATCCAATAGCAAATTTCTTACTAACGCAAGAAGCATTTTAAATTTTATTAAGAATGGAATGGGCAATGGCAGGAGCGTGACACGGCGCAGCGTTTGCACACACAGTTTAGCCAGCAAAAAGTAAATAAATAGGTTACTTATAAGCTTGAGAAGACACACAAAAATACCTCTAACAAAAACTCAAGCTCAGTGAACTTCAAGTAAGAGTATGAAATAGCTTCCAAAAACCCTCTTACCAGTATGTTGGGTATTTTTTTTTTTTGCCAGGTAAATTATTTCTCCTACAAGTTAATTTTCAATCTCTGTTTTATGGTTGGAAATATCATCTGAAAAGAGTTAATCTAGATTTCCTCGCTGTCTTTAAAAATTTTCTTATCAGTGGACGTGGAAGAGCCTGTCTGTGCAGGAGTGAGTCAGGACAGCAAACCACCGTCGCAAAATAAAATGCTCAGGTTACCAGGAGGAGGACTGATAAAAGGGGGACCCTAATGCCATATTCTCCTGGGAAATGCAACCCCCAAATGGCAGTCCCCCCAGACGGGGTGCAGGCAGTTCTCCCCCTGCCTCACAGCCTGGCCGAGTCCTTGTCCATGCCACCTCGGCTGAATCCATCCCCAAATCCCTAGCACTATAAAAACTTTCCATTTTTTTTCCCCAGGCAGAGTTAAAAACAGTATCACTTTTGAGCTGGAGGAGCAGGAGTGAGAGGAGGGTACGGAGCCCTGGTCGGGGTGATGACAAACACCAGCAGTTAAGTGCCGCTGTGGAAACGAATATGCCTAATGAAAAGCTTACCTAAATCTTGCGGGGAGCCAGCACCCAGCCAGCAGAACCTCTCCAAAGTGGCGAGCACGAGGCTGCCAGAACGCTCAGGAAAGACGAATTAACTAAAAGTTAAAGTGGATGTTCTCATTGAAAAGAAAAGTGGCCTACTCCAAAGGGGATTAGGCTAAAGTGAACTAAGGCCACTTTACTTCTGAATGAGAGCATCCACACAATAGTGCAATGCACTTTAACTAATGCACTTTAATTTTACACCCAATCAATTTGTCTTACCTCTCCTGAGTGTCCTTGTGTGGACAAACCCAGAGATTCATTGAGTTTTGAGGCCAGGCGGGAACTATTAGATCAACCCATCTCACTCCCCACACATTATGGTCCATTGCCTTTCACAATTATCCTTTTATTGATCCCCCAAACTCGTGGATCACTAATGTATCACCTCTGACGGAGGGAAAAAACCCCACGTTTCTTCAGTGGGGCGCCTGGTCTGGAATTGAAGACGCTTGCAAAACAAGAAGCCATCGTGACTTTCGGTGGCAGTCTGTTCTGTCACCAGCAAAAGAACAATCAAATTTGGGCACAAATCCATTTCTTTCCATCCTACCTTCCCCACGCCCCACAAGTTATCAAGGAAATGGCAGTCTCTATATTTTAACTTTTTACTTTTTTTTTTTTTTTTTTTTTAAATTTGCAAACAGTCCCTTTACTTTCAGGACAAGCTCAGATATTTTTTTAACTCATCTCACCAACACTGACATTTTCAACGTTTGCCCAGACATCTACTGAGGAATCCTAAACCCCCTTTTCCAAAAATCTAATAACCCCAGAACATCTGCGCTATCACCTTTGTACGCACAACCCACGTAAGCCTGAAATACCTGTATTGCTCTTCATCCCTCAGATAAACACACTCAAAAAGAAATACATTAAGCCCCGATGGCAACAACCAGTGAGGCAACTCAACAAGTTGAGCCTGTAAAAGCGATGGGGACGCCAGCAGCACCCCTCACTGACAGAAATCAGACCCACCACCACCAGAGGGGCTAAAACTCTCCAAGGACCTCACCTAAAGTTGAAAAAAAAATGAGTCCCAAGGACACCAACCTGCAGGGATTTGGCTCTCACCTATGCTTTGAGGCTGGGATACATCTCTCCCTTTTTCCTTCTGAAGGCAGTAAAAGAGAAAAGGCAACCACAACTAAGTATGCCAAAGAAGAGCTGAACCATCTGCAGGCAAGTTGTCTTTAAATCCCATTACAGAGTTATCAGCAGTGGGTTATATACAGGGCCAGAAACACGCTCAAACAAAGCAAAACACAAAATGTGTGCTCTGTTAGAGTTACCCTTTCCAAATATTGCTGTGACTACGGGAAAAACAAAAAAAGACAGCGCACAAATATAAACAACAATTTCCAAACCTGTCACGTGAGTTAAAGCCCACTCTGAGCGCCCAGGCATCAGGAGAGGGAGAGAACACGCTGAGGACATGAGGTGACACTGCAGCACACCCCAGTCTCTCCTTCTCCAACACAACCCTCCCCAGGAAACAATTCCAGAAACCTTCAAAAACTTTCACGACCAGAAACAACCCTCCTCTTTATTTTCTTGGATTTGTTTAGATTACACAAGATAGCTCCTAACTGCACGCTCATGTGACCAAAAGCCCCTAAATACAGCAATGCAAAACAAAACAAAACAGAGATTCCCTAATCTAAAGAAGCTGTGCCGGATTTTCACTGCCTTTCAAAGCATGACCTACTCTTACTCGTTTTGACTGAGCACTATATAATCAGATGAATTTATTTATTTTTTTTTTAAGGGCTAACTTTGCCCACTCCGAGCTGCGGTAACTATTCCACGTGCAGAGCCCGTTACCTGCGGACAAGCAGCTAGGGAAGACTCCAACCCTGACCCATAAAGGTTAAACTTAAGGTAAAACTCTTTTTTTTTTCCCCACAACTTCCTTGCAAACCTCCAAATTGCCCTGCAAGAACAATCTGCGGTCCCTGATGCAAAGATGTCACAAGCTCCCGCTGACGGGAACACCTCAAGATTACGCTCACAAGCCTTTAGGATGAGCTCCAGGGTTACCTGGGGTTTAGATTCAGCTCGGTCAGATTTGATATTGAAAAGGATGCAAAAAAAAAAAAAAAAGTAGGAAATCAAACTGTCCATTGCCACAAAAGGCAACTTCAGTTCGAAAAGCTTTACGCAGAAGTTAGGCCTAAGTGTGCAACTTAAGGAAAGAAGCAAATATTACACCCGGATCTAAGGACGGATACGTTTGGGCTCTTGAATGTGATTTAAAAACCAAACAAAACAACACAACAAGAAAAGCCTCCCAAAAACTAAACACCAAAGCCAGCTTAGATTTTTGAATTGAAAAAATAAATTCGAGAAAATATATTCAATCACACATCTACTTAGCAATGTATTGACTTGATTAAAGAAACAGAAAGCAAAGAAAACCTTACTTTGCTAACACAATTTCAGCCAGCGTTTCAGACGATAACAGGTCTGGAATATAAATTAATGTGTTGTATCTTTATAATAAATAGTCTGCCAAACTCAAACACGATACCAGCTCCTAAATACTACAACAACAACAACAAAATTACCCAAAAACAAACAAACAAAAAAGGAGTCACTAGGTCAAGGTGACAAAGTCAGAGGAAGAAAATTAAATTCTGAGTCTTTTAACCATTATTTTATTGGTCCTCCTCAGAGGCCTACTTGGCTGTAACTCTTTTGTTGCACCTTCTGCACTGCATCTATTATTTTGACGCCAGTTCCTCCAGTATGGGAATGCATACACCAAAGGCAGCAATACTCTTAGCTTTCTCCGCTTAAAACCATACATGGTTTGAAAATACTGACGAAGTCCCCGAGTAAAACAATATTTCTCAGTATTTCCCCACCATCACTAAGGTGGTGTGGGTTGTTTTTTTTTTTTTGTCTGCAAGGTATAGCTAATATATTTGAAGTATTTGGGAAAGTTAGTCTAGTCGTGCCTGGCTGCTGCCCTGAACAACTCATCCACCTTCAGATATGCTACATAGTGCACTCCAGTTAATCATTCTTTCTTTGTAAAGATTAAATTTTAAGTAATTTTTCCATTTTAAAAAGAGCTTCTCTCTATCCACATTTTGTTTAGAGAAACTCTGCAACTACACGCATTAAAAAAAAAAAAATAAATATTGCAACATAAATAGAAGTGTTGCTTTATTATACACATATATATATATATGATATACTATCACCCAAGAAGGGCAATCTAAAATGCCACAGTTGCAAACATTTAGGACTGTAACAAAAATGACTGAGTCTCTAGTATCAGTTTACTATCCTTCAACATTTTCCCTGACAGAGGAGTCAAATAATGTTGAATTATGGACCTTCTTACAGGAAGCCTTATTTCATGTTCATTTTTTGATCATTTCCCTCCTAGTCCCTATAGGAATTTGGCTCTTTGCCAATCTGCCTTTACAAGTTTCTGCGCACATAATTGGCTTGCGCATTATTTAATTACAATTTTTGTCAAGTAATATGACGGTGGATTTGCTCAATAAGTTTATTTCCTGTATGAAAATACAGGAACTCGAATTGAAGTGAAAATTCTGTCCGCACAAAAATCTCTCTTAAGCTGATAACGTACTTTATGTGGATGCGGTGGCGACTTCAATACTGCGTTTTCCTTAACGGCCTTTCAAAAGGCTTTCTACAGACAGGCTCTTGTAGGGGAATTTTACAGTTCGGGCTGGAGCACCTGGGTGCCAAGGTGATGTGGCCCCAAGACAACAGCCCCTAAGAAGCTGAATTTCTACTATCCGACTACAGACACTCTTTGGATTTTTTTTAATCAGGTGGAGTTTTCCCAGCCACATCAGGCAACAGCTGTGTTTTCAATATCTTTCCAGGCTCTGACAAACATTTGAAAATTTAAACATGCAAATGTTTGAAAAGCTAATGATTAAAAAAGGTTTATTTTGAAACTTAGAGGATGAGCGTAATCCTTCAGGCCAAGGTCTTTTCAAGTCCCGGGGCCTGGTTGATCTCCAGTTCAATTATTCTCAGCAAAAAACCCCAAACTCCTGCCTTGTACTTCTGGAGCTGTAATGGTAAACAAGAGCTCTGCAGGTCCAACCCTGGCAAGCAGTGGGGTCGCGCCCGTGGGAGAAGGATGCTATTTTAGTGACCTATTGCCACTGAGCTAGTTAAATCACTGAACAATGGTTAGTGTTATGGGGCTTTACTTTGCAAAATCTAGCATTAGTGTCATTGCTTTCCATTAACTGGGGGACTTAAAGGCACTGGCATTGAGGGACCTAGGAGGAAAGAATAAATAAGGGAAAACCAATAAATTAAAAAACAAAACAAACAAACAAACAAACAAAAAAGCCCCAAACACAAAACACACACAACCCACCCTGTTAACTGTAACCTTTACTACCACAATATAATAAAATGTAATTAAATCCATAATAAAAGCTTTTACGTACTTACTCTTTTACTACTCTCAAAAGCCCAGCCGCGGGCAGACCGGGGGACAACCCCAGCTCCGGCTCCAGCCCCTCTCTCCCGCCGCCGGGCCCTGCGCACCCGCGCAGCCACTAACGCGCGCCGCGGAGGGACACCTCATAATTAGCCGACCCAGCGACAAGTACCCGACAGTGCGTTATTTAACCATTAGGGTCCTGATACTGCTGGTCTCACCGAGGCCGGGTTTTTCAAAGGAGTTTACCGGAGACGCGCGGGCGGCTGAGCATTTCCCTGTGACCCCCTCCGCGCAATCTCC
>WUAM01000280.1:436917-465008 GCA_024336885.1 Actenoides hombroni
TTTACTGAAAATAAATCCTTGTAAATGGTGATGTCAAAGAAGAAAAATTGTTGCTGCCACCTGGAACGTGCGCGCTGTCTGGTAGGGAAATGCCTTGCCAGTGGTTTTGAATAAAGCGCCTGGATGTGACCGTTAGAAACAGTCTCATTTAAAGCCTTGAGGGACTTTCTCAAGCAAGAGAAAATGCCCTCAACCACAGAGAGCTCTACAAACGTCCCCAACTGCAAAAGTTCTCCAGTATCTCGCTTAGTTTTTCAAACTCTTGCAGCCTGGTCCTCCTGTTCTGCTGATGTTCAATGGGATTCCTGCCACTGGCTGATGACGGAATCGGATTTGGCCTCTGAACCAAGCCAGCAGGCAATCTGCAGAGCGGAAGCAATATCTGAGCTACGCTATCTGTGAGCATCTGGTCATTAAGATCTTGCTCAGCGATTAGTGAGGCGAGAGGAAACCCTATGGAGGGGGGGAGAGGAAATCCCGCATTCGAGGTTCCCATTTCCAGCCCCGTCACAGGTTTCCTGCCCTATCCTTGAGCAAATCCCAGATCTCCACTGCCTGGGAATAAAAAACAAAAGTAAAAAAAAACCCAAACCCAAACCAGAATTACCCTTCAGGGATGTTGTCAAGCTTAATGGATGTTTATAAATTGCTTGAACAAAAGGTGCTATCTCAGTGAAAAGTACTCTTCACCATAATTATTCAAATGCTCATTAAAATGCATTTTGCTCCATCCTTTCCCTTGGCTTGTGTGGGAGGCAACTGAAAGATTTAGTCTTTGTGGGAAAGTGGGAGAGCACGAGCGCTTTCCTTTGAGTGTGAGAGCGGCAAGTTGAGAGAGTTAAGGACCTTTGGCATGCAAGTAGGGCTTCATTCAAGGCCTTTCGGCTCCTAGCCAGGCTACAAGCTCCGACAGACCTGGGGCTGGTGAGTTCCCTCCAGGAAGACAAGCCAGGGATTAATGGTACCAACTGCTACTCAGATTGGCACATACAATTTCCTTAACTTTGCTCCTTATGGAATCGGGGATCATCCTTCAGAGAAAATCATTAATGTATATTTGAGCATTAAAACTGAAAAATACGGATTTCCTGGTAAGGAGTTTCTACCCAAAATGGCAAAGAATTTTACGGTTTTTTGGCAAAAAGCTGCTGCAATTAATTAGTATCTTTTCTAATTAAAGTGTGCTTATTTGCTCCTATCAGTATTTCCAAAGGATGGGAGAGGCTTCTGCAGGGCACAATGACTGCTCCCAGATACAGTCCTCTCTGCTCACCCTTGCCATTGTCACATAGTTCACCAGGAGTAACCCCTCCACTACCATTTTTCCTTCCCTTGAGGGTGCAGCTGCCGGGATGAACTCTGCCACCTCTGGTGCATTGCACAACCACACACGCTGGAACTTCTTGCGTCTGTTTTGCAAAGGCTGAACTGATGGCACAAAGCATGAAACAGGGGTGAGTCAGGATCTGCAAGCCCAGTCTGATCCTGACCATACCCCAGCCTTTGCTCAACACCCGTCGTCAGGTGGGAGCCAGGCCTGGTATCACCTTGTGCTCTGTGCTTGGCCCATAAGCTACTAGGTTGCAAGTATTCCTTGATTATTATTTTTTTTTCACTTCTGCTGTTGGTGCCTTTTCTCCTCTGGTACCTTATGTTATGTGTTCATGTGTTGTCCAATCCGTATCACTGCACGCCTTCAGTGTCTGCCTCTCTCTCATCCAGGACTGACTTGGACATGATGTACACCAAGAAGCTGGAAGAAGGGGAAGCACTGTGTCCATTGGAGCCTTCCTGCTCTTCTCTTCTTCCTCCTGATTTGTCTTTACCCACTGACCACTGTGGCACACACCAACTCTACCTTCTTCCAGCACGTGGAAAGGGATGCTTTCACTCAAATATTGCCTGGACTGTTCTTCTTTAATAAATGAGTTATTTAGTTTCATTTTTCATCATTTAATTTCTTAGCTAATTCACATAGCCCTTGAAGGCTATACCAGTGACGAGACTGTCTGCTCTTAACAGATTTAGTTGATTGAGTCGATTACACTGTCAGGTAAACTCCTCCAGCGTGCTAAACTATTGTGTGCACAGGGCTGATGCTCCACAACCCCAGCACCATGACCCGATGGGGCTGTTGGACTGCCAATAACAATGTATGGGGACAAACTCAGCCCACCAAAGCATCCCCAGGCTGTGCAGCACTACGTCCATAACCATGGACATGATGGGTTTGCTTAGGAAAGGCCTAAAGCCCCTGCCTTTCCTTGCAAACCTATGCCTGGTAAGACACTCCAGCTAGATCTTTCACATGCCAATGCACACACCCTTCCCGGACAAACAATTAAAATGCAGTGGGCAAATGATGGAGGAGCAGGAAGGTGAGGATGCTCAGCACTTCAAGCAGGGGACAGCAATTTGTATTCCTCCCACCACTTTCCCCACCCGCCTTCCTCAACGTGCTTAAAGCAAAATTTCCCTATAGATCTCAGCGCTGGCCTAAATTGCAACTTGGGTGCTTGTCACACCACACTTTGCTAACACAGCTGCTCTTTACATCCCATATCCAAGGCCTGAAAACCTGGTGCTCAGCTCTTTGCATGCCCTACCTCACCTTTTTGCAAGAAGGAGCTTAAGACCCTGTGCCTCGTTCACTACCCTCCTTCATCCTCAAGCCTGATAGCTAAAGTTTAAAAATGAAAGATGCTGTCTTTGCACAAAAAGGGGTCAATAAAATTATTCTGGTTGGCACACAAAATTAAGGGTCACTTCAACTTTGGAAGGATGCAGGCAAGTAGATGATATTACTGATAACTACTCAAGAGAATCAATAGATCTTCCTCCTTTGCTGTGGCCAGTAAAGATACGGTAAGGACTGGTGCAGGCTCATCTGCTGCTCAGTGCAGTACAAATCAGTCCATAGAAATCAGTCTCGACGTAGGTGCCTCTGTCCCACTGACACTGAGACCCAACAGCACGATCCCACAGCTGCCACATGTCTGGAGCAAGGCTCAGATCATGCTCTTCACGGATCATAAACTGAGCCTTAGCCAAACTGTAGATGCAAAAGAGCCTTACACAGACCAGTAATTTCTGCTTAAAGCTTGAAGACACGGCTCTGCTGGGGTGTGGTGGGGACATAGAGGGAGGTACAGCAGACCCCGCAGCAGTAGATGCTGGAAAATCAGCAAGGACACGAGCTGAGAGTGCAAACCACTGTGGTTTTTGTTTTGTTTTGGTTTTAATTTTCTAAATTTTTTTATTTTACACTGCAACTGCCCCTTTCACCCCCACAGCTTTCATCCCAAACCAACAGTGGAGGATAGAACCCCTGGTCCTGCTCAAGCACTCCTCTTTTTTGCCCGCACCCTCTCAAGCCTTCCCTGCCAAGTCTCTTGAGGCAGTTTGAGGTCATTTCCCCATCTGAAAAATTACTGTTCGAGATCAACCCCTCAATTTGTTCCAGGACTTGAGGAGCGAGATGGATTTCCTCCTTGCCAAAAAGATATTCAAGCAGAAACTCTCTTGGCAGAAATGTGTGTGTTTACTGGCCCTATCTCTGCATTTGGATACATTCTGCTGCACAGGATGAGGCAATCCTTGTCCAGATCAACAGAAGCACTTATTAAGATATTCCTTGGGTTTTTCTTTCTGATGGTCAGACGCAATTTTCTCAAACACTGCAAATTTACTCAACATGTTTCTTGTTATTACTAATTATGTTCTCCTAGGGAAAAAAAAAAGTATCTATTAATAAGGAGAAATAACTACCATTATTTCTCCTTTTTAACAAAAAAAATAACACTATATTATATCACAAATAAATACCTCTCCTCTTATCAGTCCTACCAGTTTTTCAGCTTGGAAGCTGCTGAAGTCCACTTTCTTGCAGGAATTGTGGTGAGATATTCCTTCAACAACCCCCCCAAACTAATATTCTCTAGAAGCATCTGGAGGTTTCACAGTAGAAAACTAGACTCACCCACATTAATTTTTTTCCACTACAATCAAAAGTTTGCTAAGTGCCTCGAGACCTTACATGGAACCTGATGGCTGTTGGTCAATCTGCAGCTTTTGGAGCAGCAGCTTCCCCTACAAAGTCTAAATGGATCCATGCGTTTTGCACATGGATTGAACTTACAGTTTGGTTGTCCCTGGGCAGGGAGTAACACCTCTACACACAGTCATTACTGCTTTGCCAACTTACTTGAAGGCTGTGCTTCACAGAGACAGATGCTTTTGCAAATACCCCAAAGTCAGCAGCACTTTCGAGGTGGTGTCCGAGACTAGTTGCACAGTAGAAGGCAATAACCTGATCTTCAAAATACTTCACGTTTTGCAGAAAACACTGTCATGACCCCTTCTCGGTATAGATCCCAGACATCCTCAGATCTCATGATGAACTCCCACTGCTTTTACAGAGAGCAGGATCAGGCCCTCTGCCTCTGGATGGACAAGGTTTGTACCCAGGAGCGCGTGCAACACCATTTTCCACCATCACAGAAATTCTCCTTGCTTTGCTAAAATTGATGCTGCTTCTTAAAAAATGAATGAAAGTAGTCCATCTTGGAAGACTGAACTTCGATGGGGACTTTCACGCTGTAAAAGTACTCAAGAAAAAATCCTGTCCGTCATTACCTAGTGCAAGGGGAGGGTGAAGGACAGGCAGACAGGATTCCCTTTATGATCTGTTTTCCAAGGGTGGGAGCACTAGGAGATGCTAAAGAGGCACCTCTCCAAAGCCCATCCTCCACCAAAAAAACCCAAACCCCAAACAACCCTCGCAACAAAAAAAAACCTTACAAGTTTCAGATGTTGTTGCAAACGGGCGCCTGTAGAAATATTTTAGAATGAGTTACAACTAATCCATTAATCACTGCTATTAATAATGGGTCTGTCCTTCTGCAGCCCTTTTAGCGCAAGGACGTATCAAAGGATTTCCCAAACATTACCTAAGCATAACCATGTCTCTCCCACCACAGGTAACTGGCAGGGCTGAAGCAGTTTGAGAGATCTGGAACTTGGCACCTGGGACAAAGCAGCTACTTGCTGGAGCTACTAAACTCTGCAATCAGTGCCAGGAGCAGGAGCCAAACAAAGCCTGCACTGGAATCAATTTTCAGTCTTTTTTTGGGATGGTTCTGTTTCACTTATTTTTTAAAATAAATATGTATTTGAGGAGCTGTGCTCATTATAGTGGCTTACTTACAGGAGGCAAAGTTCTGTCCGTGGGTAATTATGTGTGGGTCTCCCATAGGAGTCTCTGCTATGTGGCAGGCTTCACCCAGGGAGTGTTAAAATACAAATCCTGAAACAAGGTCTTTTTCTGTGATCCTGTTTATTTTTTGAGAAATGCTCCTGATTGAGATGGAAAATGCTCTCCCATCACCCCAAAGGCCAAGAGTCCCTTCTTTTTCACACTGGCCTCTTTTACAGACTTACACCTCCACTCCCCCGGCCAATAACTCAGCTAACACACCTATTTTTCATAATGCAGCCATCTGACTTACAAAAAGCCAACAAATTATTCTTGGTTTTAGTGCAACCGCTGAAAATATTTCAAAGTGAAAAAGAATTGACCCAACCTACTGTGCACATTATTTATTCAGAGGTAGTATAAAAACGAGTCTCTGATGTTACTAAAACAAATCCTAATAAGTACAGAGAGCATCAATTACAGGCTTCGCTTCATAGTCCTCTGTATCTCTTTCCTTTTCTAGAGGTAGTATCACATGCAAGGGGGCACTGTGTTGGCTTTCAAATCTATTGAGCTTTCATAATTATAACCTCCATTTTAACCTCTTTTATAGGACATACTACACTGTTCCACATTACGCTCCCTGAATCCCGACCAACACTATGAGGAAGTGTCTTTAAAGCTTGCTTCTTAGAAGACATGCATAAAATGGGAAATATTAAGTATTCATAACCTCATGCATACATTACACCAGGGTGCTGAGCGCAAGGAAGAGTGAAGCAAAATGTGTCTTGTGAACTTTGCTTGGGTGCTTGCTTTAAGCTTGGTAAATATACAGCATGTACATATCCTGACAGAATGAAACCAGGGAAATAGTAATTGCAGTGGGATAGCTGGATCTTTTTAACTTTTTTTTTTTTTTTTTTTTTTCCGTTGTTCCAGTCTGTATGGAATGTCCTTCTATTTAATCAAAAAGCTTGGAATGATTCCTAATCTATAATAAAATTTTTTAAGGACATGATTAATTCCATTGTTTAAATTCTCTTTTATTGCCATAAGAAACTCTNNNAAATGATCCCACACCTTTCTCCGTGATCATTTTCTTCTAAAGTAATATACTAATTAATTTCAATTAAATATATGTAAAAGAAGATATATTTTGAAAAATGCTACTCCCTTGCCATTTGTTAATATATTGAAAAAGTGTAAACCTTGGAACATTTAGCATAGAAAATATTCATTTTTGGTAATTTCTCAAGGGGGCAATTTATTAAATGAAAGGCTTTTAACATTAGCTAAAAGCAGCCCTGTAAATCATGGGTGTCATCAAACTGCTTCATCACTTCATTAATTTAAAAGATTATTATATGCGTAACTGACATAATTTTGAACAATGTTACATGGTTAATTTATTAATGTAGAAAAGCAGAAATGACATGCTGAATTGATTTATTATTATAATTGTATAATTTTAGGACTTTTCTCTGTGACTTTCACCAACAGAACAAATGATTCAGGGTGAAATTGTGCCATCAATTTTTTTTTTTATTATTATTTTTTTATTTGAAGGCAGGACTACTTACTGCAAGGACTTAAGAAGAAATGGTCCAGTGCGGTTCCTCTGTGTTTCAGGAGGAGATGTTGAAAGACCTCCTTTACAACCCATAGTCACCTTGTGGTTTTATTAATTTTAAAGCACCTTTCTTCATCTTCCAGTAGTCAAAATGATTTAAAAGTTACTGTAGTTACATCGAAATCCTGATTCTGAGTAAGTGTGCTTTAACGCACACATCCTCTAAGCTCTTCACATGCACAGAAAGAGGATTTGGGGTGGTGGAGCTTGCCCAGCTCCATCAAAGAACCCAGAGCCTCCCACAGACTAGCCCACAGTATTTTCAGTCATAATTATATTAGTGAGCAGTTAGTGCTGGCTTGGTGCCCGAGCTGAAAATATAATGCAGTATCATTTCTTTTCTAGGCGCTGTGTGGAAAGCACAGTTCGACTTGTCTTTAATAATAGAATACCACATTTGAGATTTATTTTTAGATTGCAATGATGCGTGACTCCGAAACCCTGCAAAGCTGGTGGAACATTCCTTGTTTCAGCCTAAAGGCATTTGTGCGAGGGCAGGCAGACCCCTTGCCTCAAAAACCTATGAGGGAATAAGGGTAAAGCAGGATTTTAACTAAACTGGGCCCCAGTTCGGCGAAACCCTTGAGCACACACTTGCCTTCAGCGATGAGCTAACGTGCTTCCCTTCAGCAGAGACTAAAGGAGCCCAGCAATCCTTCCCAGCATCCTGGAGGTCTGAGTCCTGCTCCTGCAGCCTCGTTTTTAAAAGCTGAATTGACAACAAAATACCTAATTGGTTTTTTTCTTTCTCGCCCGCGGTTTGGCTGAATTTCCCAACCCTGGACTCGCGCTGCGTGGCTATGGCTGTGCTCGGCACGGAGCTGTGTGGATGCACAGTTGGTTGTGCAATGCTTTTACAGCATGTTTACACCACATGAAGGAATGAATGCCTTCAACAGCACGTCTGGCTGGTGTCCTACAAAGTGACCTTGGTGATCTTACAGTGCTAACTGAAGCTCTAGCTCCAGAAACTCCTCGTTTTCTAACATGAGGATGACCACGGGAACATCCTGTTTGGAACAGCTTTTATATCGCATGGGAGCTGTTGGCAGGTACACAAAACAAAGGCAAGAGGCAGGCAGAGTAAATCCGGCCCGAGCCATCGAGAATGGCCTGGTTGGACCTCCAGTGCCCCCTCCCACAGGTCTCTGTGGGTCCAGTGCCATATAGCCCCTAGCATGGTATGGATGCCTCTGAAAACTCGGGTCACCTGAATCCCGGCTTAACGCTGATGTCCCCGAAACCTGTATGTCCTTGAAACCTTGGGTCACCTCCAGTCTGCCTTAACACTAATGTCAAACAACCAAACCAAGCTTTAGACCTTTGATCACAACCTGAAAGGACCAGGACCGTAACAGATACTTTAACATCACAGTCTAAAGCCCGGGAACCAAATATGTTCTGCTAAAGCCCAACCTGTCAGCCGCGTTGACTTCAATGTACCTGTGAGCGCCTGAACTGCAGTCATCTGTGCCAGGCTAGGGGCACACAGCTGGGGGTGGGAAAACAAGGGCCGCACGCCGAGCGATTCCCACGCAGGGTGTGAAAGCCTGGTTATGTCCCCAGACTCCTCTCTTTTTTTTTTTTTATGCACTTTGTTTATTTAGAGCTGTCTTTAGATGACCAGACACATGGGTCCTGGCCCCTGAAAGGTTCATCTGAGATGCTAATAAAAGATACCAAAAAATCAAAGAAATTCACAGCAGATAAAATTTAAAATGCAAATTCAAAACCAGACCATTTTAGAGCAGTGGTTAAGGATCCCGCATCACCAAATGGTGTCACAAGAGCATTCTGGGCAATTACTGACAATTTTAAAGAAAGTATTTTTCTTTCCCAGTAATCTTACATAATGCCTTTCATATGTAATACCTTGAACATATGCAGTATGCAAAACACTCTAGCAACTGTACACAGAAATCATTTCACCATTAAAGGCAGCCACGGCCAGGGTACAGAATGGTGACCAGATGGTCTGAGCACAGTGCACACTGCAAGACTAAAAGAGCAGGGAAAAATTTTAGCCGAGTCTGCTGGGGCAAACCCAGGGTCTTCTGAAAAGCACCATGTGCTTTTTAATGTACGTAGACTGAACACAGGACCTCTGATTTTGAGATACTATCCCCCAAGATCTGCATGATCCAGAAAGGCATCCTTCATGACATGAAGTTTCAGCCCATCACTCACGTATATTATTTTGATGCTCACAAGTTAGACGGGGCATATTATAAATCTCCAATTATCTCTGGCATGTGCACAGCTGACTTTTATTTCTGATTATGATAATTTTCTTTTCTTTTCTTTTTTTTTTTTTCTTCCTAAGGGTGTCACTAAGGACATGGGGAAACAATTTAGGATATTAAAAAAAAAAAAAAAAGGAAATATTTGAGCCAAATGCTTTCTTACAGGATATATTTATTTGCACTCGAGCATCTCATCTACCAAAGTTACACCATATTTTCCCACAACAGACAGGAACTTGTCTGCATTAGCATTTTAAGAAATGAATCCTAAAGACCAGCAAGTGTCAATATGCTCTCACAAGTGGGATTGATGGCTCTTAACAGAGCTCTTCTCACATGAGTGCAAATAAGTTTTTAGTTCATCACAGGCATTTCGGTCGACGCAAACTTCTCTTATTTTCGCATGGCCTTTAAAATTCTTACCAAAGCAAAACAGAGGGGCTGATCCTGTCCTGCTGGAACCGGTGGCAAAACTCCTCTTTGGCTGATGGAAAGCAAAACGAGAGCCCAAGTATGAGCAAATAGAATATAATTCGCTGCAACCTGATCTTGCAGATCACGTCACAAACATAGAAGTTAAAAGGTGAGATAGAGAGAATTTATAGAGAATAACTTGTTTTAAAACCAAAACACACATTCTGTGTGATCTGGAGTGGGTATATCTTGTGCAAAAAAGAGCTGGTTTTGATCTGACTTTTGTTTTATATTTAGCGCTGCAAACATCTGCTAGCCTTATTACAAATTGCACTTTGGTAGTCATAATTAGCAACCACATGACACTGTTCAACATGTGATGTTCACAAAATCAGAAAAATATGGGATAGTGGAAGTGCTCTATTAATGTAATTTCTGGATGTTATATACAGCCACTGTGTGACTCTCTTAGCTTCCCTATTCTCTTCTGACACAAAGGGATACTTTTTTCTTTTTCTTTTTTTCTTATTTTTTTTGTAAGGAAGATACTTGAACCAAAATGACTGCTTAGTTACAGTTTTCCTCTTGGTGAAGATAGTCACTGGTGATGCCTACCAGCTTGAAAATGAGGAGTACCACCTTATGATGACTGAAGGAGATCTGAAAGGCTCTCCCACTCTGAAGCTTAGGTGGACAAATCCAGACACACAGCAAAGATGACAACATAAAAGTTCAACTAAAACTGTAAAGCTGCAAGCTTTTTCAGTGTATCACTGGCTATGCTTGACCATGGAACAGAAGTCCTCAGAATTACAGTCACAGGCAGTAACTTAATTCAGACAATTAAGCATCCATAAACCTCCCAGCTAGAATGAGTACAAAGTCAGTGGTAGTGTTCAGGGGTACTGGAGCCTACCAGAAGTAGGGGAGAACAGGAGAGTAAAATAAAAAGAGTCAGTTTTGAACCCACATCCCTCTGCTGCATCCCTCATCCATCATGAAAAAGAGTTTTCCACCCAACAGAAATTTTTTGTTTTCAAACATGGTATTGTCAGAACAGGATAAACACAGGATTTCCAGACATCATTTGTGAAAAATAAATGAAATAAGAAGCCATACCCATTAAAACTGTCCCCCAAAACTTCCCCTTGAAACCAAACTTAACAAATCAACCTTTTCAGACCAAAAATACTACAAACCAAAGAAATCCCTGACAGCACTTTGGTTTCGGATGCCTCGTTTCCCCAGGCATCAGTTCCTCTTTAGCTAAACCAGCCTTGAACAGAGAAGTTCACAAGACACCAGTACATCAGTTTTTCAACATAAACCTGCCCATGGTGGACCTCCTTCCACCCCAGTGGTTTGGGTTCTCCAGGTGCCATTTCCATCAGCACTGGAACCCTTTTCCCATCAGTGCTGAGATCTATCACCTCCCCAGCACCTCCAGTAGAGCAGCCCACTTTCAGCCACTCTAGCCCCCAGGGGAAGAACTGGGTCCCTGGGACAAGCAGAGGACAGGCAATGAAAGGATGGTCTTTGCTATCCAGATGTTTCAGCTTGTGGCTGGCAAATATGTTAATGCTTTGTGGCCATAGTTTGATTCAGATCAAAATGTGGCAGCTAAGTTTTGGAGAGCAATGGTGGATTTAACGTAAAGCCACAGTTAACAGAGGATTTGATTTGGACTTATTGATGTCACAACTAATGCTATCATCTGCTTCCCTGCTTTCCTTCATGGCAAGGCATCCATATCCTTTCCTTTTCTCGTTCATTCCTTGCTTTCTCATCCCACTTTCCTCCTTTATCTTCCCTTCTGCTCCACATTTTCTCCCTTTGCCTAATTTCTGGGTTGTTTTATTTTTTTTTCTTTCTTTTTTTTCCCTCCTATTATTATCTTGCCTCTTTCATCTTCCCATGACCACTTTCTTTTTCTGAGTCAAAATAATAATGTCAAAATCTACCAGAAACAAGCCAACCAGGTCTCACTGCTTCGACTGACCTTACAAAGACAACATCTCTGGCTAGAGAAGTCAAGTCCCTGAATTTCACAATTTGCACAGTGGGAGGCAATTCTGCAGAAATATCCTTTTTATGACCCTCCCACTTCTACACTCTTTCCAGATGTTGTGGGTCCCCATAGCAGACAAGACACTGGGTTAGATCTTCAGTTTTGAACCAGTATGGCTTTTCTTATGTTCTTTTTTTAACCTAGGAACCAGGTATAAGCCTCTCTATAGTGGGAAAGCCCTGTATGAAATTGAGATGAATGTTGTCCCCGAGGAGTCATACGAACCATCTGTTGGAGACAGGATTAGTTTTCGTTGGACCCAACCTTTACAGATGTGTCTCCTGCAGCAGTGATTCCACATAGTTACTGAATAGTCTGCTCCAGCACTTAATCATTTTTGGTATGAGGAAGTTCTCTAATACCTAATCTAAATCTCCTTTACTGCATATTAAGCTGATTATTTCTTTTCCTTCCCTTAACAGACATGGACTAAAATCTCATTGCCCTCTACTTTCTACTAACCTTGTAGATAGCAGAAGACTGTCACTACTTTTGTTAGCTGAAAAGAATTGCATCCTTTCAACTTTCCCAGCTATTTCATCCCAATTTTGTAGAAAACGTAAATCCTCTTCTCTCAAGAGCAAACCATGCTCTTCCTCCGTCTGCAAGAGGCAGCAGGACAGGCTCTGAATTGTCTGAGAGTCCCTAAAGCAAAGAGTCCCAAAGATTTATGGCTGAGACACTTGAGAGCTGTGCTGTCTGAGTGTTTCTCTTGGAAAGCCCTGCTCGGGTGGGTACAGCCAGCCCTTGCCCCTGTCCTCCGGCAGCAGGGCTACTTCTCCGTCAAGGGGTACTTAGCATTTTTCAAGAGTGGTGCTGGAGGCTGCTAGAGGGAGAAGGGAAAACAAACATAAACTAAAACCCAGCCAAGAGGGCAGTATTTCCATCATCAAAGCTGACATACTGCACTGCAAGTGCTTTGAGGAGCAGAAACTTGATGAGCAAACCCTGTCGAAAGAAAAATCTTTCTACGAGCCTTTCTTGAAGGATAATTTTAGACCTTGGCACTTTTTTCACAGAGACAATTTTAAATCTGGAATCATTCACAGACCTCCAATGCCATTAAATCATGGAATATGATTTCTTCTGAATTTGAGGCCAACAGATTTCACCTACATAGCTCTAGAAACATTTTTACAGGAAGAAGTTTGTTCACAAGTGGGAGTTTCTATAGGGAAAACTATATGCTTGGGAGGACAGGCAAGACTTCCACCAGGAAACCCAACTGCTGGACTTTGACACCAATAGAAGGGTGCTCAGGAAACTATGTGTTCTTTTCCAAGGTTCCCAAGGCTTTGAAAGTGCTAGCAAGGCAGGGGATGTTGCCATAAGAGAGTCAGGGTACCAAAGCATAAGCACATGAAGGGTGGAAAGCAACATATCTTTATCTATCTATCTATCTATCTATCTATCTATCTATCTATCTATCTATCTATCTATCTATCATCTGAGGCCTCTTGAGGCCATAGTTCTGCGGCTCCTTTGTGAGATACTTCAATTATGCCCATTGATAGCACTACCTGGGAAGATAAAGGGAAGGTGGGAGCGGAGAGGCAAAGAGGGGCTGATCTACATAGCTTTGTGATCCATCCATAAGGTATCGGGTTGGTTCCTGCTGTGACAAGTTGACATTACCATGCAAACTCATCACTGAAATCCAATTCACAGAAGACCACTACTTAGTATCAAAATGAAAACTCTCATCAAAGAAACTTATTGGCCAAAGCAATGCGTCCCAGTATTTTCACACTTGAAAAGTGATGCTT
This sequence comes from Actenoides hombroni, assembly GCA_024336885.1. NCBI lineage: Eukaryota > Metazoa > Chordata > Aves > Coraciiformes > Alcedinidae > Actenoides > Actenoides hombroni. The sequence goes on from WUAM01000280.1 coordinate 450,236, forward strand.
CTGGAGGAGTAAATAAATGTCCAAGTATAATAACAGTTCACGCATGTGCTGATGAAAAAGAAGATATCACAGAACTCAAAACAAACCAGCAGAACAATAAAACCAACAAAAAAAACCCAGTAAAAACCTTAATTCTTCTTCCTACCCCTCTTGCCCCCAAGGTTAACAAAACCTCTTCGAATCAAAAGAGACTGCACTGGTAGACAACTATGGGAGGCTTTACATTGATGTTTTCTTTCTATGAAAAGGCTTTAAATGCTTTTCTCATGTTTTTACAAAAGCTTTTACATTTTTCCAGGGGTTCCCTTTCTGTCTGAATGCCACTGCTAGAAAAGGAAAGGAAATTCTTCATGTCCTTTTGTTGAAGCTACAGCAAGGGTTTCATGAGAAAATTCCGCATGCCTGGAGCCCCACATGAGCTCCCATAGATGTCAGAAAGGAAAAATCAACCCCAGACAAGGCAAAAAACCAGATGTTTCATTCATGGCTGTATCAATAAATCAATACTAATAAATAATGAGATCTGTTTGTTACCCCCCGCCCCAGAGCTGATTGCCTTGCTGCATTTTCTAAGGCTTGGTTGGGATGAAATCAAGGAGGATTCTGCCACTCATGCAGATGGACACGAAAGCGTGTCCCAAAACGGCAGCCACACAAGCCAAACATGCTCCCCATCAGCCTATTCTGAGCACTGGCATCTAGCCTCGACCTAAACATCCGTAACTAGTTAAAGAACTGTTTATTACCCTTAGCGTCATACCCACTTTAGAGAAAGCTACGTCACTGTTAACCAGTGCTCTTTGTTTTGATGTCAGTCCCCAGCATGCTAGTTAAACAATTATTGAATCACTATGGGCCTACAGAAGACATTCCCCAGGAGTTGTGTCCCTACCCTTCCAATGCTCCTCTTACATCTGAGATGCAGTTGGTGAAAGCAGAAAGAGAAGACAAGTGGAAAAAAAAGTCAGTAGTAGGGAAATGGAAAGGAAGGGAAGGATTAAACGAAAAGCTCTGCCAGGATGTAGCCATGGGGAGCTAATTCACCATGGGCAGATCAACTTGAGGGAGGAGTGAGTTTAAAGGGTCGCAGTCTAGCAGACAGCTGGTACTCAGCTGGTGATGCTGCTAGTGTATACAGCTCCAGCATAGACTATAAACGACACCAGAAGATGTCCTGGATTTTTTATTTTTTTTTTTTAAAGTGCCTTGTACAGGAAATTTTTCCTCATCCCATGTAAAAGCTGTTCCAATTCCCTGAAGTAAGAGACTTGGCAAGTCAATTACAAGGAAAGTAGAAGTGCTAAAGCATATGAACAAATTTTAACAACATGCAAGTGTAACTTTTATTGCCAACAGTAGATGCACATTGGAATTTGTGGGGGGGGAAGAAACCCTGATGAAGTGGCTAAATGCAGTTGTTTATCTACAGAGAATGCTGTGGCTCCATTTGCAGATGAATAATTTTGTTGTGATTTATTCAGTTTGTAAATGGATCTGATTCATTTCCCCAGGGGATTTGAGATATTTTTTAGTAAAGCAAGTTATTGAGCTGGCTTACAGTGAGAGACAACATAATTGCACCAAAATGTTTGAAGAAGATCAAGTTAGGGTGTCACCTCCAGAACATTCTGGCAATAAAACAGAACAAAATCCAAGAATATAAGAACGTAAACAAAAAAGCAAACAAACCACTAGTAAAAAAAAAAAAGAGAGAGAGAGAGAGAGAAAACAGGGATCTAAACAAACCAAACACAGACCTGCCAGTTATTAGAACAGCCCTTAAAGAAATATCCTCCTTTGGAGCACTCTTGGAGCACTCTGTTCTGGGGCACTATCGCACCAACTTTGCCAAAGCAATTAAATTGTTTAATAATCAAACCTGGATCTCCTTTAGAAGGCATATGAACATAGTAAAGCACAGAGTATGGAAAGTGTGCTGTACAATAAGATGTGGTTTATTTCACATCACAAGTTTGCTGGTAATTAGTTCATATCATGGGAAAAAATTTTAACACCTATCAAATGCAATATATAGACTCAGCAGATTTGCCAGCTTCACTAGCTTTTCCACATTCAGTCTTTACTTTTTACCTTTACATTCCACTGAGAAGGCGGAAGCTGAAGATTCAATCCAAATCTCAAGGCTTAGTGGAAAGATGCTCCAATTAAGTCCAGGACTCTTGTGTCTGGTCGCAGCAGAAAACTTCCCAGAAATGACATGGTTATACTTAAACCTACATCCAGAATCGTTCTGGCAACAGCTTTAAATTCAAGGTGGGTCCGATCCAGACTTAAGCAGCTTTTCTCAGGAGTTTCTACCTAGAGAGACTTTTGATCCCCTTCTTAGTCATGTAGCAAATGAACGGATTACAGATGGTTTTCAGCATCATCCTTAAGAAAGAATATAAACTTTTGCCATTTGCACTCTGGCTAGAACGTGCTCTTCAAAATAACTGCCACATCAGACAAAACCTACGCAACCAAACACAACTCTACAAACCATCTCCTGTTGTAAGAAACACTTTTGCTATGAAGAAGCTTTCATTATTGATGTGGAGGAATGAACCTTGACATTCTGCTGCGGAACAATTAATCTGGGTATTGTGGCCATGTCTCCTGGCAGGAGAGGACTCAGAGAAAGTTTATTTTAGCAGCAAGTGGAACACCTCCTACTTAGAAAGTTAGCGTTTCTGCAGCAGGTTGGAAAGACTTTACTATAGGCTTTGATGCCTTTGCTCAGCCACATTTCCTCTTCCAGGATTTGTTGAGAAGAGGGGGAGGGAGAAAAGGGAATAGGTCCCAAAACCTTTACTATCTCTTCTGAGCATGTTGTCTTTTGTAAACAACAAAGAACAGATTTTCTTTTGCAAATCCTTAGTAATTAAACGAGTACTTCACTGGCTATATTCTTCAATGGCCTTGTTTCCTAGGTTTTGCCTTTGACAGTCATATTTTGCAAAGGCTGCTAAGATGACTAGGCACCTTACCCTACTTAACACTAAACCAATTGATGCCCGCGCACGCTGCATGAAGGAGGAAAAGTTTCATTAATGGCACTTCATTAAAGAACTGCACTGGAAAGCCCTAAATGTGACTGAACCAACCGAAATCCAGAGCGAGCTGTCTATTAGGAAAGCAACAAAGACAGTTTTGGAAACTGAACTCTGGCTCCACTGCAGCGGATTAGGAAGAGTGATGGGATTAGTGTTTAATGACTTGGGGCAAGAGACAAAGGGAATTTCGACAAAGAGGCTTAGATATGGAAGAATTAACATTCTCTATCCCAGCCATGCTTCTGATGACTTCCAGCATTCTTTCCTGGCTCTGCTGAAGTTTGGGAAGGAAACAAAACAAAAAAAAGACTAGTGAAGCTTTAATACCTCCTTAGCCTTTTCTTACCACAGTTCTTTCTCTTTTTAAAGAAAGAAAAGATCTTTTAATTTTTCTTAATCGATGCAATAATTGAAGTTGCTAGGGGCTCGTGCTTCAGCACACTGCAGATGATCGCATCATAAGTGGTACTTGATGATGCTACAGACCTCTCTCCTACACGTATTTTTATACATATATATGTATATAAATACACACATATATTTTTCCCTGTATCTACACAGATAAAGCACATACTTTTGCAATTGCTTAACAGGGAGTGGAATTTGCTTGCAGTTGCATGGACTTGAGAAATTCTCCTTGATTTGGGGTTGTATTACATAATGGGAAGAAGGGTGAAAAAAGGCAGGCATTTGCTCATAGAGCTAATCACAGGCTTTCCCAGAGTGACACAATTCAGGGCACAACATGTTTTAATGATTGGTAGAGTCCATGAGCCTGACTTTGCATACAGAAGGTGTAACTCCATTGGGGTAACTAATGATTTACCTCAGCATAAGGGACAGAGAGAAGGAAGACTAAGCAGAAATTACTGAGCAGAGAAAAACCTCTTGAAGCTAAAACCAATTAATTACATTTTAACAAAAGCCCAGTAAGGAAGCTGATCCCCCTCAACTATGATACAGAGACATTAACATGTTTGAGCTCTAAAGCTGCACTCCAGTCTCTGACCCTTTGGACACTAGTATCAAGGAGACATTGCTTAAATAAATATACTGTAAGCACCAAACACCAATGAGGAGTGAGCTTAGGGGGACCTCTCCTGAGGAGTCCTGTGCACCTACTCCACTCCAGCAGCCTCCACAGCCCACGAAGCCAAGGGAAGCACCTGCACAGCCTTTTATCACTGCCGGTACGCATTCTGCGGAGGTAGGGACATCATCCTCCAACTGTGCAAAATTCTCCTGCGCTGTGAACCAACTCAGCATGTAGTCTTTTTTTTTTTTTTTTTTTAATTTTATTTTTTTAAACCAACCCAAAGAGCTTGCAGAAAAGCTACGTATTCATTTCACATGTTAGCCAATATGAAATGCTCCCAGAGCAGCTTTAGACTCTGAAGTATTATTTAACCAGTGTGGTTTAGTAGGACAATAGCAGCCCCCTGCCGTAATCCATTCAGGGGCAATACCATCAGTCAGTGTGAAATTAAATACATTACTGGGTAAGAGCTTAATGCGTTTTATAGGCAGTTGTTCATCCACATCAAACTTTAGCTTTAAAACTCCTAACATTTGATCCCACAACAGGAACCATGCCTTGAGAATGAGATTGGCACATTTGCACTGCCAGCAGGGCAGAAAAAGCTGAGCACAGCCTCTAGTGGGAAATGCAATTGCTTGAGAGGAAAAAATGCTTGCATCAAGAGAGCTCTGTAGAGGCACAGTCACTTGTCATACGTAAGTAGGACCGGGAAGACGGTAAATACAAACCCAGGGCTGGCTGGCTATGGGTCGTTACAATCAGTGTTTCCTACCACAGCACATGTAGGTTTCACTCCTATACCTGTACACATTTTAACAATAATAATAGTAGTTTTTGTGTGGTCGGTTGGTTTGGTTTTGGTTTTTAATTAATTCATACAAAATCTGGTTCTGCAAACTGTTACATGCCCAATCCTTATGTCCCATAAAGTTTGATAAGTCTTGCTTGAGCAGGCAGCGTTCCCATATTGGACTCCACATGCTCACGCCTTTATGCTAGCCAAGTGTTCTTCCTTGACCCAGCTGCCAGGTCTTGCACAAGGGTTGTGCCCATCCGGGCACTAGAATCCAAATGTTCTGGCTTCCATTCACCATGGAAACAGCCTGAGCTACAAAAACAGTTCATAAAAGAGATGTACAGAGAGCACCAAGCAGAGAAGCCTGTTAAATTCCGATCTTGGCTACACTTGCTTAATGCAGGAGTAAATTCCATTTGCTTCAGCTGAGTTACTCCAGATATAAATAGGTGTGAGATCAAAACTAGGTCCTTAGAGAGCACTCTGCCTTCTGTGATGCTGCTTCTTAAAATGAAACACTGATAAGCCCCAGTGGAAAAAAAAAAGTATTATTTTAAATATCTTCAGAGCTATCTGTTGCCCAAAATGGCTTTTAACTGTTGAAATAACATCAAACATTTAAAAATGCATAATCTCTCAGCACCAGCACACAGTGCCAGGAATATTTGTCAGCCTTATGTTTTTGGATCATATGTCACAGCAGATTATCTGGCACTCCATGAACATTGACTACTTCCTCCAGTTGCGGCTACAGAACTTGTTCTCAGACACGTCACTGGATGCTACAAGCACCATGAAGTGGACCCTGCCTTCACAGTAAGGGTATTGTATCTCTCTAGTCTACGAGCAAAACAACACCTTATTTCCTGATAATGCCTTCCCCCTTGGAACAGAAAAAGCCAAAAGCAACTTTGATGAGTTTTCTTTAGTGATGGACATTTGGATAACTCTTTAAAATATTCCAGGGCTCCAGATGTTATTTATCCAGTGGTGTGAGTTGAGAGCTGTAAGCCCCACACCTAAAGAAAGGCTTTATTGCCTGGGGTGAGTGGGTGGGAAACTCTTTAGGCTCAAATAGGGTCACTGAAGCTACAGACAAGCGCTGCAGCTGACTCCGAATACAATGGGAGAAAGGCACACACACACACACACACACACACAAAAAAGGATGCAGGGAAAATCAAAGGAAGACTTGAATTTATTTGCAGGCTTATGTTGTCTAGCTAAATAGGGGTAAGAAAGGGAGTCCGGGATCCTCCTCTGCACAACATTTCAGCTAGCCAGAAATATTTCATTTCACTCTCCTCTCCTGATGTCAAGATTAATGCTTTAAAACATACACCTTTGGTCTCCATCTTCTTTCTTTTCAATTGTTCCTTATGTGCTTTTCTGGGACAAGTGGGAATCATGTTGAAGAGACATGATTGTTGAAAATTTCTCTGCCTCTTGCACGCCGCCTCCTCCTCTCTTTCAATTTTTTCCTATCCTTCACTCTGCCCACTTGTTAAGACACCTGAGGCTCAGTCCCTTCCCCATACTGGAGCTCCACAGTCATTGGAAACTCATAAAGCTCATATATTCTTCCAGAATACACCTCGCTTCTCTGATGCAACTCACACACACACATTCAACTCGCTGTCAATGCTTTGGGCAGCCCAGATTCAACTGTTTTAAACCTCCTTCCTTTGTTCCTATCTCTTTTTCTGTACTGGAAGATTGCAAGGTTAAGCCTGCCCTTAAATGCCACCGGTCCCCTTTGCTTGCATCCCCTCCCAACTGCATGTTCTCAATGATGACACCACACAACACAACAGCATTGCAGCCCTTCACCCAGAAGTTTGCGAAAAGCTCTTAGTAAGATGGTTGTGGACCAAGGAGACAGTAGAAAGCATTACTGCAAGAGAAACTAAACCTCCTAACCCTGGGAATTACCCACACCACATGCCAAGGACCACTCATACCTCTGCCGAGAGGAGCCAAAGGGAATGGTTGCTCCTTGAACGGCTTAACAATCAAAAAAGTCCAGTTGTTCTTTTGGGTCTTCTGCTCAACTACAGACCAGGATGACCCAGAGACACCATATGGGCACCCCCAGTCACCACATGCACTCACCACAGCAGGTTTGGCTATTCCAGCAGCTCCTTGGCACGCCCAGCCCCAGCTGAGATGCAGGTTTCACAAGAGCGTAAGAGCCAACCCCTTGGCCAACCCTACATTACTGTGTGGCAGGGAGGGAGCCATGTCCTGATTCTGTATGTCTATTTTTCAGGCTGGAGAAAGAAACCCTTACATTTTCTTCCATTAAACTACATTTTATCAACTACCAAGTAGTCTAGTTTTGGTAGCTGGACTCTCAACAAGCTGGATCAGCACTGGCCACTGGTCAATAGCAGCACCAGAGGCCCAGTAGCACTATCTGTCAGGACTGAAAACGCAGCTTGTTTACAATTTTTTCAGTGAAATGTGTTAATCAAAAAAAAAAAGAAAAGAAAAAAAATCAGAAAGAACAATTACCATATCCTAAGGCAAACATTTAACTTCTTTTTTCTCCCCCCCCCAGCCCCAACCTCCCCCAAACTTATTTAACAAAACCTTCAAACATGGAACAAATCTATTAGAAATAAAACTTTCACCAAGAGTTGGTTGTTTTATCTCCTGCTCTACTACATTTTTTCTCTCTAATATCTGAATAGCCTGATCATCCAGCACAATTTCTAATGAAAGGGAAATCTGCAAGTGCTGCTCAGCGTCGTGTTTTTCTCAGCTGCAGGCTTGAGCACCGAGGAATTCCTGAGAGGATGGAGATGGCCTCAGGCTGTCATGTCAGTTCTCCTACCTGCCGCCACCACCCCAATTTGCCATCCCACTCTTAACCTTGCCCCCCTCAGCAGTTCAAGGTGGGTCCTGAAAACACACATACTTCTTAGCCACTCCTTGTCTCAGCTGAAACCCATTCCTGTCTACCATTACCTCACCCTGACACACAGGTGCACCTCAGGGCTCTTCGGGGAAAACCTCTATTTCTCACAAAACAGGTGTCTGTGCAGGCAGAAGGGTAGGTGGAAATGCACCGTGGAGTGATCTGGGTTTTCCAGGCCCAGCACCGTTAGCTTACTTTATTCATCTGTTCTTCGTGTTTTTACTAGTTGATATCCTAACAGCATCTTTGCGATGAAGAGGGCAATTCAAAGCTCTTTGGCAATTGCTTTCAAGTCATCAGAGGACCATGCTTCTCCTGGTCCCAAGCCACTTAGCTTGGTTCATGCTAAAAATGAATGCCATGGCCAGGCTGTACTCCCAGGCACATCACAGTGATGCTGAGTTAAACTGGGCTGTCTCCAGCAGACTTGTGAGGCCACTCTGAAGTGGGAAGGGAGCTCAGAGACCCATACCCTGGCTGTGCTGCCCACTCCCAATGCTCTATCACAAACCGTGAACTATTCAATACTTTCATTGGAATTTCAGGCTTGACTGCACCCCACCCCTCATCCCCAAAAAGTTTCAATCCCTTTTGATCTTGGGTGCAAACTTCAGAACATAACCTGCAGAGTGAGAAATGGGAAGGCAAATAAAACAAATCTAATATTTTTACCACACTGATGGACTGTGGCTCCTGATTTTAGACCCTGACTCCTAGTACACCTTACATACACTTTACCCAGGGACTGTCCCAGCAGCAATGGGTTTCTGCCTAACTTAGTGGAGAGGAGACCTAACTCATGTCTGTTAAGTAAAGAAAAAACAAAATCATTCTGGCTTTCCAGTGGTGAAACCAAAGAAAGTGATGCAGCCCTGAATTAAATCTGGCAGAAATCCCCAAAACTTGGTTAAATTTGCTCTATCATTTTCCTCCTCAGACACAGAGAACAGAAGAGGAGGTAACATGACCCCATGTCTGTATGCTTCTCCTCCACAAAAAAAAAAAAAAAAAAAGGAAAAAAAAAAGTGGGAAAAAAAATCCTTTGTGGTTTGTCCATTGACAAGAAATAGCAGAAAGGCTTTACTGGTCTGTTTTTGGTAGCTTCTTAAACCTGTCTGTCTTAGCTACGGTGTCCAAATTTGCTGTCATACAGACAAAGCTCAAACCTGTGATATCTCACTTACTGCTAAATAATGCACAGTTCCTTCTGTTCTTTGCTTCTCTCTAGCCAAAGAATTACCTGATTTCACCAAACTGAAACAGAGTTCGTAACGTGCCTCCATGAGCATTCTGTTTGGATGTTTTCTATACATGAGGTTGCTGTCAACGAATGGATAGGACCCAGGCTAGCCAGCACATTAGACTGGTGAATTAAACAGATACCTTAAAAATACAGTTGTTTGGGGATTGGTTTTGTTTTGTTGGTGGGTTTTTTTCGTTTCTTTGTTTTGGTTTGTTTGTTACTTTTAGCTTGTTTTGGTTTTTTTGTCTATAAGAACCATAAAAACACAGAATTCTGTAAACACAAAAGCTGAAATGATACAGCTCTCTCACTAACCCCACAGATGCGATGGTTTAGACGTGTAAATACCTCCAGCTTTCCTGCAGTCCCCACAGGAGTAATACTGCCTGCTGGGGCAGCCAGCCAGCCCCAAGGCCAAATAAACGTTGCCAAAGCCTCCCGACAAGAGTTAAGCACTGCCTGTGCCTTGTGCAGCCCTTAGAAAGATTTGCAACATCAGGGGTTGGATTCAGCTTCTTTTAAACGTTTCCTCCTTATTCCTCCTTCTATGTTTCCCCCACTCCAACCCCCCAGCAGCCGGCCACGGTGCCAGTGCAAGCCTCTCTCTTCCTAGAAAGCCTCACCTGCAGAAAGCCAAGTGGCATCTTGCTGGTCACATTTGGCAATGCTTTGAGACGTTCTATTAGGCAAGAAGTCACGGAACGCCGGTGCTCTCTTGGCTCAGGGCATTACCCTCCATGCCTGTGTTTGTCCTGCCCCGCTGTACAAAATCTGCTGGCGAGAGCGAGCACCTACGCTGTGAGGAAGGCAGACTGATATACACCATGCAGAAGAGTTGCTGTTTGTTTTGTTAGGGTTGCCCCCCCCCCCTTTATGAATTGCTGTCTTTGATACATTTTTCATATGTTTTCCTCCGCAAGTGCACAAAGACAAATATTCATTGTAATATTTATGAACACAGCCTGATAGTTACTATGGTTTCAAAGAAAACAGGGAAAATGGCTACAAAACTGGATGCGCTTCGCGTTAGGTGGCTATAGGTATAGCACATGTTATAAATCCTGTTCAAACTGACTCACTTCTTTCGATGAGGTAAGTGTTGACATTAGACAATTTGGTGGGGAGCATTTATTTCTGCATTTATTAAAATGTCAGTAACAGCAGGAGTAACACCTCCTAAAAGGCTTGCAGGTGTTTGTCTTCCAAAATCCAACATTTAAAGAGGAGAAAAAGGCACAAACCACATGTAAAATGATTCACCGGTGGCCAGAAGAGAATAGATACGTTTGGGTGTTTAATTAATGCATGTAATGCATGATTGATACTGATCAAATCCAGGGGACTGCCCAAACTGCTAAATTCCATCATGTTTGAAATGCTCTGCAGAATCAAAGAGGAAAAGAAGGGTTTGTGCAGATTTCAACGCGTTGCCAGATCAACACTCTTAATTTATTCAAGGGCCACACCAAATGCAGGTAAGCTCTACCTATGAAATGTAAAGTACCCAAGTGAAAAGGAAGGGGATGAAAAATATATTGGTAAAAATGCATTCGATCTGTAAAAATAGCTCTGCAGAGGTCAGGGCGCTAAGCAGTGGAGGCAATGTCTAATGACTACAGAGGAAGCATTGGGGTGGTATGAAAACACAAAGATTTTTTTTTTTCCTTCTGTCTCTGAAAACCATTCAGGAGGCTACGTGCATACCCCTTTGCCTGACTCCAAAGAAACTGGTAAGGCAGGAATAAGACGTTGCCTTGTTCACATCACAGGGAAACATAAACTGAGGTTAAGGAAACCACAACATCTGGAACGTGAGAAAAGGATTTACTGTTAAGGGCTTAATGAACTCTGATAATAAAGTTCTCAACTTTGCTAATTCGTTTGGGCTTCAAAGTGGAATACAATGCAAAGCTGGAAGAAGGTTTTATGGCTCTCCTGAAGAAATAAGAATTACATCTGAGCTAAAATTAGCAAAGCCCAGTGACATTAGGGAGAACGTCACTATTATTCAGCCAATACTAGGAGAAAATGCTAAGTTGTTACTGCTAGCGATTTATGTGTAAATTACTGGGGGAAAAGAGGAATGATGGACATTTTGGGTTTGCAGCTCAGGGACAGAGAGTGTTCCTGTGCCGATGGGGAACAGAGCTGGTTGGGGATGTGCAGGTTCTTGCAGGTAATAAGGATCTTCCTGATGCCACTCACCCAGGACCAGATGGACAAAAGGATGCATCTGTCCTATCATTTGAGCTTGAATTAGGAATGTGTGTGACTGCAGCACTTTGGTTCAGACCGTGAGCTGTTTTCGTGTTGTGCAAAGAAGGGACACATCCAGACAAAGCAAAAGCTGTAAGATGCACATTTAATGCACTCCAGGCACTACACCAGGCACTCAGTCCATGGGAAGCAGATGAAAGCTAATCCAGGGGAAACCTTTCCATAGTGCATGCACAGGGAAGGTGGCAGGTCCTCAGCATTGACTGTTTTGCCCTACACATCCACACTGACTTTGTTGCTCCATGTCCTGAAGTAAACTGTTAACACAGCTCAGCCATTTGGGAAGCTGGCTGTATATATTTCTAAGGCTATTTCTGTGTAGCAGCTCATACCTGCAGGTATAGGTTCTTTCCTTCATTCCTCTCAGAGAACAGCATTTAGTCCCCCCATCAGGCTGGGGACAAGAAGCTGGCTGAGGTCACAGGTACAGATTGTTCCCAGAGCAACTTTACTGTAGCGATGTGCCCAACAAACAAGAAGTAAAAAATCCATTTGAGATTTTACAGACCACTCCCCCAGGGTAGTGAATACACTGGTCTTGCTACTGTCAAGCGGGAGAGCAAATGCCTCCCCTGTAAAGGTGAGGGAGGGACCCTGCAAAGACTCAATCCCAGGTCTCCTCACATGGCACAGCAGACCTAATTCCACTTAATCCAGGGAGTTTTCACTGAAAATGGACTGGAAAGGAGAGGACCATTAAGTCCCCAGGATCAGGATCTAATTAGGATTGCTACTTGCTTCCCTGCTTTCAGCAAGGGGTCATCTATTGCCTGATTATTGAAACTGTACTAATCTCAGTGGTCCAGGCCAGGAGGTTGGAGGAAGGAGAGCACATGGAGCAGAAACTGGGTGATTTCCATGACATAACAATTTGACAAGACTTTGGTACCATATATGACCCTCTTCTACCCTCAGCCATCAATACAGCTGAGGTTCATTCACCATACACAGCAGCTAGTTGAAAATTGTCTTCCTTGGATGTAAAAAGGGGAGTTGATACATGATGCAATGCAGTTCTCATCCTCCTCCTCCTATTAGTAGCAAGTGCCTTTGGGATCAGTTCTGGACCCAGCTGTGGGAGACAGGCCTGAGTAAGGAGAGATGCAGCACCTGCTCCCCACAGAGGGATGAGCTTCAGAGGATTTTCATCACAATCACAGTTCTGCAGACTGAAGTTAGCAACAGGGGAAGGATGACAGTGTTTGGAGCATTTTTATTTTTTTTTTTTAGAAAACAGACAGCTTCTGCCCTACACATACACATCTCTTCATCCCTGATGCCAGCCTGCATACTGCTGGTCATTAAAGAGCTATTTATATAGACACGTTTTCCTTGGCATACATCTGTATGTGTGCTCAGCTTATAAAGATGCTGTGGGACAGCGAGCTCTCTTCTCCCTCTGAAAAATCACAGCAGGTATTCACTTCATGAGACAGCACCAGAGGACAACAGTTTCCTCTCACCCTCAGTTCGCTTCTGTCCTTTAAGCGCAGCATGCAAGTGACTTACAAAAACCCCAGGCACAGCATTTTAGTCCTTTTCTGCACAAGGAAAACACACATTTCCCTGCAGAATCACAGAATGGTAGAGGTTGGAAAAGCCTTCTGGAGACCATTGAGTCTAACCCCCCCCTGCCACAGCAGGGTCACCCAGGAACAGATCCAGGCAGGTCTGCAAAGTCTCCAGAGAAGGAGACTCCACAACCTCTCAGAGCAGCCAGTTCCAGGCTCTGTAACCCTCACAGGAAAGATTTTTTTCCTCATGTTGAGGTGGAAATTCTTGTGTTCCAGTTTGTAACCATTACAGGCGAGGTCTCACCAGGGCTGCATAGAGGGGGAGGAGAACCTCCCTTGACCTGTTGGACACACTCTTCTTTATGCACCCCAGGGTACCATTGGCTTTCTTGGCCACAAGGGCACATTGCTATCCCATGCGTTACTTGTTGTCCACCAGGACTCGAAGGTTCTTCTCCGTGGAGCTGCTTTCCAGCTCTATGTCCATTATGTTTTGGGCTTTTTGTTTTGGCTGGATGGAAAATAACTAACAAAACACACTAAAAAAAAAACCAAAAAACAATACAGCTTCGTGGTCTTTGTGGTGCACATCAGTGGTATCAGCTTGGGGTGCAGGTGTCCATACTATCTCTTCACCACCATAGATGGCAGTAAATGCCCTTCATCTCCATTGTTCCTGCCTGACAGGTACGATCTCATCAGTATGCTTATTTTCTCTTTCCTGAATCACAAAGCGAGTTACACAGCATCCTCCCTGCAAGGATTTCTAAGGACATTACCAACACTAATAACTTAAGGCTCTGGGCAACCCCAGGCAAGAGTGTCACTTCTACTTTTTTGACAAAACACGTCAGTAATCTCACGTGCCCAGAACAGACATCAGAAACCTACAGAAGAGCTGAGAAAACAACTGGAACCTCCAGGCAACCAAAGTGGTCATGGCTATCTTCCCCATACACAGACTGGTGCAAAACAAGGACTTCATGTCATGAGCCCAACCAGCCACCAGACAGCTGACCTGTCCGTAGGCTGCCACGGTGCATCAGCCATCAGCAGAACCACAAAACCATGAACAGCCTGTTCCCATAAATGACCATAACATGCCGACCAATGATTTCACCTTGAAGAGAACGATTAGGTGTGGGTTTCATATATTTCCTTTCTTGTGGCACTTCCCCTGTGGAGAAGATTCCTGGAAGAGCTAGGTGGAAGTGCCGCAGCTGGTAGGTTGCACATGGTATGGGGACTGTGGTGCTGGCTATGTAGCCATGTGAGGATGAGGAAGCCCTGGCTATAAGAAGAAGCATCAAAGACAAATTTCAGTCAGATCAATCCAGGGGCTTCCTATAACACTAGGCACACGTGCAGGCCTCCTCCCTTTCTACAATTATTAACTGGAAAATAATGATTTCCCTGAGAAAGACCTTTAGTTCTTCAAGGTAGTAGACTCACATCCGTTTGCAGTAAATACTCCAAAGTGACTTTGGGGAGGAAGGAAAAAACCCACCATCCAACTTTACATGAGTTTGGTACAACTAATTCCAAGTATATGCTCATGAAATATTGTTTGGGAAAGATTAATTGAAGTGCTGGTGAAAATGCAGTAATTGTTTGCGATGCCAAGAAGGTTACGCATAGCACTAAAACCTGCAGCGCTTCCCTTTTGCTCCTGCACTGATGGGGCGTTTGGCTGAACAGCAGCATGTTCCCCACCCTCCCCTCTCTTCTCAGAAAAAATGGCAAAAATTGACCATTAGCTGAGGATTAGCTCATACATTAAACAATGCTGTAAAATATTTTTATAGTGCTACTTCTAGCAATTCTAAAGATTCAGGACATATAAAGCTCAGGGTAGAAGATATATATGCATACATATATTTATTTTTTTAAATGGGAGTGTTATCTTTAAACACCACAGATTCCAACTGATT
>WUAM01000280.1:465108-491786 GCA_024336885.1 Actenoides hombroni
ATATTTTTTTTTTTTAAATGGGAGTGTTATCTTTAAATACTGAAGATTACGACTGATTACAAAAAGGAAAGCATCAGCATTTACAGTGAAATACTTCTCCACTAAATACAATACATCATAAGTGTAATCACCTCATAATAATTACTTAATCATTTTTTTTGCTTTCAGAATATTTATTTAAGCTTGGGTTACTAAAATTTCAAATAATATGGGGCCTGCTGTCATGGTCTTTTATCCAAATGGCTTGTAGTCTCTTGTAAACAGTTCTGTGATCTGATTTCCATTGGGACAGGAGTTGTAAAAAGCCAGGGATTTGTGATGGATTTACACATATACTGTTTCAGTTAAGTTACTAAGGTTGACTTAACAGCCTTTTTCCTCAGAGTCCTAAATACATTTGCCACCCAGCCTCTTCATACCACAATCAAGGAAAGGGGTGATGTGATTGTATAGGGTTCTTGAACTTCATTGGAAACCCCAATTTACATGCTTTCAACCAGCAGTGGGATTTGTTTTTCTTTCTTTAAAAAATGAGCTTTGTGGAGTCGCTAGAAAACCAATTCTTGCTAACATGCACACACAGGCGAGACACAGGTTTCTTCTGAGTTCTGAAAACGTCAGTTAGGCTTTGGAAAACAACAGAAGCTAACACTCGCGACTCAATTGTATTGCAGATATTAGCCTAGCCCCCTGAAGTCCAAGTTTTGTTTTCAGGAAAAATATATCAGATTACTGAGCCACAATAATAGATCTCTCTTAAAAGCAAAGCTCCTCCACACTAAGTATCAAACAAACAACCAACCAAACGTTAACACCCTTTGTTGGCTTGCCACCTTCTCTGTAAAGTTCGTATTATTTGACTTGTGGCGACTGCACAGAAACGTACTGATAATAAAGGTAAACAAAATTTGTGGTTGATTCTCAGGTCTGAATGACTGGCCCAATTGTCTCGCTCACTTGGCAAACAATTTCTTTTCTAAATGTTATTGAAGCCACCAATACAATTTTTCTAACACCGCAGAAAGAATCAGATTAAAATATGATACAGAAGCAGCACTTACCTTGGGCTGATTAATATGCTTAAGCTGTTACCATGCCACCATGCTTAAAAGTATAAAGATACACTTTTCTACACTAGTCTATATATATATTGATATCTCCCGTGTGCCAAGAAAACCTCTTTGATTAGTCACACTAAACCATTGCTTAAGTGGTATGAATTTCTCAGGCCTGCACTTTCCATAATCAAGTAATAAATTCTGGGACTAATCATAAGCTGTGCTGTCTCTCCTAGGTGATGTGCAAGGAGATTCATCAAGAGTTTCTTTAACCAGAGGAAAACTAAAATGCCTTAAGGAATTAAAAACGTGTCTTACAGCTCAGAGCAGAGGTCATAAATATTGACCGAAAGCTATACACAGCTCCACAGCAAGCACCTGACTGTATTTTGGGAAGGATTTCTGTTTGAGCATGAACTTCTGCTCAGTCCTACCTGGCTCAGCCTGTGAAAAAACACCCCATTCAGCAGGTAAAACCAAAGTGTTATTGAAATGAAGACGGTTGGGGTTTTCTTCTGCATCTTTCACAGACCACCAGAGACTGACTGCGAAGGCACGTGCGTGGTGATCTTTTACAATCCAGCAGCTTTCCTCGATCCGTGTGCCATCTTGTGGACCTGCCACGATCAGCTCTGAGCAAGGGCGATGTCCAAGCTGGACTTGTGAACTCCAATATATGAATATATTAAACACTGAGACCTACAGAGTACTCTTTAGCAATCTGCTGCCCTAAATGACAACATTCTTTAAAACTGTGCGTGAGATTTAATCTAATTCTTTTGTACTCATGTTACCATACACTTGGCTTAAACATCACATTTTTTAAGCCAAAATGCAAAATGAATCTATTATAATGTCACTCCAGGTGAGATTTATTATAGATCACTTTCTGAAACTCATGTGTTCTATGTGCATGTGCATACCATATTCATCTTATTATTATCCAGCTGAAAAATTCCCAGTGTGTGCAATGCCTGAGATATAATAGCAGGCATGCCAACAGAATATGACACTTATGCTAATCTGCACCCCGCCGTGGAAAAACATACACAAGGATTCCATTACCACATTCATTAGGCTGCAGTGCACTTCATCTTGAATAGGGATTATGAACTATAATAGAGTGAAAACAGTTGATTGAACCCACTTAGCCAAATCTCTATGACATTAGCCAAATATTTCAGTGTGAGGAAGAGGAGGAGCTGAATCTCCTCCTAGTGGTATGTGTTACCTTTGCCCCAGCTCTTCAGTTTGGAACGGGAGAGACAGCAAGGTCAGGACCACACTTTGTGCTGAGACTGTGTTTTAAATATTCAAGGAGCTACCCAAGAATTAGTCAGGAGCACTATGACATAGATACTGTTGGGGTTGACAGGGACTCTCCAGACACGTGTGCTATTTCTTGCTTTGCACAGGTTCTTCGAAGCACTTTAACAAATTCCTCACGCACCTGTTATATGCTCTTTTGGCACTGATAAAGATTTCCAAGCTGGCCATAGATGCAGCAAAACCTCCCGGTGCCAACATCATGCCGCTTGAGCGGTAATCGCATTCAGATGAAAAAAAAAATATGTTGTCCAGTTTGGTGTTCAAGTTTCCCAAGTATGCTTTGAGTGTATATTCAATTTTTTGGTCCTACACAATACAGTTGCCCTCTGACAGCTTGCCTTTCTTGGCAGAAAATTCAACTCCAACTATTTAAAATATTGTCAGAAATAATAAAGACTGGGATACAAGTTACCACTCGAGAAATGCTAAAAAAGGAGGAATAAAGCCTTCCCCCTATATGAAAGTTAAAAGATTATAATAAAAACCTTCTGTGCTTAGTATTTAGTAATTTCTAGGACTCTTTAGTTTATCTACATCCTTTTAATGTAGCGGCGAAACAGGAAGCTCCTGTTAGCAGTAATGCAATGCAACTGAAATGAGAATTGCCGAAACTCGTGATAGAAACTCTTCTGTGCTCTTTCAGTTAAAAAGCAAAAGAAAAGGAATAGAAAAACATGGAAAACATAATCGAGCAACCAAATATATTCAGTATGTCTAAACTTTGTTTTCCTTCTATGCATCTGACCCACATTGCATGGTACTTACCTGGGGGCATTTGCTGAGCTCAGTTTTCCCCCAGGTGTTTCCTGCTCCTGCTGCACACTCAGCTCTTTCTCCACTCAAGTTCTGGCAAAGCTGGAGGCAGCTCCAGATGGGACAGGTGAATCCAGAATAAGCCAACACCAGTCTAGAGAGGACACATCCCCCCACTGCCTGCAAATCTCACAAGATGAAGCTGGCAGGGATCAGCACAGACAGATGACTCCTGGGCTCTTCCCCCCCAAAAACGGAGGGATGGGGAATTGGGGAATGAAGAGCACTTGCAGGTGTTCCTCTCTGCACATCGTCCTGACCGACAGTGGTGAAGAAGCCATGGGAGAATACAGATAAAATTCTGAGTATAAAACCAAGAGATGGATGGAGTTGATGGGAAGGTTGGGCAAAAGTAGGATTTAGTGGTAGAATTCACGTGAAGGTGAAAGATTAGATGGGACCGGGCAGCTGGAACACTGGCAGGGACAAAACTGGTAGCGGTGTGGGATGAAATAGTGAACCAATTTGGAGTTTGGGGGGAAAGAATGAATTTCTGGGCAAAAAGCAGCTTATAAAAAAGTGAGACATCCAGCATCACATTAATCAATATGCGTGGGAGACCCAGCAACGAATCATCACACGGCCGTTGGGTATGGGCTGGGGAGGTTCAGGAATAAAACCACGTATCACGGGCAGGGCCTGCTGCTGATGTTATTACACTTTTGTTTTTTTTAAAAAATACCTCACATATGGAATTTCTGAGCCTGTAGAGTTAGCAATACTGTCAGTGGAAATGGCACCAGGGTCCAGCTGGCTTCATAAATCCCCTGTTGAATTCTTGATTTGGCAATAATCTCTGCAGGCAAAAACTGTTTTGCTGGCATTACTTACCCAAATTTTTTAAGTCTTGTCCCATATTTAAAAAATGGAGTAACTGGGTTTCTGCATACATGCAGGTGCTGTCAGATGCTGAGTGCTACATGACAGGGTGATTTCAGTGGAAGCTAAGGTAGGTCAATATTTTATGGTGTCAGGTCTTTCAACTACAGGCCTAGTCTTCATGGGGAACGTTTTACTGCAGAGGGAACAGCTCTGTGGTTTGTATCAAATATCCAGGAGAAGAACGAGCACTCTACAGACTCCTGAAGGAAATGTGACTCCCAGGAATAGCAACAGGAAAACAGAAATTTTGCTAAATATATAAACCACTTAATTTAACAGAGAGAAGGAACGTTCTCTGGGAATGACCTTTTTTTTTTCTTTTTTTCTTTTTTCTTTTTCTTTTCTTTAATTCAGGTCCAGCTTCTATTTTTCAACTTTGAAAGGTAAGTGGGAGCATCAAACAGGTTGAAGGAGGAACAAGGCACTGTTTTCTTGCTACAGGAACATGGCCCTTTGCACTGAGATTGTAATACAATCCATCCTCTCTGGGACTGCAAATGCTACAGTGCAAAACTGTGTTTGAAAACCTCTTTTATCATTCATCGTCTCCAGACTGAAATCATTTTTGACAACCTCTGCAGAAAACAAGCAGCTTTCTGGCTACTGGCGAGCCGATTAAAGGGAGGAAACACATGTTCACTGTCAGACAGAGCCCCTGGAGAAAGCACTGACAACCTTTTAACCTCCTTTCCCAGTGAAAGTGCCCAAATGTTTCTCTGGAACAAAACCCCAGCATTGTTTTAAGCATCTTTTCTTTTAATCTACTACATTTTTCAAGATATTTTGAGAGTCAGAGGAATTCCATTTTAATGTGGTGGTTTCATAATCAGTTCAATTCCCATGCAAATGGTCATATAAACATTTGTTAAGGGGAGTATCTTTTTCTGAACTAACTTTTTTCTTTTTCTTCTTTCTTTTTCTTTCCCCCCTTTTTTTTTTTCCTTCACTGTCTGACCACAGTTTAAATACCAACACATTGAAAAGTTCACTAACCTCTACAGTGATTTCTCAAAACAAGCCAAAAAGCCACAGGAGTGAAATTTTCTGAGCAGTAGGAAGGCTGACTAGCAGACATTATTAGCACTTTGAGCATCCAGATCTGGCCATGGAAACTTTTGTGAGTTACAAGATGCTGGGGCAGGAAGAACCACGCATTACTGACGTATTTGTTATCAAGGGAACAAGTTTCCACTGTATTTAATAATCAGAATTAGGGGAAAATAAATCTTCTTTTGAGAACTAAGACAAGAATTTTGTAAGAATTAGTATTTTTTTATTTTTATTTTTTTTTAAGAAAGTGCTTTCAGAGCAATTGGTCTGGCTTTCTTTGTAGCTATAAACATTCACTCAGAGGTTGTTTAACATTTAACCTTGCTATTTTTACCTTAATATCAGCAGCTGGAATAGTTCTGTCTGTTTTGATAAAACAGGACTTTTTTCCATGTTGCATATTTGCTTTTACAGCTGAAAGGAACTGTTCCAGCTGAAGTAGGTAACTATAAAATTGCAGTGGTCTAAGCCACCTGGGAGAGGAGTAGATTATTTGATTAAATTTTTATGTACGTAACTGCACAAGGCACTGTCCAATAACGCACAGTATTTGTTAATGAAAGATAAAAGGCCACAAGCTCTGCAGGAACAGAGTCTCATGGGGATTTGCTATTCCTTCTCCAAAGACCTTGTACTAGCCATGCTCAGTAGCTTTGGTACCATTTAACTTGTCTTGGTTTTCACACAGATTACAACTTGGTTAACAATAGTCATGGGGGGGGGGAATAATCCAAAGTTGGAGCTTGGCTTCTCCAACGTTGCTCCAAAAGGACTTACTCCATCTGGGCTTTTTAATTTCATTTTTCTTTCTTCAAAAATAGCCTTGCTCCAATAACAGAGCTCAAAACACAGGTGGTGATATTTAGACAGCAGCTTCATCTGCTTTTTCAGGCACAGCAGGTATTCAGGCATGAGTCAAGTTTTTGCACTGCTCTTCATCATACGGGCAGTGTTTTAAGTTGACTTGCTGGGACAAGCAGCAGAGAAGATGTCCCTCCTAGTGTTATTTCACCTGGGTCCCCAGTTGGCTGAACCTACCCTAGGTAACTGGAGGAGGATGTGAACCCATCTCTGCAGAAACATTTTGCACAAGACTGGAAGTCAGTGGGACTTGTGCTTCTGAGTCATTTAAGTGCCTTTGGAAAAAGGCTGCCCATGAAGGAAAGGTATGCTTCAGCTGGGCACCTTAGATCAGGAAGGCAGACAGATAATCACCACTGTCTTCTGACCTGCTCCCATCCTACCCTGGCAAACCTTCCTATCTAATGCAGCTACCACAGTTACAGGAAGCAATCTCTCTTTTTTTTTTTTTTTTTTTAAGTAACATGACAGCTTTAAAGGAGGAAATTTCCCTGAGAACAGAGTTATAAAAGGAAAAGAAGCAATTCCTCAATGTTTCTACTTTCCAGGAGATGCCTGTTGCACAACTTTGACTGTCCTCCCATAGCCAAGATTTTCACAGCAGGATGTGACCATTAAAAAAAAAAGTCACATTTTTCACCTTCTTCTCAGATCCAAAAGGGGGCCCTGCCCTCTTTTGAACTAGAGAATGACGAAAATCAGCTCCCATCCACAAAATTTGTGCAATCCTTCAGAACAGAAGCCAGGAGCATTTGCAGAAGTGCCAAGAAACAGCCCTGAGCAAACTTGGTCAAAAATACCACAAAACAATAAATAGTAATCGCCCTTGAAATTTTTAGTTGAAGATCATGACATGCTTCCTAAACAAGGTATATATTGTTATGCCAGTTTTATAAGTGAGAAAGCAGGGACTCGACAGTTGAAGATTAGCCTGAAGACAGTCAGTTGGTGTCAGGACTGGAAACGGATCCCAGACCTTCCTCGTCTCCATTCATGCTCCACACCTCCCACGATACACACTGCTTGCATGCAACAGCTCCATGCAATTTAAGGTTGGAGGAAATGCGATTTTATCCAGGATAAACTGTTTATTGCAGGCCATGAAATGCCACAGATGAAGTTACCCTTGTAGTAAACTCTGCTAATTATTTTCAAGGCAAAACCATGTGCATGGCTACAGATAAATGCAGAAAACCAGAGTTTATCCACTGCTCATTTAGGCATACATAGCTGACCTATGTAGAAAACTCCAAGCAGGTGAGTTTAGTGTCCTTTTGTTTACCCTCTGTTCAAAGCTTCTTTTCTGAAACAAAAAAACCACAGTATTCTGTCTTGATTTGAAGACAAAAAAACCTACCTCTGGTATTGGCAGTCTAAGCAGTTATTTATTCCAGGAGAGATTACATTTGTCTCATTTCATTTTCCTGGTATTGGTTTTGTTCTATATCATTTATCCACCAAATTAAACAATTTTGTACTGTTTGGTACTTCCCCTGAAAGCTTCTTCCAGTCAATCCACCCCTCCATCTTCCTTTCTGTAAAGCTGAGAAGAGGAGGTTCTTTATCTCCTTCAGGGAGTGCCTACAGTTACTTGCTGGACTCCCACATCTGAGCAACCTTCTCAAAAGTGGAAACCCAAACTGCATGTCCTGGCACAAGTCTCAGCAATGCAGAGTTATCTGTAAATGCACCTCCTGTCTTTCACTTCAATTTATACATCCAACAATTGTGGCAGCAATTTCTGTTACACCATCGTGCTGGGGCTTTGCTTGAATGTTGTAACTTCTAAATATTTTCTGGAGTCCAAGAACTCCCCAAGGCGGCTCTGTTTTTTGGCATAAAAATACATTTTTAAACACCTTTTAATTGGTGTAGGCTAGCAAAAGACTGAGCTTACTCTAAATGATTTCTCTTCCTCGTCATTATTTACTAGTGTAAATATAGAAATAATTAATTGTTATTACCTCATCATTATTTACCAGCATAAGAGTATAAATAATTATGTGATATCCATATTATTATTATAATACTATGAATTACAGGAATAAAAAAAAAACCCACCCAAATAAAAATGGCCACCATTAAAAAGTCAACATTAATCAATGTTTGCCTCAAAGTTCTGTAGGAGATGCCATAGTCTCCTCTGCCCTCAGGACAGGAAATAAATGTGGTACCTCAGATACCACAGTATGGTAAGAATTGGCAGATGTTGCTTCTAAAATGGTACCCACTGCAACTAGAAATTCAGTGGGAAATGCATTCTATCATATTTGTTTAGAAAAATGGAAAGCCACAGTTATTTAGCACTCAGCCTAAACTATCAACCACAATGTCTTCAAACAGATCTGTCCAGAAAGATTGCTCAAAGAGCAACTAAACGTTTCTGAAAACTTTCTGTGGAGATGATGGAAATGGTTCTGTCAAAAACTTCTGTTTAGATGGTAAATGGCTTTGGGGGAGGGAATAGACCAAATTTGTGTTTGTTTGTTGTTGGGTTTTGCTTGGTTGGTTTGTTTCTTGTTTTTGTTTTTTATGATGTTAGACTTTTTATTAAATACTTCCAGCTACAAAGTCAGAGCTATTAAAAAAAAAAAAAAAAAGCCAGAAAGAAGGCCTGTTTTTCTTTATGTTCATTTTGTCATGATTAAACATTCTTCAAATAGCTGTCATGTCTTGTCCCAAAGCATTAGGCTGTTTTTTTAGCACCATGATTCTCCGACAACAACGGTGAAGCATCCCACCTCTTCACTCTCCAGTATTTGACTAAACTTGCTTATCTTGTGTGAGAGATCCAGACACTGACCCACAAGGCTGCTTTAAATTCAAGTCTAGCACCTTTGTCATGGAAGAGGGCACTAAACATCAGTGACTAACTTTTCTCTTTTCACTCCTATGCCTAGATTTGAAAAGAAGCTTTTCCACCAGTTGTTACGGTCAGACCACTTTATCTCTCTTGAATTTATTGTGGAGCATCTTCCAAACTCCAGCTACATTGGAGGTAACTTGTATTTGACGTAGATTCTGGTCACTCCTGAGGAAACTGTATGACTGTAAGTCCATCACTACGGAACTTACTGACATCACATCAGAAACTGAGGCTTACATACACACACACTTTTACAAGCTCTTTATCTGTCATTTAGGCAGAAGAGGAGAAAGACGAAACATCCAAATGTCACAGAGACACTGACAGCTAATGGATGACCAACAACTTAGCAAGCTCTCCATCTTTTCCTCCTTCCAAAGCCACACTTTGATTCAAAATTCAAACTGGCAACAGGAAAAAAATCACTTTCCAAATTAATAAGTCGTATCTGGCATATATGAAGTCAGACAATTACAAGTTATGGTTCCGTAAGTATTGCAAGGCTCGCAAAATCCCTAACTTGGTTGACTGTCACTTGATAGTAAGAACAGTGAAAAAGTTTAAATCTGCAGCACCACAATATGACTTTGATTAAAGAGGGAAAAGTCGTTAAAATTTGCAGCAACAAATTAGCTAGAGATGCTCAAATTGTAGATTTAAGTTCCCATTAAGTGGGCAGGATAAAAAAGAAATCCATAATTTCTTACTGGAAAAAAAAAAAATAAACAAACACCCCATCACATGCTGTCAATGGATAAAGGAGGTATTTCCAACAACAATGAAGACAATTAGTTAATTAAGAAATAATTGAAAAAAGTGGTTTCACAACATGTAGAAGTGCCAAAGACTTTTTTCTATCAAGTTCTGGTGTAAGAAGAAAAAGCAGGAAAATCCCCATATGTTAAACTAATGGAGTATTTCTTTCTCCGGGACAAAAAAAGGAGGCAATATCCCTCTTCTCAAGTATTCCTCTCTCATAGTTCATCCCTGCTTTTCTCACCACAGAATATATGCATACCAACACCCTTAAAATTGTCAACCTTGACATGAAATGATTCTTGCTATGACAGACTATCCGTGATCTGCAGGGACCAGGACCCAGAAAGACCGGCTGATCAAGGCTTCCTAAATTGATGAGAGATTACAAAACCTTTCATCAATACTCCATTTCGGGTATAAATCGGCAGGAATGACCTAACAGATTCAGGGCTTGATCCAAAACACAAGCAGTTCCATGTATGTAACTGGGTTGGGATCAAGCAGTTTGAAAGTGGCACATGTGTACGGGCGTTCATATATTTCACGCAATGTAACTCTCATGTTCATTCTTTGAAATGCTAAACCCGAAGCCAGGAAAGAAAAAGACATCCTGCTGAGATGGACACTTGAGGAGTTTCATGGCCTTCGTAGCGATATCAAGCCACATTGCAATTTTTCTTGCACATAAATGAATTTAAGGGAGTTGTCCAACATCTAAAAATGCAAATTTAATAACTTTGAGGTTGTTTCTCACAGCCTATACAGGCAGCCTCCTTGTTCCTCCCTAACTTAAAACCTGAAGAACAAGATACAGAGTGTAGATCATTCCTCAGGCTCTTACTGAGCCTTGATACAAGTCATTTCTCCCACACCCCAGTAAAACATAGATTTTAAATATGAAGTTTCATACAAACGTGTATTCCAAAAGAAACCAAACACTGATGGAAGTTTGTCTGATGAAAATGGCTATCAAAAGTCTCTAAAACATTAGCAATAGAAAGTATTTCTTTTACTGTATTTTGGCTTGATTATATTGACCTATTTAGGAAAACAAGAAGGAAACGAGAAAATGAAGCAAGAGCCATCATAAAACTCAGAGAAACCTTTTAGTGGCTTGGAAAAAAAATCAATTAACACCTGTATGTACACAGATCCACACTTCCTGGCTTTCACTATCTTCGCTCACTTAGGCATCCAGGCAATACATACCCTAATAGTGTCTAACTCACAAGCAAGTGAGGTCTTGGGTTCCGCTCCCCAGTCTGACCGGGTGCAGTAAGCAGCAAAACCCACACGGGAAAACTCATCCATGAGATTTCCAGGCTTGTGCTGCAGGCACTAGAAATTCAGGGAGCTGGGAGGAGCCCCAGTAATCAAACGAACAAACTTTTTAAGGTTCGCCTCTCCGCAAAAAACCCAACATGCAACTTTGTCATTAAGTATGTTCTTCCAAGTCTTGCCTCAAATTCAACATGTGCAGTAACTCACGGGTCATTAAAATGGAAAAGGCTCCCTTTCGTCTTCAAGGGCAACTGGATCTGATTATATGTGCTGCTGTACCTTGGCACAACGGGACGAGTGAAATACGGACTGTCAGCCTCGTGTCTGAATTCGCTTCCTTAGAGCACAAGCCTTACCTGAAACATAGTCCTTGAAGTGTTAATAATGTATTTGTTATAGCTATCCTGCGGGATGCTTAATTAAAGTAATATTTTGTTTCAGTTGAATAATCTCCAGCTGTTTTATTGTCATTTGACATTAAACTGCAATTTGCCATGCCACATACATTTCTGCACACGTTGTCAATATGATCATAAAGGCAATGTTATTGACCAAGAACATAATACTTACTGAGTGCCTCGAGAAAACAGATTTTTAAAGTTCTACTTTCTCTCTCTCTTTTTTTTTTTGTCTCTGTTGTTAAACCTCAATTGCTTTGGTTTCTTTAAAGCTCTTTGCTGCCAAATAACTCCAAGTGCTAACAGAATTTAATATTCAGTTGTCATGCATGTATCAGCTCTCACCGCAGTGCTCTGTGAACTGTGTTCAAGCTCAGGTCAGCTTTTGCCGTGCATGCATATGTGTGTATATATATATATATATATGTGTCTGTGTGTGTATTAAAAAAAATAATAAAAAAATGTGTATCTCTATCTCATGGCCCAGGTCCCCACATGCATGCAGGACATCAGGGGCAGTGCTGCTCCTCTCTATAACTTCTCTGCCCCTTCTGCAAGAGCTGGAAGGGGCAAAGCCTGGGATGTGGGCACCCACCAGCACTGGCCCCCAGCTCTCCTCTCAGGTCTCATGTATTGAATTTAGGCTCCCTCCTCCAGGCTACATGAATCATTTCTGCCGTGAACTTGTGACCCTTGCTCTGTAACATGGCATGTTGCTCTACCAGGACCATACGGCAGATAATGCGCAGCTACTATGGTCTGTATGAGACCTGACATTCAGAAAGCTGCACTGAATTAACACAAGACAGTTCATATCGCAGTGGAGTTCAATGCACACTGGGAATAAAACGCTTGGGTAGTATTTCCTAAATTCAGAGGAAAAAGATAAATCCATGCCCTTTCCTATTTCACTCTGATTGAAGAGGTAAATAAAATAAAATAGGCTTACATGAAAATATTGTCTGTATTAGTGCCTTGTTATTTCTGCTTTACCAGCAAGATTAAAAGAAGTTGTTGTATATTTTCTTTGTATTTCCTGCCTTAGTCTTGGGTATCTGGAATTGAGCTGGTGTGCTTTCTTTAATAAGAGTTTCAGAGTACTGCGTTCAGTTTACGTTAAGTTCAATTTCAGCTACTTTTTTCCAAGTTTACCAATCTTAAATACAATATCTTATTCATATGGAGTTAGCCAGTTACTGTCGCCCCATCGCAAACCCAACTGTGGTGGCAAATCAGAACAGCTAAACATAAGCAGCATTATGGTCTGGTCTTACCAGTTACAGTAAGGTCGTCATTAGTTACTCTTTTAATGGCTCATTTGATTAAATATTTAGCTATTGCCTTGGCAATTTTGTGTATCAAGTGGAATAACTCAAGTTTAGCTAGGGATGTATCTTTTACTGGAATGGGTTTTAGTAAAGCTGCTGCATTGCCACAAGTGATTAATAATGAAAATACTTTTTTTTTTTTTGACAATGGCAAAATAAGTAGTCTCATAGACATGGCTGGCATGTGTAATTTGATGAGCTCACTCAAATAGTTCGACTCCGGATCAAAAAAAAAACAAATTATACTCACTTGAATAGTTTGACTGTGGATCAAAAAAGTAAATGATATAAGTGGATACTGCAAGGCAGAAACATGTGGACACAGCTGTAGTGTCATGTGTCACAGCTCTGCTCTGTGCCAGCTGGCACCAGCACAAAGGCAAACCAAGCCAAACAATTCCTGTTATTCATAACAGTAAATGTGCATTCAAAACACACAGTGCGGGCTTTATAAAATAACTTGGTATTCAAACGGATCCACACCGTGGAATCGTTTTTTAATCACACATCGCTGTGCACCAGGCTGATACGCCAAATTGTCCTAGTGGTCCAGAAGTTCTTGTCTTTACCCAAAGCACTGTAAACGAGGGTCTTGGCCTGCATATCTATGGCATATTTGTGCTCGGGGTTTGCAGGCTTCCTTATGCACTCGGCAGATAGATGCACACCCTTGGCGCATTAAATATTCACCCTTTCAATTAACAAGGGTGCACAACATGCACATTTACGACTGTATTATAATCAGAACTTCCCTAGCATAGAAAACCACGTCATTAAGTAGTCTAGTTAGTGAAAAAGCAAGCAGTTAGGATAGTTTTGCAGACAAACTCCTTCTAGACTGCATTTATATTTAGAACTTAAATATGAAATGCCAGAGGTATTCACTGTACTACTCTACAAGGGGACCTCTTCCAAGTATGCAAATAGGCTGAGCGTATCTAACCTCAATGGGAACGTCAGGAAATATGCTCCTACTGATGGAGAAGCTGAAAAGAAAAAAAAAAAGAAAGAAAAAAGGAAGGGGAGCTCTTTTCATTGCTATTGAGACAACTCTTACTTGAAAAACCTCCCCTGCCTCCCCCAGCCACCAGCCTCTTTCTCTTTCCCAGCAATCAAAATCAATATTTTAATATTGTAGAATCCAGCCTTACTTTAGCACATCTGAAGTTCTCTCAGAACAAGTGAATGAATGCTGGCCACAGAAGGTTATGGCAGAGGCCATGCAAAAATGAGCATTTTTAATAGTAAAGCTCAGCTCCTCGGAAGGTGTATGCCAACATCGCCACTCCGAAGTCCCTGGCAACCTACTAACATGCACCAGGTAACAATCTGGTAAGAATCTGAGGGTTTAAATATAGCCAAGCTTAAAATAATATCATGTCACTTCCAAATTTCCTCTCATTTAAGGAAAAAGAAAAAAGAAAAAACAAAACCCCCAACCCACGTTCTCCTGCAGGACAGGCCCCTCGGTTTCTTCTAGGAAAGCCATCAAGTGCCTCATCTCAGCGGTGCCAGAAGAGAGTGAGTTGGGGCTGGGAGCTAACATTTCCCTTAGAAGAAGCCAGGGAAACATTGCATTCCAAGGAAAGGGAATATTCAGTTCCCCGACCACAATGCTCCACAGCCTTCTGCTGATTATGGCTTATTGCTGCCTGCAGGAGCTTTGCGCATATTCATCTCTCCAAGTCTGATTAATTTGTTTAGAAAAGGAATAATGAGTTTTCCAAGTAAACAAAACAGATGTAAAAAGCTCAGCAGTAACAACCTCTTTTTTTTTATTTTTTTTTTTTTTCCTTCTCCACCCTTCATCTCCTTGCCATAGATAATCTTGCACAGCTTCTGCTGGGCTTGGTTGACCTTGATCCAGGGAGGTCTACAGGACTACTCCACTCTCCACCTTCCCAAGGATCTGGCCCTTTGGCTTTTATAAAGCCAGGCTTTTATCCAAGCCAAGAGAGATGTCTTTTCCTAGGAAACATAAATAAAGGGCAACATATGGAGGCAATGGGAAGGGATGACTTAGACTCTATTGCCTTGTTTACAGTAGCCACTCTTTAATGTCTGGTGACTAAGTTTTGCCAAGTAGCATTTCAGTTTTGCCTCTTTGGAAACAGAGTTGAAGAAAATTACACTAACAATTTTATTTTCTTTTTCTGTGCATCTTTCATAGCCTGTGTTCTTGAAAAACAGCCTTTTACCTCACCTTCAGAGTGTAATTGGTATACGGGTTAATAGATACCAGACAGCTCCTATCAGGCAACATGGTTTAAATAGGCACATCATTAACATGGATTACTTAGACCATGTCTCCTGTTGAATTAGTGGTCTGCAGGCTAGCTCCAGGGAAGGGTTTGGGAGCCTGTACACACTGGGTATTGAAACGTGTAAACTTTGGTCCCAACCTCAAAAGAAAGTGTGAAGCGCCTTGGAAAAAGCACCAGCTCTTAGGCTTTGACTGATGTTAAAAGCAAAGCTCCTGCAGACATCCAGAGGACTAGTCCACCCAAAACTGTAACAGGGTGAACTCAAGTGGGAGGTTTTAAAAGACTTTGGGACTTCAGTTTAACCCTTTCCCAGGCAATACTGCTGCCAGCTTTATTATCAGCAGGAGGCAAGGGAGGTAAGCATCCAGCCCTTTGGAAACTCTATTCCCCTTTTGAGTACGCAAATCTTTTACAGGGTGCTTTGAAAAATGGGTCTGAAATATTTAGTGAAAGATTAAGCTTTTAGCAGTGATCGGCACAAGTCGGTATGGTTGCACGGGCGCAGCTCCTCCTTTTCGCAGGAGGAGGGCAAGGACATACTACCAGAAGGGAGAGGTGGTCAGCATAAGAAGACAATAATCCTCCCTTTTC
Source organism: Actenoides hombroni (assembly GCA_024336885.1). Classification (NCBI taxonomy): domain Eukaryota; kingdom Metazoa; phylum Chordata; class Aves; order Coraciiformes; family Alcedinidae; genus Actenoides; species Actenoides hombroni. The sequence goes on from WUAM01000280.1 coordinate 480,589, forward strand.
CAGTGTTCATGACTTTAGATCTCAGTAAAATGGTGACGGGTATTTAGTTGTTTTCTTTCTTTTTTTTTTTTGCGTAACGTTTGCCTTCCAATGCTTGAAGGGAACCAACAGGAAGGCTGGAGAGAGATTCTCCACAAAAGCGTCCAGCGATAGGACAAGGGGAAATGGTTTTAAACTGAGGGAAAATAGTTTTAGACTGGATCTTAGAATAAAGTTCTTCAGTACAAGGGTGGTGAAACTCTGGAATAGATTGCCCAGAGGGGCTGTGGATGCCCCCTCCCTGGAGGTGTTCAAGGCCAGGTTGGAGGAGGCCTTAAGGAATCTAGTCTAGTTGAGAGGTGTCCCTGCTCATGGCTGGGAGGTTGGGTTAGATGATGTCTAAGGTCCCTTCCAGCCTAAGCCATTCTATGATTCTATGATCTCTTTTAAATTTGTATTACGGTCAATTACAAAATTCATTGAGTTCCATGTAAACCAACAGATGTTTTAGCAACAAGGGTTTGGGGGTTTTTTTTGAGTCCACACACAATTACTCACAGATATTACCTGTCGCATCTGAGTGATTCTGTTGGACTTTCTGTTTTGTACAGAAGTTAGCGATGAGCAAGTTAAAAAGCAGCGTATAAAGTAGGGAACATGTAGTTGCTATCAGCTCATCTGTCAAGAGCAGCAAAAGCTAGGGCCATGGTCCCATGTAAGGAAACCAGAAGTAGGTATTTCAAGCACATTACTGCACATCAAGCCCCAGATAAAACTCCTGCTGAGCCTGTTTATGACAGCATAATCCTCTCCAAAAATGGCTAATATAAAATGCTATTTTTTTTATTTGACCATTATGTGGTTATCCAATAGCAAAATTAGATTGACTACACTGATAGCAATACCTACTTAATGGGGACACACACACACGTTAAAAAAAAAAAAAAAAGGCAGTAAAATCTTGGCAATGCTCTCTGAGTCCTCTTCTCTCCACTGTAATAGCTTTACTGAGCTGTAAAAAAAAATAAATCTCTGGAATAAAGACACATTGTTACAGCCTCGGAACTGGCAAACAAATGCTTATACAGTGTGCTTAGTGTGATGTAAAGCACTGGCAGGGCTGGAGCCATGATCCAGGGCTTGAGCTGGATCCGTGCTGTTTCCAGGCTTGCTCAGCAGTATAGTCTGTGGACCAGGCTGCACCAAGCAAAAGCCTACTGTCCTGCCACGGTCACCAGAACCCTCTGTGGGTGGATCTCATGTCGCAGCATGTGTGTAACACTGAGAAAGGAGAGTTAAGAGCAAAAGAAGTTTTGACTCCTTCCCTTCCCTGTGAAAGGAGAAAGGTGCACAGGGGATATTCCACCCCCCCCGCCACCATTGCCTACATGCACAGGAGAACAGCTTGGATGGAGGTTCCTGACCTCCTCTGGGAGAACACAGATTTAAACTCGGATCAGCACCATTCGTGACATCAGCTTCATGACTCTCCTAAGAAGAGAAGAGATTTTATTTTCAATTTAAAAAACCAAAATAAAACAACAAAAGCCAAACAAAAACCTGAAGTCTTCTGATTATTTCTTGTTGTTTATTTTCTGATTCTATTAATAATAGTCTATTAAAATACCCCTGGATAAAACAGACTCGCTATCAAACGTCAGAGTTACACAGGCAAGGCAAAGCAGTAAACCAAGTGAGGTGCATTTTGTTGGCCTCAAGTGGCTGCAGAGATACAAAAAGTGTCTGAACTTGGCTGACCTTATGTCCTAAAGGATACTGTGTGCAGGTTAGTTTTAGACTCTGTAGTCCTACCCATTTAGGGGCTAAGCTAGGAAAGGCCTTAAAGAAGAAAAATTCTTTGATTGCATAATATTCTAGAGGCTTTTGAAACATCTTGGGTTTCCCGGACTGGTTTCACTGGAAATGATGTGCAGCTAGCATGGAGCATTTCTGAGCAACAGGGATGATGTGGCAGGAACAGGGACCCAGCCATGATGACCACAGAAGAAGGCAAGGAAACCAAAGTATCTACTAGCTACATTAGGTGATTTATTTCCTTTACTTTAGGACATTCACCCTCCAGATTACTTTCCTTGCTTTGAAGAAGCCAGCCTGAGACTTCAGCCATCAGGAATAGCTGTAGGAGCAATGGAGAAGGACATCTTACTGACTCAAATCCACCATCTATTCTTCACCTTCCTTCATCTCTAGCTCGTGTAACCCCAGAGAAAGAGTCTAAAGGGCATCACCAAAAGATGAAAAAATCCTCAGTTAGTACAACTAACTTCATGCTTGTAGCCACAGTCTTGATATACTAAACTTTTTCTCCTATTAGTCCTACAAGGTTTGATTGAAAACTGTGGCCTACAAGTCTATACTCGCATAGAGCTTCAGATCACACAAATGGACTTGGTAGTACTGGGTTGATGGCTGGACTCTATGATCTAAAAGGTCTTTTCCAACCTAAATGATTCTATATTTGTCTACAGTTGTCTGCTAAGCAGTAATATAATAAAAGATAAATCTCATCTATATCCCTATAAAGCTCTATCCTGTTGCAGGTTATTCTGTTTTTCTTGGTTGCAAAGTATTCTCCCTGCTTAAAATTCTTCTAGGAGGAGGCTGAGCTTTTTCTCATAACTCAGAAATGTATTTTAATAAGACCAAAAAAAGAAAAAAAAAATAAAATTGGCAAGCATTTTCTGCAGCAGCTAATGATTTAAGTCACCCAAGACTATGTACATGTTGATTTTAAAGAGGACTGATGCCCTGGCATTTTAGGAAAAGTTTCACCTGAAACTGAGTACCTAAAACCGTTCGCCAACATTCAGCAGAGAGAACAGGACTTTGTTTTGCAAAGACAGACTCATAAAAGCACTTAATCAAGTTGAGACCGAAGTGGAAGAGACATCAGTGAGAACCTCTCAGCTGGTAACTGAAAGACTGAGGGGTGCATAAAGAAGAGTGTGGCCAGCAGGTCAATGGAGGTTCTCCTCCCCCTCTCCTCTGCAATAGTGAGACACATCTGTAGTATTGGGTCCAGTTCTGGTCTCCCCAGTTCAAGAGGGACAGGGAAATACTAGAGAGAGTCCACTGGAGAGCTACAAAGATGATGAAGGGACTGGAAGATCTCTCTTATGAGGAAAGGCTGAGAGCCCTGGGGCTGTTTAGCCTGGAGAAGAGAAGACTGAGAGGGGATCTTATGAATCTTTAAAAAATATTTGAAGGGTGGGTGTAAAGTAGAAAGGGCCAGTCTCTTTTCAGTGGTGCTCTGTGATAGAAAAACTTCTTCACTGCGAGGGTGATGGAGCCTGGAAAAGACTGTTCAGAGAGGTTGTGGAGTCTCCTTCTCTAGAGACTTTCAAAACCCGCCTGGATCTGTGCCTGTGTGGGCTGTCTTGGGTGACCCTGCTCTGGCAAAGGGGCTGGACTTGATGATCTCCAGAGGCCCCCTTCCCACCCTTACCATTCTCTTATTCTATGACTTCTGCATATTTACTTTGGAACCAGAATGACAAAAGTTCTCAAAACCCCTTGTTTCCAGGTCTGATACGAATCCAACCTAATGGCTCCTACTTGTAGAGACAGTATAGAGTCCCTCTACATTATCTGGGTTTGCTTGCTCCTTACCTAACTGGTGCTGAGTGGGCGTCCCATCCTGGGAGTTACTTGAGGAGGTCTGATAGCCAGTGAGGTCACCCCCAGTCTCACCAAAGCCTGTATGCCATTACAATGAAGTAATAATGTATTTATAACACACCGAACCATTGATGGCTTCTATTCCTGTTGGGACTTCCCCCTACCCCCCTGCTGCATTTGCACAGATGTTTTTTGAGAACTGGTCTCCAGAAAGAACCTTGCAGAAAACAAGCTATGTCTGTTGATTCTGGCTGGCTTCTATAACGACAGTTGTTAGCACACAGGATTTATGTTTCAAATCTCATTTTAATTTCTTGGGCTGCATTTTTAACCACAAAATGTTAATTCAATGGTGTACCATAAATGCTGCAGCTCCTTTATAAAAATGTAGGACAACCTGTTTATAAGGAAATGTTCAGAGAGTCTGATTCATAGAACTACGACTCACATACATTTTCCATGGAATTTGCTCTGAAATATGTGTGGAATACATTCTACAATAAATTATGTACTTTTGTGATTCATTAAATCCTCTCCCCGCTCACAAGTAGCAAGCTCTTCATTATACACAAAAAAAGTGCAATCAGCCAAAACCAGTGACATTCTCTTTCTTATCATACTCAGTGGATGCTCTCATTTCTGATCTTAAACAACAACAACAAAACCAACCAAACAAAACAAAACCAAAAAAAAAAAGCCAAACAAACCCAAAAGCATGGCTCAGAATGACTCTCATAAAAATCCCTGTGATTATTAGGAATGGCTGACTACCGAAAAAGCCCTTTCTGGGAACATTCACTCTCATGTTATTTTTCTTATTATCACTTTGTTCCCAGCAACACTAACACTTCTTTTGTGCTTCCTACCAGTGCACGTTTACCTGTGATGTGGTTTCACTGGTATGTATCTTCATGACAAGACAGTTTGAAGGTGTCACCCCTGATATTATTCATGTGCCACTTCAGCTCACATGTGTTCGCATTAGAAACACTTACCTGACAGCCAATTAGGGAGCAGGAAAACAAAAAAATTTTAAAAAATATTGTGTGGCTGATTTGGCTGTTGACATTTGAACAACTTTAACCAACTAGCTTAGCTAGCAAAAGCCCACATATCAACCTGCTTGCAATCACTTCGACGGGATAAGTGATCCCCTTCACCCTTGCTAGGGTTACAGATATGGTGAAAACAGGTATTTCTGCACTCATACACACTTCAGCTTTCACCTGTCCTGCACCACTTTCCCAATAAAACTACTTCTCTTGAATGTCAGTATCTCCAGAGCTTAGTTTAATCAATTTTTCCTCTTGCTAGAAGTAACACTTCTGAAATATCCCTCGTGGAGCTTTCCACACCCTGCTGCCATTCATCTCCATGACCATCAAAGGCAGCAATCCTATAGTGGCTTGGAAATGGGCAGGTACCTGGTAGTACTACCTGCGAGCACTGGCCTGGGGGAGCTCAGAATCTGCCCTTTGGACTCTACTATATTTTGTGCAGTCTGCAGCTGTAAAAGAAAAGGGAAAGAGGGAGCTTCTATTTTGAAGGCAAGAGCCAGACTGGAAGCACCTTACAATCACACACTTTGTACTGAGAGCCAAGGAAAATATGAAATAGAATTTCACCATTCTTTTTAAAATGTCACGTCCCAGCATATCAGACTCAATTCATCTTCAGATCATCCCACCGTGCTGCATTAGCTACCAGAAGATGTGAACCAGTGTTACCAACACAACAATCTCCCAGTACAACCACATAATGTCAATTCTTCACACATTTTCTTCCCTTGCGCACAATGCCTTTGGTATCTCAGTAAAAGTCTCCTCTCCTCAGTCCACTGCCACAGGCTACCAGGCTGAAACAAAGCTCAGTTTCAAAGCTGAAGCATAGTGACAAAGCAGGAGGGAAAGCATCTCTGAGGACTCGACCCAGGGTGGGCCACCAGCTCTGCTTCCCACCTTCCCCATCCTTCTGGGACACACAGCATTGAAATGCCACCTCCTGAAGAACCGCATGGTGAAGTGGGGCAGCCAGCCCCAAAAAGTGTCCACATGTGAAATCCTCAAGGCCCCTGTAGAGGAGTTTTCTTTTGTCCCATTTTCACCTCTGCTAATAGAGGTTGGGAAATGGGGTGGCCAAATGCAAGATATTCTGGGCAGGAATCATCTCTTGTCGTTTCATACTGCGTGCCGGGGCCACAATGACCAAGATAGGAGCTGTCGTGGCAAAATACACAGGAGTCAAAAAGAAGAGGCAAGCAGTATCCCTGCTTAAATAAACTGTATCAGGTGAAAAAGAAGCAGGTAGCTTGCTCCCTGAATGGGATGGAGAAATAATGTCTGGACGAAGAAGTGGTTCAGAAGTCAATCTGTAAAAGTACCTGGAAAGAGCTCTCTTAACAGAAAGAGAAGTGTAGAAGAAGAAAGGGGACAGCAAGAGAGAAGGAACATTTTTTCCTCTGGAGAGAATTTCAATCCAAATGACATTTCAGCCAGTTCCCCTTCCCTGGTGAGTCTGAGCCTGACTTTTCACTCTCTGCACCTTGCCTAGTCACTTGCAGTAACACAAAGTCGAGCCAGAGATAAATAAAAATGCTCTCAAAGTTGGCAGTATTTTACACATCCCTACAGTTAAGGCAAAACAGTTGCAAGGTTGGCCTTCTCTATTGATCTTGGAGCAGCGGGTCCAAACGAGGCCTCTCTTTATCCTGTATCCTTTATCGACCCACCGTTTAACCCGTCTCAGCATTCTGCACAATAAAATAAATTATAAAACTGAAATATAACAAAGCTAAAACCGGTGGGGTTGTTTGTTTGGTTTTGGTTTGTTTTTTTTTCACAATGCTAAATTGAACAGACTGGTTTGAGTTTTTACACTTCCCCAGTACTTAGAGGAGCCTGCAGAGGAGCGTAAGGCCTGGCAGAACATGGAACACACCATCCTGATGTAAATGCATCACAACAAAACATATTTTGATATTACAGCTTTCAAAAGCAATACCACAAAGTGCTTTACAAGGAGAAGTAAGCAGAAGTTTAAGGGCAAAGAAGGTTTGATGGTAAAGTTTTAAGAGAATGAAAGACTGAACAGTATGCTCCTGAAAAATTGAGATACGGTGGAGAAAGGAAGGGAAAAAATTCTCTATCAATCTGACCTAGATTTAAGTGCTTATTTTTGCAAAACCAAACACACAAATTTATTTAGCTTGAGAATGAAATGGTCTGTTAGACCTGAAACAAAACATTTTGTTACAGGCACTTGTAAGAAAAAGCAAATAATCCAGAAGGTTGGATTTTTCACACTACTGCTGCTGGTTTATTCCATAGTTCAATGAGTAGACTGCCTAACCTTTCTGTAATCCAAGGGCCAGGTAACCTTTCATATAAAACCAAGAAAAAGTAAAGAAACATTTTCTCCTCCTTTTAATTTTTTTTTTTTTCCATTTGCCACGTCTTTGCAGATTTGGATGTGCACAAATACACATGTATGGCTTTTCAAAATACAACAGTTTCACGGAGCACAGCAGGTATCCTATGGTCTCCAGCCCCACACTGAGGTCACTGAGCTCTTAGAGACCTTCTTTGCCTGCCTCCTGTAAGACACATCTGCACAGCAGCACAGGGCATTCACATACAGCTGGGGAGTTGGTTTTCATTTGGTTGGTTGGTTGGTTTTTTTCCAGAAGTGGCACATCTCTACAGAAGAGATCAGTGTCGGCTTCTCTCTGATAATGAAACTGCCTTGGCTTTTAAGGCACTCACCCAGGACCAAAGCGCACGTTCAAACCATCCTATGACTCTGCTAGCACGGGATTTTGATCCCAACGTTTCCCGTGTCCTTGCAAAAATACTGTAACTCACCAAGCTTTAGGCAGGGTCACCATAAATTTCTTTTGCTGGGGTTGTCCCTTTGTCACCTATAATTAAGCATTCATGAGGAAAGAAAGAGACACGTTCCTGGGTGAGGCCATTTATGTGTATTCAGCTCCCTTCAACAAGCCTGAGACAAGTGCCGTAGGCAGCAACCAACTCTTCATTTTCTGGCAATTTTAGGAAAACATCTACGGCCAATTTTGTTTGTTTCCCAGCCAGTTTGGAATGAAATTTCTGAGTATATGCAGAACAACAGAAATGTCACAGCCTTCGGTGTTTAAAAGCAATTCAGTGAAGCCTGGTAATACAGAGCAATTCATCCATTAGCATGAGGAAGCAACTTAAGACGTCCTTGCTGGCCCAGGCAAAACTGAAGGAGTTCTAAGAAAAACAAACAAAGACAGAAGTGGAAAAGGTAAGTTTTGGGTGAATACAAGTCAGAGAGGCAAGAAGATGGAGAGCTCTGCACCAAGCTAGCTCAAATTGGATGGAGAAGCCAGGGGCAGAAAGGCAAGAATCTGCATGGGGCCAATGCCAGTCCAGGGAACCTGCAGCTAAAACAGTCTCTGAGCAGGAGAGTAACTGATGGACTTGTCAGTGCTTCAAAATGCACTGCCCTTGGTTTAAAGCAAAAAAAGCAGGAGCAAACCTGAAATTTTTCTCCTATTAGCTACCTAGCTCCATAAAGCAGTAAAAGCTCCCAAATGTTTACGAGAACGGTCAAGGCTTCCTCAAGACACAGGCTGGGAGATGTGGCAGGGGCCAGGCATAGCTGCCCTCTCTCTGAAGATGGTCTGCTTAATGTGACCCGCAAGGAACAATTTGAGCTCTCCCCAATACATCTTGATGATACCCTTTGGCTGTGAGCCACAACGCAGGTTTCTGTGATGACAGGAGAAGCCAGGCTCCCATGTGTTTGGGGGGATGAGGCCATGGCCCCATCAACTCTGTCATTAAACCATCCCTGGGCAGAAATGACAAGGGCTGAGCGTGACATAAAATTCCAATTTGCTGCATGTACTGGTAAGTATACGTACTTCATCATGTCCAAGGGATGCTTAGGAAGAGCTGTTTTCTCCTTTCCTGATGAAAGGTTCTCCCTGAAGTCTAGAAATTCCCTTAAAAACACATACACAGACAAAACATCCATGGGAAAGATGTGATAGGTGGCAAGCTAAGTTTTAGGCAAGCTGACTGATGAAGCAGCACAGAACGATACCACAGCCTATAAAGAAAGGGCCAGAGGTCTTTTTTATGGGCACAAACTCCAGAAAACCTAAAAAAAAAAAAAGGTTCAAATTGAGTTTCAGAAAAAACACAAATGAAAAGACACATACTTCTCTGCCTTGTGACAGCAAACATGAGTCAGGAATGTTCAAGACACTTTGGTTTTTAGCTGACAACCTCAAGAAGGCAGTCAATTGATAGATTACCACAAAACATAAACACAACCTGAAACCTATTGCTGGTCAAAGAAATTTCAAAACAAAACAAACCATAACCTAAACCAAACCAAAAAAGAAAGGAAAGGAAAATTGCGGTGCATAAAGAGAAAAAGGAAAGGAAACAGCTATTCTGCAAAGTGCAATGAGAAATCACTTTGGTTTCACCAAGCATTTTAATCTCCTGACACAAACAGGGAATTGAGTAGCTCTGTGCAGATCTTGCAGATGTACAATATGTCCAACAACCCTGGAAGGAGAATTTTCTTGTGTGATGTCGAGCTGGGCTTTTGTGAACGCGAATTTAGTGGGAAAAGAATGTCGTACTGCCAAAGGATTTCACAGTCTAGACTTGCTGGGTAATTAACTGAGCAGCTCCATTTCAGACCCTTTCACTTGAATATTATTCTTCCCAATTCTGTAGTTCTTCCTTGCTGTAGCTGAATTTCCCACCTCCCTTAGTACTGAAGACTCAAGAGCAACCAAATAAATGGAAACAAGTAAAAAGGTTCTTTTCACTGAAGTGCTACATCAAGATTCTGTAGCATCTCTTGTGTTAACTAGAGGAGAAAAGACAGATTCACTGTGCATGATAATAAGTGTGAATATCAGTTTCTTGTGCAACACCAAACACTGCATAGTTACAAGACCAAAATGTAAACGAGAGGGGAATCTCCAGGTTGTACAGCTCTACTGTTTCTTTTCTAAGCTCAGAGGCAATAGCCATCCTTGCAAAAATGACCCTGCTTTACTTCATAAAGTTCTTCAGCAAAACTACAGATTGTACATGCTATGAATTACTGTATGGAATTAAATTTTAAGTATTTGGCTTAATTAATTTATGCAACTGCCCCTTATGCATAAACGCACCAAAGTGACTGTAAGCAATTGAGACGTACAATGAACCTAACAGTGACACAAACTACCCTTACAATTCGGGCAACAGCTTTTAAACAAACCCCAAACATTACAAAAAAGTCTGCTCTTATCACAAAACCGTTGTCCCCTTTAAAGAAACAGCCATGAAAGAAAGAAAGGAAAAAAAAAAAAGTAGCAATAAAGAATCTAGCGCAAACATCTTCACAAAGTTTCTTCCAAAGAAGAACTTTGGAAACCCATTATTATTGATTTTCAGGCACCTTTGCCTGCTGCTACCTATGCCGTGCCAGCAATTTGCAATAAAAATGCAGAAAAATTGCAACACTTCGACCTGAGGACCACCTCAGCTTCGTTCAGAAGCCCGTGGCTGTACCGAGGGAGGCAGGCTATCATTGCACACATGCAGCTCAGGTGTGACAATAATCCAGTATGATGGCTTGTAATGATCCACATCTGCTGGCCCTCCAAGTTAAAAGGCAAATAATTCACATCTGAAAAACTCAAAGAGCAGAAGGCAGCATATAAGAAGCGATGAAGTCAAAGAACAAAGTTGGGGGGTTTTTAACCCATGTCACACAATGCCCCTTCAATAATTCAGAAAAAAAAAATAAATAAAAAAATCATCAAACTTTCCTTTATTCTTGCCTGTTGGTTTGCTTTGTGTTTTTGTCAAGGGCTTTGACTACGCATGGAAGATGCTTGAAGAGAAAAAGGAAAGGATTTTTGTTGGCTGATAAAAAAATAACCGAAACCAAAGAAAGGAACCTACCACTGCTCCTGTGGTAGTTCTTTGTCAAGTTCATAAACAATAAAATCTCACCAAACGCACTTCCCCTCCCCGCTCCCCCCTCCTCAAATCCAACTTGGTTTCCAGGTCTGGAAGGACAACCTAGACACAAACCCAGACTGGGGGATAGTTCCTGAATTGGACCACCCAGTATTTCGTCAGTCTGAGTAACGAAGCGCTGTGGATCCAGGAGGTGTCACACCACCTACGAACAGAGATGGGTAACAGCAGCTATGACAGGCACTGAGAGACGTCAGACACATTGACCTCTTTGGATTCACCCAAAGCCCGCTGACAAACTACAAGCATTAGTTAGTGCATACATGGGTGAAATCAGGCAAAGATACACTTATCTCTGCCTCGTGTCATGCTCCTCAGAAAGAGAGCCTACTCTGAGTACCACAAAGAGATTCCTCACTGCTGGCTGGTCTGCAATAGGACTGCAGATTTGAATCCCATATTGAACCATAGCAAGCACCTAGACACAACTCCTTTCCCATCACAGAATCACAGAATGGTTAGAGCTGGAAGGGACCTCTGAAGGTCATCTAGTCCAGCCCCCCTGCAGTGAGCAGGGATACCCTCAACTAGACCAGGCTG
>WUAM01000280.1:497770-516390 GCA_024336885.1 Actenoides hombroni
AGCTGGTCGGTTGGTGGGTGTGTTGGGCGGCTGGGTGGGGGGTGGGGGGGGGGGGGGGGGGGGGTGGGGGGGGGGGGGAAGTCTTCTGAAAGTTTTGAAAACATGCTCTTAATTATATAGGTCTTTAGATTGTTCTTCTGTTACACAATTAATAGCTCATCTTGAAAAGAGAAATAAAGAAATAAAATGGCATTCATCTTTATTTAGACCCTGATGTAAACGAGAGGCAAACTGCTAAGCACATTCAGGCTAGGCCTCAGTAAGCAAGCACCAGACCACAAAGCCATTCATTATTGCTGCCATGAGGGACCGACATGCTCAGCCAGCCCAGGCCACAGTGCTTCAGGAGTTAATTCCTTCGAAAGACCTCTCTTAGAAAAACTTGACATCTCCTTTTGAACATTTGTGACGAAGAATGTGTCACCTTCTTCTCTCAGCCCTTGGGAAGTTCATGATCTCCATCCTGCTACATTTTGAGCCTGAGCTGATCGAGCTCCACCAAACACAGGCTGGATATAAGTGGAGGGAGTGGGGACAGAGCTGCCTTGGGGTAGAGCTGAAGGACAGTCTGGGAAGTCTCTTGAAACACCTTCTGGTGACCACATTAGGATCTGTCAGATTTAACATAACCCTTGCATTCCTTGTACATGTTGTCCAAGAAAGTGATAAAGTCTCCCATAAGATTCAGGCTAACCAGACCGGGTTTGCTAAGCTAGTCAATGTAAATCAGGTTTTTCCAACCCTTTAATCATTGTTATGGGTTCTCTGTTGCTCACTTCTCTATGTTCTTGAAGGTCATAGACCAGAACAGTTACAATCTTGACAGTTGCTTCTCCCAAGTCAAGGAGCTTTAGCATTTATTTGCTGACTCAGACTCCCTTTCCATCAGCCTTTATGACTTTTGGACTTCTGCACATTAAAGCCTCCCCCCTCAACACACAAGCAGATCCATCCATCAGCACAGGAAAAGACGTTCAAAGTTGATAACCTTACATGCAGGTATCAAACTCTACCATAGAGGTTTTTACTCAGGACTATGTTTCTCAGTAAAGTCTTCACAGTGACATCATACAGCAGTACTTCTAACAGGGATGAGAAGTCTCCATGCTCCAGCCAGCCACAGACTGAAGAGCAGGAGGTGGCTGATGCTGCAGGATTGACACCATAAGCAACTTTACACGTCTTGTAACACCTCAGACAACCACCTCAAAATTGCAAGCTCTCACTTAAAATCAATTTAGCATTTCAGTTTTATCTACTTGTTTCGGTTTTGGTTTTAATTCCAATTATTCCAGCAGGAATGATGCTCCATCTCGCCCTTCAGATGGTTAGGCACCTTTTTCTCATCTTCAGCCTAAATGCATTCACAGCCAAAGTACAGCCATTTGTCCTCATTTATAGCCATTTCCCCCTGTTCAGATGCAGTGTTACATGATAGCATTCGCCTGCCAAAAAGGATGCCAAGGACATCAAGATTCTTGCCACTGACTCCCAAGGCCCTGGAATAGGTCACTGCATTGGGGGTGGGGGGAGGAAGAGAAGGGATAATCTGCATCTAGAATACAGAAATATGAGAATAATCATATACAAGAAGCTACTTTAGTCTGATTTGTTTATACATTATCCAAGCATTTTATTTTATTATGCATTTTAATAATGCAAAGGCTTAAAAGCTGGAAATAAGCATATTCCATGAGCTCAATATATTTCAGTTTGTACATCATTGTTTTTCCTTGCGATTATGCAGTTTTACTTTATCATCCCTTTGATAACAATTTCTGCATAAAATCTGACTCCATATTTCATTTTCCCCCATCTTATCTTAGCAAAATACATCCAAAACACCCTTTGTACCGCCGTAGTAATATAACAGATCAGGAGAAGCTGTGGCATAAGAAATCAAACCCATAATAATGTCTTTGGGTTTTGCATTTTAAATACTGCATTCATTGTTGCACTGAGGTTTGAGATCCCTTTTCAGACATTACTGAGATTACCTTTGGTAATGCCCATTTCATTGTACTTTGATATAAAATAATGTATGTCATAAATCATCTAAGTGACTGTCATTAGAGTGAAAAGCACCTACTTATGATATGTAACAATTTGCTTTTCTAATTTGAAGAGGATTGTGGTATTTTAATTATAGAAGGTCTAAAGCCCTTGTGGATGAAATTACAGTTCAATGTAAAATCACTTTCTGCTAAGAGCTGTAAGTTAGGAAATTATAACAGCTATGCTCATCAATTTGTGCATTTTGGCTGGACTAAATACAGGAACAAATGGAAACATTTTTAATAGGCAAAGATCTATAGTTTCAGTAACCAAAGACCTGAGAAAACTCTTCTTGTTTGTAAAAAAAAATAAAAATAAATAATTTTAACATAGTAGACAAAAGTAATCTGTACAGGTTTTAAGCAGAAATTCTTTCAACATAAACACTGAAAATTTTGAGCTGTAGGAACTTCAAGGATGTACAGGTAGGGTTGGACAGAGAAAGCTATGTAAAATTATTGGTGTGCTTCACATATTGAAGATCGCTTCCATTTGACAGTGAAATGGGGGTTCAGAGCCTTTTCTGTGCAGAACAATGTGAAGTTATTGGAGCACTTCACTTTGAAGGTGATCAGGGCTCTGAACGTGTACATTGTAGAGAGATTTAAAATTATAAGCGGTCTTCAAATTGTTTAGAACATTGATTTTTTTAATTTTTTTTTTTATAAAATTGATTTTTCAACATTTTCTTGCTTCAGGGGCTGGGTAATGATGGTAGACAGAAGCTGAGTTGCTTCTATCTGAAACCAGGACTTGCTTTCAGCCTCTGTTCCTTCTCATTCTCTTCTCTCCCTTCTTTCCCCCTCCCTACTCTCTTAATAAGCTTTCTAGTTTCCTTCACTGCTAGGACAGACACATCATGCTTTGTTCTTGGTCATAAATCTCTCTGACCAAGGAACCAGGAAGTTATTAGGGGTGAGGAGAAGGTCAGGTCAAACATACAGTTTGATCAGACCTGTTCTGGCAAAACAGTCCTATACCCACCTCGGAAAGTGATGCCAAACACAACTGGGATCACACTTTTAATCAGCGTTTCATCTGAAAGCACCCTCCGATACATCTCACAATGAAGGCTACAAGGACTTCGAGGGATTAAGGAGTAACCATTATTTGGGATTTAGTTACATGTACTTAGACACAAACGCACAGCTTTCCCTAAAATCCCTTTTTTACTCTTGCTACATGTGAGCAACAATACAGAAGCCCCCACCAATTAATTAGGCAGATTTAGGTGTGCTGTATTTAAGAAACAAACATAGTTCTCATCTTTAAAGATTAAGACTTTTAAATTTATTTTTGTTTATATATTTTTTTAAAGTTTTTAAGTAGAAATGCAATTACTAAAGCCTCCAGGCTAATGAGGGCTTCTAATATAGACTATATTTCAGATGCCATGGATGTGTTGGGGCAGAAGAGCCTTAAAACAAATGTATCTTAGCTTGTGTAAAGCAGCAAAACTTAGCGGGGACCAGTGGAACTAGGGAGTTTCACTCTGCTGAAGATTCCTCTGTACAGATCAATTTAAGTCAAAGTGTGACCGTTTGAATGGCAATAATGAGTGATTACTCACAGAAGTAATCCTAAGGAATTTATACAACTTAAGTCTTCAATTTGCTTTAGTGCTATCAATTCTTGGGAGGAAAAAAAAAAAAAACACAACCAAAAAGAACCACCCACCCACACTAGTGATCCCCCAGAAAGCACACCACTGCATCTCAGAGAAAGGATGAAGTATTAATTGAAAGGAATATTAAATAACATTTTAGAGAACAATTTCATGGATATATTTTTTAAATATAAACAAACACACACACCCACACATACATAAGCCGATTGGTAATTTCTCCTAGTCCAGAAGATCCTCCATTTAAAAATAAAACTATTTTGCAAAGGCTTAAAGTAGAGCTTTATGTATTCTGTAAAAGGCCATATCCAAGTAAAATGAACATATTACTGAATTTTTGTCAGCTTGAAATAACACCTGCCACACACAAGGTCTTTAGCCTTTCATGCACATCATAACTTCAGTCTAAATTTAAAGGAACAGGGAAAGCAATAGAGCAAAGCTACCCAGATGTTATACGGTCTGTGCAACTGTAAATTTAAAAGTACCAGCTTTCCACCCAGATTTTAATGCACCAGAAACAATATGAAAATTCCAAGCCACACTGGATTATTGAAATGAGTGGCCATTTTGAAATGCGTTTTGGAACAGATGTACAGAGGCAGGCAATAAAGCTGTGATAATAAGGAACATTTCTACACCATCTCACAAAACTACTAATCTATAATGATGACCAAAACTATTCATGAGAGGGTGGTTTTCATTAATGTTTTTTTCAGCTCCAGTTTGAGTATTCCAGTTCCTTTACTCAGCTGTTAGATTTTGTTATTGTTGTAAACCATTCGGTATCTATCTGACATTATCACTTCTAACCCACAGCACAGGCAAGCAACTAAGTAGCTTCATTCAGACCATGCAGAACATCCGTGCTGCAGAACAAATGACCAGCAAAGCAAAGCTGGGTACCCTGAAACCTAAAACCCCCAAACCCCACCTGTTCTGAAATGCTCGCTGTTAACACAGAAAAACATCCCAATCTTTTGAAATTATTACGATCTTGGGTGGGTGAAACGGCCTCTAGATATTAGGTAGACAAGGTAGAGTAAATCAAATTAGACCAAGCAGAAGAGGTGGAGACCAGGCAAGGTTTAAGCTCCCACCTGCTTCTGCAGGTCAGCTGAAAGCAAAGGTGATGTCTTCTCTTAAGCTTTCAGGTGGCCTGCAGAAGGGCTTATGTGCCCAAAAGCTTGTCTAACATTACTAATAGATAGCCAACTAAATAACTTTGTGTACTAAAAGAAATCACCACTTCCAACAAACCTCATCATGCTGACACAAAGCAGATTAGTCAAGCAAGTTGGATGCTGTGCCAGATTAGGCTGCATACCAAAGGTTTGAGTTTACACATATTACTCACTACATTTCTTCAGCCTATCTGTTCGGTTCATCCTGTTCTGAAAAAAAAAAAATATTTAAAAAAGCACATTAATCTGGGTCACTCTTAGTTTCAAGGTTGCTAGATTTAAAGCCACAGGTTGTTTTCATCAGGGACATGGAATTTTAGTCTGGATCTGAACATTCCCGAGGTCTGCAGAGCCATCTCTCTTTTCCACAGCATGAAGAAGCAGCGAGAGACTGAGGGAGGAGAGAAGAATATTTAGTTCCAAGGAAAGAGCAGCATCTTTATTTAGACGAGTTATCCCCTGAAGTTTGGCCAGCTCCCTGAAGCATTAACCCGAATGCAGGTGACTAACAGCACTGTCCTGACAGTCAGATACTCGCCTTTCAAATCTCTGCCAGAAACTGGCAATCGGGCAGTTAGAGAGCAACTACCGGGATGCTTTGGGGGTGCTTTGGGGAAAGCCACCGACTCCTGACTCGCTATTTTCAACCCTCCTTCCCTTCTCCTCGGAAGCTTCCTATCCAAAGCCTGCTTAACACTTACGAAACAGGACGGGAACACAACCCAAGATAATTTTGCTTCGGTATGCACCTGCTCATTCACTCCAACCTCACCCAACAACTGCAGAGTTTTAGGCATTTTTTGGCTTTGTTTTTGCATAACACTCCCTGTGCCTTGCGCAGGTCACCAGAGGATGAGAGAATGTCACAGAACAGGTTTGCTGTTTTCTTAACCTAAAAAAGACTTTACTTAGTGCACTCTTTCACACCCATGTATGTCTGAGACAGCACATATTTTTTCCTCAAGCGAGTTCATGTGGCTGAAAGTATGAGGGGAGCAAAAAGAATTGCTGAGTACAAATTTTCATCTGACCTGTGTAGCTTAATGGTCTGTGGGAAGCAAGAGTAGGAAAGAGGAGAGCAGCAAAGAGGTGTCCAAGAACGTCACAGTGCCGATATTGCAGCCACATTGGCTGGCTTCCCACGATGGCACTTCTCTAACAGCACAGCTGGCCTCCACACCTCAAGCCAAGGATCCCAAGTGATAACAGCAGCAGTCACACCAAGCTCTGCAGCGACAAGTGTGAGATACATCACAATGCTGCAGGAAGGCGGCAATGTGGCACTTTTTGACTTGACACCTAATGGGTCAGCGTGATGCAAGACTGCTCCATATCCATTTGGCTGCATCTCCCTGCCTTTGGTGTGAAATCATCATTTTCTAGTTAGTCACACTAGTGTTCCAGCTCCGTGTTCCATCAGAGTGAAGAAAGGCTTAATGTAATAGTAAAATAACTAAAAGGTCTGAGCACTATGATTACATATAAGACAACGATAGGAAAAGTTAACAACAGCCTTGTAATTAAGGAATCTGAGCGAGACGTCACAAAGTTCAGGCTTGAACCCATATTCTGCCACAGTCTCTCTTGTATTATTTTTGGACAGTTTCTTAGTTCTGTATCATTCAGTTCCCCATCTGTAAAATAAATGCTACTTTCCTTTCTTTGCATCTTGAATTATAGGCATTTACTGTATCGAAACTCACAGAGCCCAGATCTCATCCAGGACTTTGGAGAACTGTGTAAAAGAAATCACTGAGGTTACTCAGACACAGAGACGTGTGCATGCACAACAAAACCATTCAAATGACTGCTCCCAACTCAGTCACTACTTCCAAAGCCCAGAAGAAATAACTCTCCTTTTCCCAACGGCTGTCCCAAGCAGTAGAGTGCTCAGACATAAAAGCCATGACAACTCTTGAGGACAAAGAGAAAACAGAGTATTTCCAGGGATGGTGAAAGTTTGAGCATTTTACAGTTTTTAAAAGGTGGATGTGTGTTGAACTACGGAACATACATTTGTACTTCACAGTTGTTGCAAGGTAACTGTCCCTCCGCTTCCTCTTTTAAAATACTGTGTTGCATTTCCCAAGTGTGCACTGACGGAACGGATTCTGACTTTAGCAATGCCTTGTTGTCAAAGGGGGGGAAAAAGCTCCTTGTGAGGTCCTCCATCCCACCTGACCATCCTACACAGCCTTTTCATTTTATGTAGGAGTGACAGCTGTAGAAGGGAAGTGATAAGAGAAGAAGGTCTGATACAGTGCTCTAGATGCGTTTAATATGGCAAAAAGCATATGGTCTTAAATTGTTGTACCATTTTATTTCATAAATCAGAAAAATTAAAGAATATTGCAATCACCATGCAAACATTGACCTCTCAAACTCACGGAGCATCAGCTCATGAGGCTGTGGCACAGATTCACACATCCAGCTTCTTGACTTAAGCACGGTTTTATCTAAGGCTGGGAGAATGCCTAAACCGTGCAGCATGAGGAGCACTTATTTGTGAATAGGGATGAGAATTAGAAGACTTTGCTCAACAACTACCAAAACAAAGCTTTTCAGGTGAAATGCTTTACTAAATTCAACAAATTTGACAGGAAAGAAATATTGACAACTTCTAGACTGACATCCTCTTTGGAGCTTAATCTGATTGGGAACAAAGCTTCATAAGAAACAGTGCTGGATTTTGACAGCAGGTATCCATGTGTACACACCTGAGCTGCTCCCAGCGTCCTGATCCTGACCTACCTAGTTAGAGTCTAGAAATAATAAAACTCATTGCCTGCAAAGATTACAAAAGTAGCACAAACATATAATTAGGTAACTGCTGCCTCTGGATATCATTCTGAGTCCTGTACCAACTGTTCTGAAATCATAAGACCAAAAAAGATCTCAAGAGGTCATCCAATGCACTT
Organism: Actenoides hombroni; assembly: GCA_024336885.1. Classification (NCBI taxonomy): domain Eukaryota; kingdom Metazoa; phylum Chordata; class Aves; order Coraciiformes; family Alcedinidae; genus Actenoides; species Actenoides hombroni. The sequence goes on from WUAM01000280.1 coordinate 505,552, forward strand.
GTCCCCTGTCATCCCACAAGACAGAAATAATTAATATAGTACATTTATCAACACAGATTTTTTTTCTAACCTCTTCCTACTGACCACTAATAACAGAAACTTCATGGCTTCACCAGGCAACCTGCTCTAGTCCATTGCTGACATAATTTCTAGGGAAGTTTTCCTAACCTCTAAACTCTCCTGTTGTGATTTTGGCACCCAACATGAACTTGCAAAACAGGTAATTTAATCAAAAGCCTTTAATGTACTGTAAGATATCTGTCTAACTACAGCTAATGTCTCTTAGACAAGAGAACTTCAGTTTTTCCAATTCCTCCTAACCAGCCATCTTTCCCAGACCTTTGATCATTCCTCTGGACCTTTCCAGCTGACCCACATTCTCTGACGAATAGTAGCAAGCTTAGTTCAGACCTTATCAGTGCCGAGTAGGACATATGGTGTCTTGAGAGTTAGATGCTTAATAAATTTGTGGTACAAGGGCTTCCTTTCTTTACAATACCATGAGGTTTTTTTGTGGGTTTCTTGTTTGTTCAGTTCGAGTTTGTATTCAGCTTGTTACTCTCTGCTGCACGGTGCAAGTCATTAATGAGAACACTGAACAGAACCGAAAGCGGGACAGGCAGCTGTGGAATATTACACATAGCCTTCTCCCAGTTGGATAGGAGAATGCTGATGATACTCTAGATACAATTAACCAACTAGTTTTGCACTCAGAGTAGTGTCAACAGGTTTAAGCTCTTTTCCTTTCTCCATTAACGGGCATGCATTTCATCTACGCTTTTCCAGTCCAGTCTCAGCGGATTCTCAAAAATACCAAAAGTTCAGGAATGGCTTCAAAATTCATCAGACCCTACAGAACCAGGGCATGTCCATTCTGTCTAGATACTCTTCACCTGCTCTAGGCTGGGATCCAACATCTTCACTGACGCTATACCCAATTCATTTATTAATTAAAAGTCTTTGAAAATTCACATGCGAAATCAAATGATGTCAGAGAATTTAGCTGCACGTCCAGCACTTAAGCCTGGTGATTTAAAAAGAAAATTGAGACCTTACCTATACCTCATGGCTTGACTTGAAATTAGAGCCCTCATTGCTCAAGCAAAAGGTCAGATGTATCTAAAATACAAATTCTGGCTCCAGTAATGACTTTGGTAGTTAACTGCACAGACAGAATAGGTGGCAAGTCTCGGATAGATAATACAAGTTCTTTGTTCCCCATCCTGGTATGTGGACTCAAAAGATGGGATGCTACAGAAGTGCTATTTCACATGTAGTGTTCTCCCAGAATTTGATAGCGTTAGTTACCACAAGAGCTAAGAACATCTGTCTCTCTGGGGACAGACAGGGAAAGTAATTCAAATTAATTTTAAAGCAGGATTAGTTAAGTCAGCTAATTAGCTAATTATATCTCAGCGAGAAAACACTTACTGAGACGTAGGGTGGACTAAATCCATTTTCAAAGCCAAGCCAACTTCAGACAGCTTTCATTCTGAGCAAAGAGGGCTACACAGCTCATACACTGCAATTTCCCTCCTAATTCAAATGCATTTCTGGAGTGTCCCTTTTGCCACAAACTAACACAGAAAGGAGAGAGCATCATGTTGATTTTTAAAAAACAAAACGCTTTTTAAAAATTAATGGCTCCCTGATTTAGACCTCGAATGAGATCTCTTTCCTATGCGTTACTTAAACAGTTTCATTTGAGCAAATGAGGACCCAAAAATAGAGCTGCATAAAAGTGCTCTGAGCAGCACACAGAAGGGAGCTCCATCCCCTGTTCCCCAGCTGTCCTGGTGCCTCACAGCTTAGGATGGCTGGGGAGTAGCTGATAAGGTCTGCAGGTTTCAGGGCAGTGTGGTGCTAGCAGCAAATCCTGTCTAAAATAGAGTTCTGTATTAAAATCAGGTATCAAAAAAAGGAGAGAGAGAGAGAAAGAAAACTAACTAGTTTCATGGTGTTTTCACAGCAGAGCAGAGTCGTTGGTTTTGAATACGCTTGCTCTGAGAAATGCAAAGCATAACTCATTTCTGATTCTTCCCCTCCCCACAAAGTGCTTTGCATAACTGATGAAGCCACACTTTCTGCTGACCTTTTGGAAGTGGTTAAAATATTTTTAAACCTATACCTAAGAAGAGATTCAATAAAAACAGGTAAAGATGGGAGAGCTTCACCCACCAAGCTAGACAGCTAGCTCTCTTGCAGCCAAAAAAAGAGGAATTTTTGATGTGTTTATGGCCTTCAGTGCAATGCAAAAGCTTGTGCCAAATTCTCTGGCATCAAGTTGCATGTCAGGGAAAGGATCATTTCCAAGTGACACTGGAAAATTGCCATTTTATGTAGGACACAGAGTGGAAAGTCTGCATGTCCTTACAGATCTTCCACACCGTTTTCTCAGACAAACTCCAGTTTTATACAAGAGTGTTTGGGCAACCTCTGAGTAGAGCCAGAAGATTTTCCATCGGTCCTTCTGGATGATCACAGATCCCAGCACCTCTCATGGGCAGCATCAGACCAACCTCACGGCAGAAGTTTTCCTGATAGCCTGGTAGTGTGGCCTGGCTTCATGGCACAAAATACACAACCATTCACAGAATTAGCCTGCATCCCCACAGCATGGCTCACTCTTAGGAGAGGCAACAAAATGTTCTGCTGTGGAGAAGCCTTAAGGGCTTCATGTCCCTCTGACACTCCTCCACCTCTACAAGGACTTTAGCCCCGACACAGGATGGTCCAGTGCTCATTGGCAAACTCCTTTAGCATCTCCTCAATCTTACACTGCTGAACCAGATCAACAGGTAGTTTGGTTAGATCTCTATTCAGTGAATTTCAAGAGGAGGAGACAGCATTGGAAAGATTTAACACCTTCCTTCTTTTAACAGTGTGACTTGAAGCATATCTGAAGGACCCCCTAGTCAGCCAGAAGTGAATATGCTCCTTAAGCAGCCACTAACACGCTGGCAACTCCAAAGGCACTCCCTAACTCTATCACTAGATGTTATCAGAACAGAAACTGGAGTAACTGACTTTTAAACATAGCTAAAAATCACTGAGACAAGCAGCGATTAACAAAGGGCTTTGTAAACTATTTGTCCCACCCTAACAGAACAGGTCCTTTCCTGCAAGGCTGCTCTCAATGAAGCCATCCTTCATGAGGTTTCTGAGCTGCAGCAAACTCGGGGACACAAGGAGAAGTTTCCTTTTCTGTAAACCCTGAGGCCATTTTGCACTTACACTGCTGAAATCCTGCTCTCTGAACCTCACACTCTTTCCTTTTCCCACAGGGAGAATTGCTCTGGGAAGTCCCCTCAGATAAACATGTTCAGTGCTAGCTGAGGACGACTGATAGTTCTCTCCAGCCAAACCACTCCACCTGACCCAAGAAGGCAAGCAGACAGCTTTGCCCTCTGTTGTGCCCTCCCAGCCCACTCAACAGTAGACATTAGCATAGATGCATAAATAGGGGCTGCCAAAAAGGAGCTTCAGCCTCACTGTATCCACAAATAGATCCAGACATCCCTTCCTGACCTTGCAGAGATTAAAGTCCATTAAAGTACATAATATTACCAGTCAAATAAAAAAAACCACCCATATTGCCGAGTCCCTGAGTACCTCTATCTCTCATGGACCTTACTGAAGTTTGAGGATGTGCAGACACTTTCTGGCATTTTGCAGAATCAAGTACTCCTTGAACCTGAATTAAAAGAGCATCCCAACCAAACAGCAGATAGGAAAGCTGCTGAGTGGACAGGCTACTGGCAAAGTAGATTTTGAAAAAGAAGCCTTTTGGCATCTAGAAATGCTTGAATCTTTAGAACGAGGAGTTTGGGGATGCGACTTAATTTTTCTATATTAACCCCAAAAGTGAAAATTATATGACAAGCATACAAAACATTTTTTATTTTTAATTCCTTAAGTGAACGCACATGTCTTTCGTAAGACTTACTTCCCCCCAGGCATTTATAAATACTCCTTTTCCTCTTCTTGGGAGGATAGTAGAGCACAATGGGAAGCATCACACATGTGTACACAAGGAAACGATTACAGAGCTGATGGAACTCTTTACTCCATCACCTGGGTATTTACCTTTTGATCAAACTACTGAAACATTGGTAATTGCATCTTTATGGCAAGGACATGTTTCTGCTGTAGCATGTGTGTAGCAATGAGGAGCTATTATCTTATGACACAGTTCTGTTTTACAGTCCTCCCACTGAATTGGTTTCCTTAGTGTTACTGAAGCACTTGAATGGTTTTGCTTTCCCACACCTCAGTACAGCAGGACAACTGAGTAACTTGAGAATGAAGAGTGCTATTTATCCATGTGAGCCCTCTTGGTGCCTTTTTTTTACCTAGGCTGTATTATTTAATTTAGTTTGATTCATAAATAGTACAAATAAGTGAGAATGTATTCCTTTGTCAACAATTAAAGGAGCTAGTTACAAATAAAATATGCTTTTGTTGGAGAGAACCTTTCATGCATCAACTCCTTAGGAAGTGAATGGGTTTGTAGAGCTCCCAGGCAATTCCTTTCCACTGAGAAGCATCATCAAACCTATCACCTTGGCAGTCACAGCCAGATGGGTAGACACAGGTGAGTCTCTTGCTTTACCTGAGAGTAAATCACAAACCACTCTCTATGTGAAGCTGAAGGAACAACATGCCTATGCTCTTCTGGAATACAAGACCTCTCCCACAGAGATGACAGCACAACCTCCAGCTGCTACAGTGAGCAGCTCAGCATCAAGGCCTCGATGACATCACACAAGAAGCAAGGTACCATGTTTGCTATCAGCTTTGATGGCCAGTCTGACTAAAGTCTAACACTGCCATTATCTAATTTGAGATGTCAAAGACAGAAGTGACAGGAGCAAGATCCAAAAGAAATGCTTCCAGAAGGTCAGCTGGTCAGAAACCAAGGAGAAGCCACCTGGAAGGATGATGGCTTGGTGCTCAGCCGGGAACTCACCAACCCAAACAGCAGGCTTATCCTCACAGTAAAGCAGACCACCAGTCCTTGTCATCGCCACAATCCTGAGCTGATCAGAGAGCTCTTTTGACATGGATACTTAAGTCACTGAGCACTATCAGGTGCGGAGCCCTCCGTGCCAGTGAAGTGATGATATTCAGCAGCTCATGCTGTGGTGCCAAAGCGCACATTTAGCAGCACCACGCCGTTCCTGCCTTAGCTCTCCTCCAGCACACCCACGATGCTGCCTGGCGTTCACGTGGGGCTTCACATTCTGGATCAGAGGGAAATCTCACACGTGGCACCGAAGGCAGCGGCAATAACTGCGCACGCACTCACACAGACACACACTGAGTCACGCGGGAGAATCCTCTAGCCAGGTTTCAACAATAGATGTAAGGTCCTGCCTCCAATTAAGGCAGAGGAAGGTGCTCTATTCAACAGTGACACTGATTGCCCTTAAAAGCATTAGAGACTTTTACCAGCTGTCACCATCACCTTTTGAGTGTTAAATGTAGGTAAAAGCTCTAGTTCTGGAATTAAATGCAGCTGCTTAGTGCGCTTCAGATCATCGATACCGGCTTCAGTTCCCCCTCACTGTAACTCCAACCTCCTCCCAGACCTTGCAGACGTTAACTTCTGTGATTGTCTTGGGACAAAGTTGGTAGCTCTGAAGTTTCCAACACAGGGGAGGGGGAGAAAAAGGAAAAAAAAAACCCAAAGAGAGAGACCCCTAAATTCCTTTTACAGCGTAAGCCCACCCATTTTACAAACACAAGGACAATAAAGAAAAGCCTCAAGCACACACAATACAAAACACACAACAGGGCAAGTTTCACCAAATCTCAAACCACGAGTATGAGCATGGACATCCAGCTTACCAGCTACAACATCAAACAACACCAGGGCACCCAAATGCGGCAAAAACCAGATGAAAATAATAAAATTAAAAAAAAAAAAGCTACGGGAGGAATTGGTGACTCCAGAGAGCTGGCACAGGCACAGCCTCCCATGGCTGCCTGAACGTGTCAGAGCACCTGCAGTTACTCTGTCCTCAACAATTGTCATTGACCCAGGACTAGATAGGGGATTTCTAAGCTGGGTTTGTGAATCCCTGCGGAGGCTTTGATTCAGTTCTAGACATGCTGCAGGGAGGCCTAACTGGAGTCCAGAGTTACATGCCAGGTTTACTTCATCTCCTCCTCTGTAAAATTCTACAGAAAGGAGATCCCGTAAAAAAAAAAACCAAACCAAAACACAACAAAAAAAACCCAGACAAAACCAAACTCTACCAAACACATGCGAAAGGGAAAGAGCAACAGCAAACCCAGCTTTTTAAGAGGTGTAGGACATTTGTCAGTGTAAGAGGTGGGGCTGGTGTAGGATGCTGCTTCTGCCACACAACTAATTACCTCGGGTCCTCTTAGCAAACAAATGGAGCGGGATGATATGCCCATAACGGGAGGAAGGATCTAATTAAGGGATACCAGGGAGTAACACAGATCATCTTGTTAAACTGAATTTGTTAATCTAGTATATATGAGAAAAGGGCAAATGGGAGGGAGAATTCCTCCTTGTTAAACATTTACCAAATGTTGGGTTATTTGAGCCCTAGGGAGAAGTAAATGTATTCACTACTTAAGGCTGGAGCATTTGGTCTCCTCAGTTGGAATTTATCCATGATTTGAAAGGAACATTTTTTCCCCACTTGGAAAGGTTAGCAGCCTTTGTCTGTGCAACTGATTTAATATGATAGACCATGATTATTGTTGGATTATTCTAATGGCACATTGGCACAGTTATAGTTAAAGTTTTGGCAGCGTTTGTCTCAAACTGCTCTTTTACAACTCAGATGTAAAAGTTTTCTTTGGTCTGAAACTTGAGATACAAGATCTCAGTCCACGAGGAGTCTTTTTTAAGCTAAATTAAAAAAAAAAAAAGCTTAAAAATTCTGCTGGCTAATGTTTAAGTTATGCAAGTATTAAATACAAATTGAAATCTACTAGCTGAAGACACCCATCAGCATTTACTTGCTCCCAAATGCCTTTGAGTTAAATAAAAATATTTCCAACTCCTTTTACGTAGAAACATGGCTTTCCCACTTTCAGTATATCGAAGAGAAATATAGAACAGTAAACCAGATAGGATATTAAACAAAAAAAATATGAGAGAAACTGTCTCACAAGCACTTTCTTCAACAGGATTACGAGCATATATTTGATAATGAGAACACAATTGATTTTTTTTTTATTTTGCATATGTAAATACATAATTTGTTTTAAAATCAATGGTTACAAAGTGTTTTTGCAATGTACTAGTATATTGAGGAAAAATTCTTCTTGTTTTAAAAGCCCCTCTGGCCATGATAGAGTTAGGCTATAGGATGAACAAAGTCCAACACTGTCATCTACACAAAGCCACTGAGTTTTCTCCAAATTTCTTGAATCTTAAAGGCATAGTAGCCAAGTGACCACGAGTTTGCATTTCTGCTTCCTCAAAGAACTCTAAAGGAACTTAGATACCGGCCATGAAAATATCACTTACTGTAACTCTACCATTTATATCCATCTGGGGCCAAAGACATTGCAGATGGCAAATATGCCATGAATCCTAGCAGAGGGTTTGCAAGAAACACAGTAATTTCTGGATTAGAGCTGTAGAAACTATAGTAAAGAACAGAATTACTCAAGATGAGGCAGAATAGGATAAGCTGGGGAAGAGCCAACTTTCATGGAAGAATGTCATGACTTGCAGTTCTGCCAGAGGCCTCTGAAGGAGCTAGTCGGTGTGGATAAAAGGGATACAAGCAATATAGTGCCCTTAGATCTTCTAGAAGCTCTCAACAAAGTCATTTTGTGGCATGGCAACAAGAGATTTTAACAACTGAATGAAAGTCTAGAAATAAAAGTGTAAGAAGCGGTTATTTCTTGCAGCAGAAGTAACAATTATAATGAAAACTCCCATAGTTATTGCTGTTTAAATATATTCAGGAGCAGTTTGAGAAAAAGAGCTAAATAGTTTCACTACTTCAATAGTGTTATATCAGCATCCAAACTAAAGGTAACCACAAAGAGCTGCAAAAGGACTCTACACTCGGTGATAAAATGACACATAAAATTCTGCATCAATAAACACAAAGTAAAGCACTTGGGAAAAATAACTGGAGCCATAAATACAGAGGGATAGGCTTTAAGTTCACTATAACTACACAGGAAAGGGGCCTGGGGGTCTAAGTAGACAGTCCATGGAAAAAAAGAGCTCAGAGGAGGCTAAAAAGGGAAAGCAAGGACTAGGCATTTTAAGGAAAGGAATGGGGACAGAGAGGAAAACCTCATGACCACCTACACCTGCAGCCTGCTAGGCTTATCCAGGAGGATATAGTTCTGCTCCCTCTTCTGAAAAAAGCACACACAAGAATGCAAAGTCATCTAAGGAGGACCAAGGAGGATATGTGGAATAGCTTTTAAGACAAGCCTATATAGGTAAGGATCCTTCAGCTTGGGGTAGAGATAATCAGGGGGACATTATCAGCAGAGGTTCACAAAACCAAACAGCATAGAGAAAGGAAATTAAAAAAAAATAATAAATCATTCATTCCTGTTTATTGCACAAGAGTTAGAGGAGATACCAAAAACAAGGAGGAAGCCCCTGTGTCATCCGTTGTATTATTGCAGCAGAGTGCAGCACCTCAGAAGCCAAAAGCACAAATGGTTTCTAAAAAAAGCTTAGGAAGCTCACAAAGGAAAGCTCATGGGCAGGACAGGTGTCTCCTGTCAGCACATTTTACATGCCAGCATATCTAACTCTGAGCAAGTACCCATTTCTGAAGATGCATTTACTGAAGTACTGTCCTAGAACTTGCTAGGGCTTTAGGGATGCAAAGAAGGACAAAGCACACCTTCTGATACAAGCCCTGGACATCTCCAGATGCCTTTAGCCTGCAAGCTTATGGTCTGAAGCAATACTACCAGGAAACGTTACTGTTCTGGCATGAACACAAGTTCCCAAACTCATAACACGAAAGCTGATTTTGCCCAATATTTGGTTTTAGGTTAATCGCCCAGGATTTTCTGAAGCCACACTTCCAATATTGAGACATTCATAGGGCAGAGGTTGACGCAAACAGCTCTGGCTCAGGACAGTTAGAATCAGGAATCTCTGGGCACTTTTGGGGCACTGTGGGTTTATTTTCCCTCATACTGCATGTCAGGTCTTGAAAAACGTTGGCTGCTCACTGATGAAGCCTTACCCATCCCGTTTTCTGGATAGCAAACAAACATGTTTTCTTAAAACAAACAAACAAACAAAAATCTCTTAGCATCCGACCCCTGGGGTTCACAATCTTGCTGCACAGAAGAGCACCCAAGGTTATTTTTGCCTTGCTTAATCCCCATCTATCCTATACTACACTTTACAAACACATGTGTATGCAAGAGTTAAATGGTAAGAGACTGCTGTGCTAATTCCAAACATGTCTACCTGTGCATCCTGGGTACTTCACAAAGCAACCACCAACCTTCATACTGACCCAGCCTGGGGCATTTTACCCATCCACACGTACTGGGACTAGTCTGAGAGCACTGAAACACAAAATAAAAGCTAATCTACTATCTGCTTAATGACAGTTAATATTTTTCATGGGGTACAACGAATTAAAGGCAGCCTATGGCATCTAATACTGAGTTAAATTTATTTTTTAACTTCTTAATCCTGCTTGTAGCACAGTTTGTAACTTTCCAAGATGTACTTATCTTTTGTGTGTTAAAATATGATGCCATTCTATAAATAGCTACAGTCTCCTTGGCAATGTTGGTGTGATAGCAGATTAATTAAACTGGAAAGCAGAGAGTGTGCAGACTAGATTTATATAATGAAAACAATATATCTGCTAACACAGGAGAAGTGCTGACACTGTAATAATGCTGATATTAATATTTGGTACAGACAATCTTAGAGTGTATTAAGATGGTTAAATCTGGTGGGCTAAGAAACAATCAGGACACAGAAATTACCAGAAGAGAACTGATACTTTACTATTAATACTATGAATCTCACTCCCATTCAGAAAAATTCACTGGGATCTTATATTTTAATATCCAGAGCCTGCAGAGCAGCCCACAGATATCCCATGAGAGCTCCACAGCAGTCGAGAGAATATTTGGATGTTTGCTGGATTGTGTCCCTACACAACATCGCACCGATCGGGAGCCTAGACCAAGCGTGGGATAGAGAAATCAAGGACAAAAAAAACCCCAACAACCTTGAAGTAATTGAAAGTCGATCCCCTCTTTCAGTATTCCAGCTAATACAGATAATTTGTTATAAGGTTTTATGTTAATGTAGCCCTATTGACTTCAAAACCAACTCCACGTTGCATGAAAACCGCCCAGTTTCATCTTGTGACTTTCTGTGAAATCATGGAAAATGTTCATAAGTAGAAAATGATCTTCGAGGTTTATACAAAACAAAACCAAGGAAAAAACAGAAAATACGTAAAGCAGGTAATTAGAAAAAAAAAATTAAAAAAAAATCAATCCGCTATAAATACAAGATGCCCCAGGGCATTTCAATGTTCAAGAATGTTAAAACTCATTCAAACTTTACTTTGAAAATGGAAGACACCTACTAATTTCCACTTGATACCTTCTGCATTCCAACTTCCACCTCACCCCAGGGAATCACAGAATGTTAGGGGTTGCAAGGGACCTCCAAAGATCGAGTCCAACCCCCCTGTCAGAGCAGGACAGAACTAGAGCAGATCACTCAGAAATGTATCCGGACAGGTCTTGAAATTCTCCAGAGAAGGAGACTCCACAACCTCTCTGGGGAGTCTGTTCCAGTGCTCTGTAACCCTTACAGTAAAGAAGTTC
>WUAM01000280.1:529418-599882 GCA_024336885.1 Actenoides hombroni
ACCCCCCCTCAGAATATTACCCCCCCGCTGCCAAAAAGAATTGTTAACCACCCCCCGCGAAGCTCTTTCCATGGGGAAAAAAAAAAAAAAGAGCTTCCCCCCCCCCCCCCCCCCCGCAACACATTGCAAAAAAACCACCCAGGAATTGTTGGGGAGGGGAGGGAAGAAACAAGCTCCCTGGTGTGCAAATTCAAAGAAGCTGAAAATGCTGAATTCCTCCCGGTTGAGTTATATTGCAAACAAGGGCTTTGTCTTCCAGCTTTAATAAAGGCAATGTCTTTCATTAGAGCAGGTCTGGCTCCTTGTGTTAGACAGCTTACGGCTGAAAGTGAAGCAGTCTGACTTGAGGGGGGGAGCCTGTCCCTCTGTGTGGTGGAGGGAGAGGTAGGGATGCTGCTGCTGTGGTTCAGGCAGGGCTGGGGGCTGCCCAAGCCGTCCATTCATATGCCCGAGTGTCATAGCCAGGAGGGCAAGGGTAAACACCCAGGGCCACTGCAGCTCTGTTCACAGCCTTGCCCTGGTGCTAATGTGAATCTATAGTCTGAACCAGCTCCAAAGCCCTGTTTAATATTAGCAGTCAGGTCCTGTGGGGCACCACTGTGGGTGGCCCTAGAGAGACACACCAGCAGATGTTTCCTGGCCCCAAGAGTCCTGTGGCAAAGAGGCAAAACATCTCAGAGGAGAAAAAAAAAATAATAAAAATCCTCTGTATTTCTAAGTGGGGAAACTGAGGCATGAAGCAGCAGCCACTGCAAAAAGTCAGAATATAAATCCCCTGTCTTCACTGGCAAGGAGACAGGGAGCACAACATTGTGCCAGGTCAGGTACTGGGGAAGCATCAGCATGGTCGCCCTGTGCCTGGGTCTTGCTGCAGCTGGTTTGGGTACGCAGCAGCTGGGAAGTATTTGTGTTTAGTCCTCGTGCCTCAGGTGTGGATGTGTCCCTGGTGTTTTCCTTTAGTCTACTGCAACCTCTTTCCTGGTTACTGTTGAGAGGCTGGGTCCCCAACATGTGAAGGGAGGTGGTGAAGGAGCTGAGACCTAGTGCTTGACCTTTGAGAGGCCATGCCACATGTGAACCACAGAGGACATTCTTCCCCATATCACTCCCTGCCATCACTCTGGCATCTCCTCCATCAGTCTTGCTGGCAAGACCCTGAAAAAGAGGCAAGGCAGAAAGTTTATCTGGGCACTTTCCCTCTCCAATAAAAAAAAACATTTGGACTCCTTCAGGACTGAAGAATCCATGTTTGAGGTGTGCCCATGCATCCTGATGGATCTTTAGTGGGATGCAGGAAAAGCAGCAAGGCCCTTCCCAGCAAGGAGAGCCGACTATGTGCTCGGCTGAAAGCAGGGAAGTGAAGTGATGGATGTTCCTGCTGAGAGAGGTACGGCCATGTAGGTGTGCTGAAAGCACTGGGAGAGCAGGGCAAGTGCAACCAGGAGGGTCAGGCGAGGGTAGCTGCACCAATGCTCAGAGGGTGCTGCTCTGATGGATGCCAGCTCCCTCTGGTACTGTGGGACTCTCTTCATTGCAGTCGTTAGTCGCCAAACCTGAGGGCCTTGCATCTGCAATACCGATTTCCTGCCATGGCCACTGATCCAGTCAAGAATCGCTTTGTTTTCTCCCATGGCCAGGCAAGAAGTAGACTGGAAATGAGTCAAGAGTCAGGATCAAATAGGAAGAAGTATGATCCCCCAAGGAAAAACATTTCTCAGTTAATGAAGTGTGAACCCAAATGGCAGGGAGGGGATGAGGACCAGCAAACCACCAACCAGTATTCATTAAACCTTTGAGTACTCTGAAACATAATGAGGGCCACAGCCATTCTGGCTGCTGGGAGCAACCGTATGGGGCAGAGGGGCCAGCCCGGTGCAGTGAGATGATCAGAGGCATCGGGGTCATGTGTCTGCCCGTTTCTTGTGTTCCCATGCTCTTGTCAATTCCTCTCCCACTTTAAGAAGAGTTGAGGCAGAAGAAAAGGTGACGCAGAAGGTTTTTCCTGGCGGGAATTGCAGTGCCACTCTAGTTTGTCACAGGGAATGTCACTGGGCCAGAGGGGCAAAATCTCAAACCATAAATCCCACTGGTGGGTAGCTGAGCGTGTGGGAAAGAAGAGAGCTGGCAGGCAGCTCCTGCCCAGTGTCTGCTGGACCCAGGGTGCCTTTTGTGGTTGCTCTGGCCGGGGTCTGACAGCTGCATTTATCACATGTCAGGGCCCAGAAGAAAAATGTGCCACTCGTTTTACGATCTGGAGTAGCCTGTTGATCAGCACTGCGCTCTGTAAATATTGTGCCCCCTTCCCAAACAGGGAGTAACCAGGCTCATAGCCTTTTGGAGACGGAGTAAATAATGAGATTAATTTCTGGTTTGGGGTTTTTTTGTTGTTGTTGTTGTTTCTTTTAATACACTTGTCAGCAGTAAATTATATTAAATACACACAAATATCCTCATGCTACCCAAGAAAACATATTCATTTAGGGATCTGCTTAGTGCCAGCAGGTTTTCAGCATCTGTGTTTGCTGCTGTCTGGTTCTTTATAGGCATAGAGACAGGTCACAGCCAATAGCAAATCACTTGAGCTCCACGGAAAAGCTTTTTTTTTTTAAATAAACAGCATTTACAGATAATTGAAGTCAGCAGGAGCTTACCATCTTCCCTAAAATGTGTAGGATGCTGGGTGTCAATCCACGGGCATTGCTAGAGTGGCAACAGGGACCCAGAGTACCCCATACAACCTGGGACCCCCTATTCTGAGCTCTCGTCCAGGCCAACCTGAAAACCAGTGTCATTAAACGTATTTAGTCCACTGGGATACTGGCCTGCTCCAACCTATCTAACCTTGTCTTTCTGAACATCCAGGGTGGACTTGGGTTACAATTTTGTTGTTGTCACAAATGTCACCGTGGGTTAGACCCATGCTTGCATTTGGACTTCCCCACTAACATAGAATCATAGAATGAATTATAGGATGATTTAAGTTGGAAGGGACCTTAAAGATCATCTGGGTCTAACCCCCCCTGCCATGGGCAGGGACACCTCCCAGTAGACTAGCTTGTTCAAAGCCCTATCCAACCTGGTCTTGAACACATCCAGTGACAGAACATCTACAACTTCCCTGGGCAATCTGTTCCACTGTCATTAAATATGTTTAACCCACTGAGATACCAGCACGCTCCCACCTCCTGTCTAGCCTTTGTGCAGCTCCTTCAGCTTTCTCAGGGGAGTGGCGGGAGCTTTTCTAGGGGAGTGGGGTTTGGTGCATCCTGCCTGAGGACTTCTGCCACTGCTGGGGGTGGGAGAGCCATGGTGCTGCTCGCAGCTTAGGGAGATTAGGGTGGTTCTGCAAGACCAGGGTGTGCAATGGGGAGTTGCAAGGACACCAAGGAGCTACCAACATATATGTGCAGCAAAAACCACGACCATGCTGGATGGAAGTGAAGCGGGGCTAAAAGGAGAGTCCTGCCAAGCTAAATCCTGCCTCCTGCAGGCAGAAGGATTGTGAGATACAACTCGTGATACAGGTAGCTGTCAGCTTTCAAGAGGGCAGGAAAAGTCATTGGCAACCCTAAAGGATGGCTCTCTGTTCTGAATCTTGTCAGCAGAGAGAGAAATAATACATCAGGAAGCTGACAGATCCCACCAAAAAATAGACAATAAATAAATTTTCAAGTAAAAAGTGTATTTCCAAGGTTTCTACCCTATCTTGCAGAGCAGAAAAGATAAATACAGCCTGCTTTTCACAGGTGCTGGGCACCCATGAATCCCACTAGCTTTAGCAGGTGCTGCGGATGCTTGGTTCCTCTGGAAAACTGAAAGCAGGTCATAATTCTCTCTCCCTCTACCTGTGTCATCTTCAAACTTCATAATTAAGACTCTGCCTTCTATTGCTTCTGGAATCTGGAAATTAATTGTCATTATTCTAGTTTAAGGCTCTGTTGCTCAAACCCTTTTGTCCTTCAGGTGTGTGGTGTGATCAGAAATCTGGAGCAGAGCATATCCCTGCTGCCTTAAGGGAAAAATGTAGTCCAATTTTGGAATTCCCTTTGCCAGGCTCATGAAGCCCATAGAGCTCAGTGCTGCTGCATCTCCCCTATTGTGGCCAGTAGTATTTCTGTCAAGGTGGCTATGGGATTGTGTTAGATCCACCCCACTAATGTTGCTAAAGTACAGTCCTGTGAATAAGTGGGAAGAGGGCAAGTAAAATGAGATTGGTTTTCAGTTTGTGAACCTGGACAGATATTTTCCCAATGTTTTATATCCATATTCTTCTCTTTCTTTTTCTCTCTTTTTCTTCTTGTTCTTTCTATACATACATGTAACCAACAGCTCTTTCTGCATTGCTTGGCTCCTTCATCTTTTCCTTTGTCTGTCAATGCCTTCCGGACAGAGGACTCTCCCCTGACTTCTTTCTCTCCACTGCTAAGTAACCATGAGTAACCATGGCCATGGCTCATGCTCTGCCCACCGCGCTGTTCCATGAGCCGTGTGTGTGGTCTCTCTGGTCTGTAGCCTCCTGAGTTTGCTCAGAAGCAGCTGGTGTGCACAACAGCACACACTGGGACACTGTGGCTGCATCTGGGTTTCTCGCCTGCTTTTCTGAGTATCATGGGAGGATTTCTTCTTTTTTCTCGACTTCCAGGCGTGCTACGTGTACACAGACACTCAAAGGAAAGACAGTGGTGTTTAATGTGTTTTCTGCATCTTCATCTGAAATCCAGGAAAAAAAAAAAAGATAATCTCAAGAGTAAATGCTTCCTTGGTGTCTGTTGTAGCTTGTCCAGACACAGATTTTTTTCACCAGCTTTTCCCTATCTCTTTGTGCTGCCATCTTAGGTAACTGCTGCACTGCTCTGTGTCCTTGCAAAAGGGCACCACGTTAGGGATGGAGCTATTGTTATTCATTAGCATCTGATTTTTTTTGACATGGGTAACATCTGCAGTGGGGCAGGGAAAAATACACAAGACTTCAGCATGGAGTGGAGAAAGAGAATTTTCCCATAACCCTTCTGGCTTACTGAAATGCCTGGGAAACAGAAAAGAGCAGGCAAAGCTGCTGCTTCAGAGTCAAGGTCTGACCACACGTATGTTGGATGACCCAGATTCCCAGAGAACGCATTTCACCACCTTCCAGAACCAAGTCCACATGTTGCACTAAACCATATAGACTCATGTGTCACAGTCTGATATGCACAACCACATGCTTCTTTCAGTCTTTATCAAATGCAGCCCTGCTCATGCTTACATGGAGAGCATAGCTGGAATCACAGGCATCTCCACCCACCAGGCATGGGCTTTCATGAATAGCAAAGGCAAAAGTGGACCAGAAGCTATATAGCTCTGTTAACTGAGGATGTTGAAGAAAAATGCCCAGATTTGAGCAATAGCTTCAGGTGTCATCCACTCATATAAATTTTTTAAAACAGTTGCAGGAGAACAAGCACCTTATCCCGTGGCTTGTAGGTAACAGCATATAATCCCCAACAGAGAATACTGCCCCCAACACAAGAAGGACACAGACCTGTTGGAGCAGGGGGCTGGAACACCTCTCCTACAAAGATAGGCTGAGGGAGTTGGGGCTGTTCAGCCTGGAGAAGAGAAGGCTCTGGGGACACCTTCTTGAAGCCTTCCAGTATCTGAAGGGAGCCTACAAGAAAACAGAAAAGGCACTTTTTACAAGGGCTGGTAGTAATAGGATGAGGGGTAATGGCTTCAAACTGGAAGAGGGAAGATTTAGATTAGAAATGAGGAAGAAGTTCTTCACTGTGAGGGTGGTGAGACACTGGCACAGGATGCCCAGGGAAGTTGTGGATGCTCCATCCCTGGAAGACCAGGCTGGATGGGGCTTTGAGCAACCTGGTCTAGTGGGAGGTGTCCCTGCCCATGGCAAAGTGGGGTTGGAACTAGATGAGCTTTAAGGTCCCTTCCAACTCAAACCATTTTATGATTCTATGAAAGCTACATTTGAGTACGTTTACCTGGAAAATGTATGAAGGAGGATTATAAAGTACTGTAGTTGCAAGAAAATGGCCTTGGTGGTCCATCAAGTCTCTTCTTTATATGCCTAGTAACCTTCAAGATATTTACCTTGTAGCCAGTAAATGTCTCAGCAGCTTGTGAAAGATGGAGAAGCAGAACATTATGGTTGCCCGTGCCTGTAACCAGTGGGTGGGTGGCTCTTCTGGGGACTTAGTAGTAAGGCTCCAGGCTATCTTTTCCTATTAGGCTTTATTATGTGAATTAAATAACCACATACATAAATATAAAAATACTTCAAAAGCAAACTAATATTTTGTTTGGGTTTTTTCCTTTACCTTAATAACTAAAATGACTGAAAATGAGCAAAATGTAATCTGTGAGTTAAGGAAACAATCCAAACCAAATCAGCCAAGTCATGAATTGGCAGCAGTATGAAATGAAGTCAACAGCTGATCAAATCATCAAACAGACATACAAGATTTGAGTAATGAAGCAGTACAACATATGGTGAATTTTATGAAACAATGAGCACTGCTCCTCCTCACTCCAGTTACACTTGTCACTTGCCCACACATACTTTATTTCTTTTCACCCTTCTTAAAATCTTTGTCTTTTTTCCCAGGAATTAAATGGAGAAGCAAAGGTAGCTGTTTATTCTGATCCAGTAAAGATCATACGCTGATGGTGGATCCAGCTGGTGTGAAACCAGCTAAGGGAAAACTAAGAGCTTGCAAAATAAGAATGGTTGGAGTTTAGTGTTGTTATTACATAACATGATGGCTTTATTACATAAGCCTATTTCACGAGGCAGAGGGTCAGAGTTGTTTGGAGATGCAGGACAGAAAATCAAGGGAAACTCTGTCTCCTTTTGTTGAGAGCTTAGAGAAGGTCCTGACCACAACCAGCTGTTGTGACTTTTGCGTTGGCCTTGCTGCAGCCCGTGAGCTGCTCTGATGCAGCCAGGGCTGTGTTAGGTGGTGAAAGAGAAGCAGCACAACTCAAGATGGGACTCAAAAAAGAATGTGGAAAAGGGGGCTGAAGCCCTGAAAACTTGATTACCATACATGCTGCAGTTTGACGTGAGGTGTGTGGTGTGGAGATATAACAAGACATCTCATAGTTATTAAGCTAAAGGTGTGTGTCTAGAGGTAGAGAAGATCTGGATGTATACAACATTTATGTGATATGTCCTTAGTCAATCTCAAACTCCTGTTGGTCTAAACAGCAGCTTGCTGGCATAATTTCTGGACATTCCATCACTAAATGTGTTCAAGACCAGGCTGGATGGGGCTCTGAGCAACCTGGTCTAGTGGAAGTGACCCTGCCCATGGCAGGGGTGTTGAAACTAGATGTTCTTTAAGGTCCCTTCCAACCCAAACGATTCTATGGTTCTATAGCAACTACTTTTTCCACTGAAATTTATGGTAGCTGTCTATGCATAATGTTTCTTCTCTCATTCAGATGATCAGAACTGTCCTCTGTGTATACGTGTGTGTGAGAGGGAACTCAAGGATTTAAGATTTGTGGGGAAATTAAGACACATAGCATTTTAGATGCTATATATCCACTGTTGTACTACCTGTGTAGTTTGCCAGCTCGTGCTGTCACAATGAAGAACAGCTTCTCAAAGACCCCTCAGCAGTCCTCGTTGCCACAGGGGTTCTGTACTCCTTCCAATTTGCGTGTCCTGTTTGCTCAGTGGGACATATTTATTGCTAGTTTTGGTCTTGCATGGTCAACTTACCTTACGGACTGTGCAGTGTAAAGCAGGAGAGAAAATTTAATGAAGGCAAGTCAGATGGCACAGGATATTTCTCCAGGCTTGTTCTGAAGAGAGGGAGAGACCTTGGGCATGGTTTTGCATCCTCTGTGGAGAGGCTAACAATGCACCTGCCAGTATTTCTTACTGAAAAGCTGGGCTGACAGCACTTTACCAAAAGAGGCTGCTGTTATTTATAGTAGGAGAAGATTGCCCATGCCCAGATACTGAGACTTTGATGGCTTCAAGTGCTTCTTTCAGCAACAGGATAGAAGAATGAAAGTCAGATGAAAAGGCAGCTCATGGGAGCTTTGTGAAGAAACAGCACTGCTATGTTGGGCCAGACCAGGAATAGTGTCAGTGAAAGCCCTTGTTAGCTCATGGCTTTGCCAGCAGTGCGTGGTGAGCTCACAGATCTGGATTGCTTATGGTGACCATATGTCAGCGCAGAAAGCATTTCACCACTGTGATGGCTGCTAATTAGCTTCAGTGATGCTAAGAAGCCAGCAACTAAGTGGCAGCAGAGTCTTCAGCCTGCAGGGACACCAGCATGCCCTGGGGCAGTTGGCCACCTACTTTGAAGCTGCTCCCTCCCAGGCCCCTAGTGCTGTTTCTAGAACTATCCACTGTCCAAGGAGTTTGAGGTCACTAACATAGAGCTGCAGTTTGTTTCTTGCTTCCTAGTTGTGCAATGAGAGTGTTCCTTTCCAGAAAACCTTGGTTTCTGTTGTTGGATTTAGAGGAGTTTGGTTCTTTTCCAACAGGTACAAAATTCCTTAATATGTATATTGGCAGTTATTGGGCACACTGGGGAGGTGGAGCTTCAGGACAGACAGGGAAGCACCTTCCCAAGAAAGTCTGCAGCAATAAAACAGAGAAACTTTTGGTCTAGTAGCAGAAATTAAAAATGTTCCTAGTAGATATGTATCCTGGAAACTTTTACGATCAGTGACAGTCCTCTGTTTTACACCTCACTTGGGAAAGAGCTGCTCTCATGGCAAAAATATTCACCCCCAAACTATGGCAAAGAAGGAGAATGGCACTGCTTCCTCCATCAGCAGCTTTGGCAAGGGAGGCTCTGGAGACAAGTCCAGAAAGTGGAGAAGGAAAGGGGGAAGGAGGAGGTAGTCTGTACCTGCGTGTATGTGCATGCACACCCGTCAGCCCTTGAGGCTGGATTGCATCTTGGCTCCTTAATATTCAGTCCATTCAGATCTGTTCTGGGACAGCTTTTCAGAATCGCTCTTATTTGCAAGCATGAGCTGACCTTATTCCCCTTCATACTGCTGCTGTCTGAATGAAAACAATGCAGAAAGCAAAGCAGCACAGTGGGTTGGAAAGTAAATCGTGTACAACACGCACGTGTTCCTGTCCTGAGCTCCCAGGCCATTCTGCTTCAGCTGTGCTCTCTGGCCAGCGGGCTGGGAGATAGAGGCATGTTGAGCCACGTCTTGCTGTGCCTTCGCACCAGCCTGCTCCCTGAGAAGCTGGAGACAAGGAAACTCCTGGTGTCAGCGCATCCCCAGTGGCCCTGTGTGTGAGAAAACCGTGAGATCTCTTGGCCCCATTGAACTCATCAGTGACAGGTAACCTTGATGAGGTGACATGGGAAGTGTCTCAGCCCGAGTGTCACCAGTACATAGAGTATGGGTGCATGATCCAGTGTTTCAGGCAATTTGGACAGCACTTGAGCCACAAAGATGCTTTTGGTGGTGAGCGTGTCAGCTGTACAGACAACCAGGGTGAGAGCACCTCCTCCCTGACTTACCTGTGTGGATCTGTCCCCTCGCTGTTGCACTGTACATGGCCTTGGGTGCCATCAGGCATCTCAAAACCTGCTTCTGTGGAAGTGCATGTGTATCGGTGTGTCTGTAAATCCCTGTGGGAACACAGGAGTTTGAGGTGAGGGAAGATGGATGCACCAGAGGAAGGCAGGAAGGATTTAGTGTGTAAGCATGGAGCTTCTTGAGTCTGGAATGAATGGGGTGGCTTTTGTGGAGAGAACCCGACCTCTGCCTCCTTGCTACTGCTTCTTGGAAATACTGGTTGTGCTGACACCGTGCAGGACACAGCTGGCCAAATGTATAACTGATCCTGAGCACTCTGCTGGGTGCCACTGTACGTGCCCCTCATGCCCCATGGTGCTGCCCTGGCTACCAGTCCTCTTCTGAGGCTCTCCAAAGTTCATGCTCTGGGCAATGAAAGAGTGGGTTGATCCATCTTTTTATTTCCAACATTTGTCATCCCCGATTCACTGTGCTGTGAAAACATTAAGAAACCATGTCCCTGCTGACCACAGGTCAGCAATCTCAAAGGTCAAAGGCATAGAAACAAGACCAAATAAAACAAAGAAAAAATAAGGTAATACTACACCAGAGGCAATGCAACCAGACATTTTCAGGAAATTGTTGTTTGGAAGTAGTTTGAGAACATGATGTAGACTTCATCTCTCTTACATCACTGTCTCAAAGACAGATGAAAACTAGAAGTGATCCAAAGTCACCACTTCTGGACAACAGCTTGTTACAGACAGTAAACTGGTTATAACCCCTATTCCCATTGTTTGGATCCTTTGTGTCACCGATTGTGCCTATGTCAGAGACAGTGACTTTCCAGCACAGAGGGTGATTTAAATAAAGGTTGTGCTGAAATCTGCACGGCTTCTATGGTGCAGCTCACAACTCCACGGGGCCACCAAGGCTCGCATAAGGCAGAGATGCTGTAGCATAAGCTATCAAATGGGCACAGCATGCCATCTGGCCTCATCTTTCCCATCTTTGGGCTGGATTCTCATCTCTGGTGACATGGTAGCAGTTCCTTGGACCCTGAGTGCTACCCAGGTATCAATGGATAAGATGCTGGTGAGCTGAACAGCACTGCCAACAGATGAGCTCTTATAAGGCCAAGTAATCCCCTCACCAAGAAAAGAGCTTTTCTTTCTGTTCTATAGAAAATCAGCTAGAAAATATCTTGGAAGAAAATTCTGTTCCCTTTAACATGAAAGACAAACTTTTGCCATTTTGGAGTCTGCTAGGATCTGCTCTTGCTCTGTGTTCTTACACATGGTGAGAAGTGGCTTAGGAAAAAGTAGAGCACCTTTCATCTGTATTGGCCTAGTACAAACTGCTCTTTGTTCCTTCCCCTCTGCTCTTTGCCCCGCTGCACAAGCGTCCTGTGCTTGGGCTGCAAAGGCAAAAAACATTTTGTTTTCCTCTGGCTTTAATTGTGTTTTACGAGTGTTTGTGTATAGCTGAAGGGCAACATGCACCTGCTTGTACAAACTTTAAATAGGCCCATTTGCTCTCGCTGTTTAAGCGAGAGATCGAAGCGATGTCAAATGTGGGCATCTGTTGCTCCAAGGAAATAGCGGTGTCAACTTGTCATACTTCACTCCTGCGCCTGCATCCTGTGTAGCGAAGCGGCAACCCACGCACAACTGGAATTCCTGCCAACAGAAAAGTCAGTAGGTGAAATCCACACAGTGCCTCCTTTGGGTCTTTGAAATTGGACTCTTGCGGGGCTCCGGTGTTGTGTGACCTTTTGTTAGGCTGCCATGGAGGTGAATTTTTCTTTTGTGTGAAAACAAACAAACAAAAAAGTCATCTGACTTCAAAGGATTGTTTGTCAAAATGCTTTCCATCTGTGCAGGGTTGGGGTTTTTTTTTGTTATTTGCTTTTGTCTTCTGTTCCCAGGGGGTTAATTAAGACATGCATCCTTCCTGGGCTATTTCTTTACTGAGGAGAGGCTGAAAGCACAGATTTGTTTTTACCTATAACAACGTAGTCGTTTGTCCTGAATCATTGCTGGCAGAGGTGGAAGCAGCTTTTGAGAGCAGCCAATGTAATGTATCTCCTTCCTGATGCAAAGTTCCCCCTTGAAGGGAAGTCATCGTGTTTTAATCAAGGTGAAATGTAGGAGCTTCAATTACTTCCCTTGCTACTGCCCATTTCTCTGTTATTCACAAATCCTACAGGTGTCTACAAGTCCTGAAGTTTTTGACTGTGTTTATAGTTTTGGCAATCCAAGGAGGTCTAATTCTAAGTTGCAATTAATGCATATTAAGACACATGCATCCAGATTTGTTTCATGGTTAGCTTTTAGATTCTGGGCAGGCTGGGCTGCTCTGCCACAGCATGGCTGCTGCTGAAGGAAGAATTATATCCTTTGAGTTTTATCTCACTGAAGTTCAACATTTCCTGATTCCATAGAAGCCAATATATTATCTTGCAGCCTCTGGAGATGCGGGGTGAGCATCTAAATAGCCCTTCCTCAGGACCCTGGTTAATGCAGGGGCTTGTGCAAAGTGCTGTAGTCACTTAGAACCTCTCTCTTTAAAGAAACAAAAGTAAGAACAACAAGAACAGAAGTAAGGGAGGGAGGGGGAAATTAAAAACGTCCAGAAAGGCCTGTGGGTCAGGAGGTGGTAGAGGTAGATGGACTTATAGAACTGATCCAGAAGACCAGAAAATTCAGTGGGCTTTGGCTTGAGAACTGCATATAGGGCGTGCTATATGGCCTCTGCTCTAGTAAGGAAAACAAGGCTTTTGTCTCCAAGCTAACTGGTCTGCCATCATTTACAACACAGGTACTGATTTAAAAAACCCAAAAACTACGAGGACCCTCCAGGTGATGTTACATACAAGACCATGGAAGAGACCAGGGCCATACCCACTGCCAGCCAGCTCTGAGTCTGGAGATCTTCAAGTGGGGTGCCATGTGTGACATGTTGTTCCAGTCCTGTTTTCCAATGGCCTCTTCCTCCCTGGACCAAGATAGATTTCTTATTTCAAGAGAAGGGGCTGTATCAGGACTACTACATGTAGGCATGTTTCTTATAAAAGAACGAAGGCAGGCTGTCATCAGAGAGAGACCAGTCCATACTGAAATCTTCAGAACAGACAGCGGAAAGACAATGTCAGCGTAAGGATTTCTGCAGCTCCGTATCCAGCCCACGAAGACCATAGGCCCTGCTTTCTGTCTCAATGAGCAACATGGAAGATAAGGGTGTTATATCTCCATTGAAAAGATTAACGTCAAGCACAAGGATTAGTTCTCTGCAGCGCAAGAGATTAAGTTTGGATTTTGCAAGCTTTCCCATTATCGGCTTTCTCCCTAGACAATCCCGACAGGCCTGTGCCACCCTCCCTGGCCAGCATTGAATTGCAGGGACTGTCTCTCCTTCAGCTGTATTTCCTTTTGCTCCAACTCCACATTAAAGCAACCATTGCACTATGACAGTGCTTCACTGTGCAGATTTACTGGGCCTCTCCCACATACCTCCAGGCATAAAACCTCCTTTCTGTATTCAAAAAGGAAAAGAGGCAAGTTTTCTCCTGCCAGGCAGAGAGCCATGGCAACAAGTCCTATCCCCAGTCCAGCTGTGCCAGCTGGAGGTGGTACCTCCTCTTTCCAGCTATAGCCACCACCATTCATCAGCTCTCCTGGCAAACTGGTTCATGTGAGCACTCCCCGTCCTGCTCCAGGCAAAACCAACCAGAATAACTCACGGCATCTACTTGCATTGTTTAAACTAATCCAGGTCATTTTGCCTGAAGTGCATTGAGGGGTGCTCTGGCTGGGAAGTCAGGGGAGAAATCAATTTGTCATCCACTCTGAACCCGCTGAGGGAAAAGCTTCTTCTGTATTCAGGCATCTGCACTGCCAAGAGCCAGGAGCAAGACACAGGTGTATGCCAGATGGAGAGCTGAGGGGATGTGACAGCAAAGGATGTGCTGACAGCCTTGAAATGCAAAGTGCCTATGGCCTGACTTCACCCAGGAGCGTATGCTCCAGCAGCTGTAGCTGTTTTGAATGAGCCGGAGTTCAGGAGGTTCCTTGATTCTTCTGCTCTTGAGATAATTTCCGGTGGTGCTTTTTGCCTCATTGGTTTAATAGCCCCTACTTAGGGCAAGACCGAGAGCAAGCCTGGCCCTCGCTGGCCAGGACTCGGAGTACAAAACCAACATTGATGGTATCTCAGCACCTTTCATCATCGTGCTTAGCTTGGCTCTGTCCTTAGCTCTGGGTCTGCATCCACTGGCTGAGCAAAGGGCATGGAGGAATACTTCCTCCTATTGGTGTTAAGTGCTTTAATATCACGCGGCAGACACCCTGAGCTGGAGGAGCATTACCTGTTGGCAAAGCTGCACATAAAGGCAAATCAGGACTTCATTTGGGAATCTCAGAGCTGCTTTGACTGTTTGCCTAGTAAGACTTCGTATCATAATAGGATCAAATACACTTTACAGACCGTAAAACTGAGTCGCAGCAGAGAAACAGATGTCTAACTTTACCCAGGAACGCATGCCAAGCCAGAGAACATGAATCTCAGTGTAGAAAAGGTCAGGCTCCCAAAATAATAAAACAATTTAATTATCGGACACCTTTTCATTAATTCTATATTTCTGTGTAAACTTGCGACCATTTTTGCTCTGCTTTAAATTAATGTTTTGGCATAAGGGAAGTACTTCATGGCGTAGGATGAGTGGCTGGCTCTGATTCTCACTCCTCTCTGTTTCATCAACATAAGGAATAGCAAAGGAGGAGCCTGGAGGCTGCTCCGACAGCTGCCAGGGGGCTGGTAGTGAGAGGGGCACTGCTGCGTTGGGTCCCTTCTGCCACGCTCAACCCACTGCCTTCTGCAAAGTCCTGCAACTCCTCTCAGGCTCTCCCCCTAAAAACAGAAGGAAGGGTGAGGAGGAGAGTTTGTGTCTTTATTTGTCACAGGGGTTTTAAAACACTGAGGTTTTTTAATCTCATTTCAGATAGCATCTCTACATCAAGTCCCAGCAGTTAGGCTGATGCCAGGCAGCCGGGGACATTAGCACGCACTGACCTGTCTCTCTTTTCAAATGACGTCACTCTCTTTGTGTCCTTAGTCTGTAGGACCCCGCAGACTTGTAACCTGACCTGGAGCAGTGCTGAGACCATACAGTTTATTCTCTGCCCCTGTACAGTTTATGCTCTGTCCCCACTGAGCTGGTGATGAAGCAATGAAATCTGAGAGCTGTGAAAAATGCATTTCAAGTTGAATAATCAAGAAGGAAAGTGTTGAAGGAAAGGTCCTGTTTTATTATAAAATACTAGGAGAAGGCCCCATTCATTTTTCCCAGTTTTATTTTTAATAGATTACTTAATGGATTTCTGCTGAGGTAAATACGCATGTGTATAAAGAGAGTTTAAAAATTATTGTGCCCATACTAATGGCCCCTCACAATATTAAAAAAATTGCATTTTCATAGTATTTGAAAGTGCAAATACCTCTATATCTTTCTTGTCAGTTTTTATTTTGTACCTTGCAGGAACCCCATTTAATCTCTAGCAACAATTAATTTCCCCTGGGTCCTTAGCCTTGTCCTTCTTGCCTCTAATACCAGATTGGCAACCAGTCACAAATAGTTAAAAGCAATATTGTAGGATGAATATAATCCTGGCCAGTAACTGGGCAACTGCCTGCTTAATCTGATTATTGGCCTGTGATGCACTGTAGCCCGTTAACCTTGTTTTGACCAGCTTCCTCACACTTGTGGCACAAATG
Source organism: Actenoides hombroni (assembly GCA_024336885.1). Taxonomy (NCBI): domain Eukaryota; kingdom Metazoa; phylum Chordata; class Aves; order Coraciiformes; family Alcedinidae; genus Actenoides; species Actenoides hombroni. The sequence goes on from WUAM01000280.1 coordinate 544,695, forward strand.
AAGTGTGACGTGATTAAATGAGACTGATCAATTTTGCTCACCAGGACAATACCCAGCAGCTGCGGTGCTCAGGATTTACAACGCATTGAAAGCTTTGAAGTCCCATAATTTAGCTGTTACGATCGCTTTCCTCTGGCTGGCGGGATGACTGTCCTCTCCAAACAGGTCTAGTTCGGTGAGGATGCAATGACTTTTCTGTGGTGGCTCCCTGTAGATCTCTGCAGGGCGCTGGCTGGTCCCCTAGAAGTACCCCCGCAGAGCAAAGGTGCCTTTGGTACACACCTCATGCAACCAGCACGTTTACCACATGAGAGAAAAGCAAGACAGTGCAATGAGACAGAGAAGAAGTATTTGGTATTTTAACTATGGTTTAGCATTTTATGGGTGGGGTAGTTTTTGGCCAGATTTGTTCAAAGTGGAAGTATTAGTCACGTAATAAACCACGTACTCTTATGTTAGGTTGCTTTCTAACGGCATGAGCTGCATTAGGTGATGATAACCTTTCTGCTGTAAAAAGATCACTTCCCTTACTTGAAGCTTTGTGTATTTTAAGGCCAGAAAGACTGTTACAATTCTCGGGTTTTGGAGTGTTTCCCCTGGGCACCGGAGGGCAATGTCTTTGCTAGGGAGTGCAGGGGGTTGGCTGCTGCTGGTGCTGTTGGCGTGGTGTCCTGAGCAGCTACAGATATGTACACGTCTGGTAAATTAATGTGCTGATGCGCCCTTTATAAAGTGGAAAAAAAAATAAATCTCTGCTAACCTTGCAAGCCCTCTATTGTTTACTGGAAAAGGCTAATAGAAAAAATGGAAGAAGATACAAAGAAGCAAAAGCATTAAGATGAAAAGAAAATAATTACCTTGGATGGGATATGAAATCAAGGAAAATATTTTTCCTTCCTGCTATGGGCATTTATTTTTACTAGTAGAGCACTAGGATAAAGAGACCTTGTTCCCCTAATGCAGTCAAAACAAATGTAAAATCCTCAGTCTGACATTGAAAATGACTGATGCCTGTGCAGGAGCCTGGGCTTGGGCAATCCAGATCACTATCTCCCTGTCTTCTCATGTATAACTTTGCAGTTTCGGTCCATGCAAAAGGATCCTGAATTCCTGCTCAAGGGTGAGGTTTGTAAAAAAAACACACATCTGTGACTCAAAGCAAAACACAGGCAGAATAAAGCTGCCTGAAATCCACAGTTCAATAGAAGTTATTCTCATTGACTAGATTAACTAGTAGAGCTTTAGCAGCTCTGCAAAAGGTTGAATGTGTGTGCAGGCACAGGATGACATGAGAGAGGGCTGAAATGGTGGCATGAAGGGGGAAAAAACCATTCTCCTGGAAGACAGTAACTCACTCTTCAGCTTCTCGTTATTTTGGAAAGATTTCATGGCCAAGCACATGTTCAGGATTACCTAGCAGAAAATTACACGATTGTCAGCAAACTAAATGGTTTTGAATGAAGATGAACAAGGCACGTAAGCCGAGTCAGAGAAATACTGTTAACTAATCACTTGTCTGACCTTAACTGCTCTCTAATTACAGTGTCTAGGAACTGGGTGCCTTAAATAAATGCTTATAATAATATAATGCCTGCTGCAGCAGAACCAGCAGTGCTTTGTATGTAGACACATCAAGTGGAGAAGGGTATATTAAGTCCTGTGACACAAAGTGCAGGCGGGTCTGGTGCCTGCTGCTGGCTTCTCCTCCCTGCCCACTGCCTGAGGTGATGCTGTCATGGGGCCCAGCAAGACCTGGGGGGACACCCTTGTTGCCGCTTCCCCTCCATCCACGCTTCCCTTCTCCCCAGGGTATGCCACCTGGAAGATGAAGCCTCAGACGGCCTAGGCATGGATGAGTGCTTCACTGCTCCCATGACATGTTATTAGTAGGCGCTGGTGGTGCGGGGGGCAGGCAGTGGTCCACGAGGCTGTTTAGTTTGGAAACAACCACCCCACATTATGGTGTTTTTAATGTATAATGTAAAAAGCACAGTACTGCATCCAGTGAAGATGTGCCAGGCTGCTCGGCACTGCCAACCTCAGCGTGGATGGGGTGGCCTGGAAGGCTGGGATGGAGCCTCTAGTCCAGGTCAAAGCAGGAAAAACATCTGATCTGATGGCCCCCCAGTGTGACATGAAGCCCTGTCAAGCTACCACCAGGCACCAGCCCATTTTTTTTCTGTTGGAGACCCTTTGGTTATCCAGCTCTAGGGGACAAAGCCCTGAATGGGTACGAGAGGCAGGTACTTAGCCCAGGCTAGCCAAACTAGAGCCTGGAGGTTTCCCAGAGCCTATGCCTGGTAATCCTTTCCTTCCTTTGCTACATCACTGGATGTGTTGCTCCATCACTGGATGTGTTCAAGACTAGATTGGATGGGGTTTTGAACAAACCCATTCCAGTGGAGGTGCCCCTGACCATGGCAGATGTAGAACTAGATGATCTTTGGGGTCCCTTCCAACCCCAACCATTCAATGATTCTATGTTTCCCCATGGTAGACCATGTTTATAGGCTTTGGCCTACCTCACACTGAACATCATCTGGCTGCAGCAAGAAGGCAGCCTCCCCAAAAGCAGCAAGGATGTCTCATCACCTAAGGCAAATAGCCAGATGCTGCACCGCACTTGCAAACACATTTGTTAGAGCAGCGTTGTACAGAGGTCAGAGTCATGGATGAGGTCTTCCTTGGGCTGAGCATAGGACTAGCACATTGAGAAACTATCATCCGAACAGGTGAAAAACAGAGGGGAAATGATCACAGAGAAATGCTGGAATTAGCTGTTGGCTCACAAAAGGGAAAATGAACAGAATAGGATATCCTCTTGGTCAACTAATACAACTCACGCTGGGAATGGATGCCAGCACAACAGTACTCTGCCAAGGCAAAGACTTTCTGGGATAGTCCTACAGCGTGAAATTGTTTTCCCATTCCTAGTGTAAGTCCCCATTCACTCTTCCAGACACAGGTTAAATTCAAAGATGTGTTCTCTATTTTTAATAGCCTTCTTGGTTTTTTCCAGGTGCCTGCTTTTGAATTTCTCTGATGTTTCCTGGAGGGATAGTCCCTATTGATTCTCTACAATGACACTCATGAAGACAGACTATTAAATATGAATCAGAGATGCCATGAAGGATTCCCTGATGTTGCTACCAAAAGGGAGGTGGAGGAGGTAAGAGTTAAGGGCAAAAAGCAGTATCATTGTAGAAGTTTGTCCAATCCTACATGCTGCAGGAAAGAATTTTGTTAATGTAGTGTTGCAATCTTTTGAGAGTATCCCTCTCCTGGAAGGATTTCTTGGAAGCTCTTAAGTGCCTTTGGCAAGTCTTTGCATTTAGGCCTTACATCTCTGGTACAGAATATTTGGAAACTCTAGCTCCTGCTTCAGAGCAACAGGACAGACCCTAAGCATTGGCTTAATCTTTATCTTTTATTTGGTACAGGATTGGTGCAAGGTAAGTCTGTAATGACATGCAGGACAGAAGTTGTCTTGACCTGGTGATTTTCGACTGCCTGATGCTAACAGCTGCTTCTTAGCATTCCTGTTGCTTGGGTTCCTATTTGCTTACCATTTGCTTTAAAGTATCTTAACAGACCTGATGTGGTATCAATTAATTAACTCCTTCCTCTGTACAGAACAGAAAAAGAATTGTATTCTCCTGCCTTAATGATGAAGACAGGAAATTTGTGATGATAGACTAATGCTATTTCTAGGATCCCTCTCACTCTTGAAAAAAATACAACTTGTTTTGCTCTTTTAGCCTTTTCAACTCTGCTTACTGTAGAATTCTCCTGATTGCATTTTTCTTCACTCATCCATTTTCTGTGGTATACAATCTTGATGGACTGTATAGGACAAAAACTTGTACTCAGATGTGTTCCTAAGCTGGAGCTTTTGTCTCGTGGAGAAATTGGAGGACAGAGAGCTGTCTTTTAAATGACACCACTCAGTTGGCTTCAGGCCATCTTAGTCTGACTTGCTACATCCCAGTGCTAGTCACAATTTAGCCATTAATAAGGTGAAGCTTGGGAAGAATTGATTAACTCAAAAATAAAGCTTTGTAAAGAGGGTTAATAAATCCCATTTTCATGCCATCCCAGCAAGTCCAGCCATCAGCATTTCAAACAGCTCCATTAAGGCCTGAGTTCTGCTAACGTCTGCAAGCTCAGGGAAGAACTCCTTGTTTATATCACTAAAATTTTACAAGCTAACCCAAAGGAATGCCTATACAGTGCTCTAGTCAACCTTAAGAGGCTTCTAACTATACACTGAATAAATAAACACTCGGCTCTTACCAGATAACCCAAATCAATCAACCCAGTGCCCACGGAAGGGCAGGACAAGCCCCTGATAAGTATTTGTGCAATGTTTCACACAAAACTGTAAGTGTAATACAAATAGTAATAAAGCTATTTCATGGTCATTAGCACCAGCTTCTAAAAAATTAACCCATTGGACTTTGGGGACATTTTGTTTCCAGATCCAAATTTGCACTGGTTTCATATGACATTCCAAGCCAGTGAAAACTATCTTTTGATTCAACTCTGACTCACACCTATGAGACACTTGGGTCACCAGAGCTAATTCAGACCCACCTGAGTTTTAGCAGGGTGGTTCTCAAGGATCTGAATACATTCTGCTGAGTGGGGAAACCTAAACTTTCCATCCTGCAGGTACCTCACTTTCTGCACAAGCCCTGTTGTTGTTGTGCAGCCACGTGCAAAGAAGCAGATCACTGCTGCTTTTTTCTATATCTTCTACGCACACTGGAACAGTCTGCCTGGGGAAATGATGGAGTCCCCATCCCTGGAGGTATTTAAAAGATGTGTAGAAGTGGTGCTGAGGGACATGGTTTGGTGGTGGATTTGGCAGTGCTGGGTTAATGGTTAGACTTGATGATTTTAAATACCTTTTCCAACCTAAATGATTCTGTGATTCTTCCTATCGTTAAACTGGTACCTTTCATCTAGACTTAGCTTGTGCTGAGGTTTGTTTGTAAGCCTACAATAGCTTCTCTAGTAGTGATTCTGTGGTGGTTCCCTACATCTATGAGGATGCTATGTTATCTTTTGAAGTCAGCTGAATAGTCAATGTGATACTTTGCCATCCCCTTGTCTAACATGTGGCTTCATCAAAAGAAGTGTGACCAGCAGGTTGAAGGAGGTGATTCTCCACCTCTGCTCCGCTCTTATGAGACCCCACCTGGAGTACTGCATCCAGCTCTGGAGTCCCTGACACAAGAAGGACATGGACTTGTTGGAGCGGGTCCAGAGGAGGGCCATGAAGATGATCAGTGAGGTGGAACACCTCTCTTACAAGGACAGACTGAGAGAGTTGGGGTTGTTCATCCTGGCAAAGAGAAGGCTCTGGAGCGACCTCATTGAAGCCTTTCAGTATCTGAAGGGGGTCTGCAAGAAAGCTGGGGAGGGACTTTTTACAAGGGCTTGTCATGATAAGGTAAGGGATAATGGCTTAAAAATGAAAGAGGGTAGGTTTACATTAGAAGGTAGGAAGAAGTTCTTCACTCTGAGGGTGCTGAGGCACGGGAATAGGTTGCCCAGGGAATCTGTGGATGCTCCATCACTGGAAATGTTCAAGACCAGGTTGTCTGGGGCTTTGAGCAACCTGGTCTGGTGGGAGGTGCCCCCACTTATGGCAGGGTGGATGATCTTTTGGGTCCCTTCCAACCCAAAACATTCTGTGGTTCTATGAGTTTCATCTTAGTGTCCCACCATACGTAGCTGTGTGGCTTTGCACAGTGCTATGTTAACTCCAGCTGAAATATGAGCAAAGACAGCTTTTCTCCTAGTGAGTGAGACAGGAAAGAACACATCACGAACATAAGCTGTCTTGTATACTATACTTGGATACTATACTTGTCTTCCTATAAATCAAACCTGCTCCTTTTGTTGGACAGGGAAAGGGAAGGAGAGTTGTTTGCTGAGCGAGATGCACCAGCTGATGCAGAGCCAGAGGGGTCTGCTGACTGGAGAGTTTCAGGTACATCTGTATCTGCTTGGGTTCAAACTCCCATTCTCGTTTCTGGCACAGACATTCATTTTTCACTTGGCCCTGCTGATATTCTCAGCAGTCTCTGAACCTGAAAAGCCCTTTGTGCTTCTGGCAGGTGAAACAAATACCAATCCACGTGTAAGAGAGGTCACTTTGGATTTCCATACAGATAGGTTTTCTTTATTTTCTTGGTTGTTTTTTTTTTTTATTCTTTAATGAGATTTCAGGAAAGGGTGAGGGAAGGTGGCTTATAGAACATTATTATGGAGCTTGTAATTGATTATACAGCTTTCTAACCTACCTGTATTAACAAAAGAGTGATGGAAGAGCAGCAAGGGGTTGTCTGCTCTCTGGAGCATGGTAGGGAAGGGTAGGGATGCATGCAGGGGTGGAGAAGGGCTCTTCTGACATTGCGTGCGTAATCTAATCTTGGCCATAATAATTTCCTACTGGCTCAGCATCAGTCACATTGTTAGCCTAACACTGAAATTAGATCTTGCCTGTCAGTGACATTTGCTTTCCTATCTGGACCATCTCTGTACTGCAGTACTTCCTGGCTCAATTCATGTGGGACCAACAATCCCAGTTATGTTGATCCAGACGTAGCAGAAAGCTTTTACTGAACACTCCCTGCAGACCAGGGAAGTCATCAAAATGAGTGTTTCAATATGACATTACTCTCTTGTGTAAAATAAGAACAACTCCATGTTACAACTTGGGGTCTTATTCCCTTCCAACTCCCTGAGTTGATCACAAACAAACAAACAGCAAATACTAAAAAGATATGTGAAGCATATCCCTTATCTAAATCCATACTATGTCTATACTGTGTGCAATCTAGGTGAGACAACTTTGCTGGTGGGTGAGATTCATTATGCTGTTGCTCCTCTTCCTCTATTAGGCACTAGAAAAGAGATGTAGTATTTCTGGCTCCTGCATCAGACCTCTGGTCACACAAGCTTGTGTTTGTGAGCCTTATATATTAAATGTGGTTTAAGCAGCACATTTCTGAGTAAGGAAGCCTCAAAGCATTCAGAAGTTGTGGCAAGGGAATAGGAGATGTGCTTTCCTCAAATCAGGGCTGCCAGAGCCACAGCACTACCAATGCAAGCACTGGAATTTTCCCTTTTTCCCCGTGCACGCAAACCAGTATGTCATTAAGAGGGCCTTGCAATAACCAGCGAGTTCTTCACACGTCTGAAAACTAGGAAAGCTGGACAAGGTCTTGTGTGGGTCATAAATTTCTACTGAGCCTCTTGTGCTTCACAGGGTGCACACTTCTCACTGTACTTGCTACCGATGCTTGCTCCTCAGGGGCGAGAGGGGTCATCTGAGCCTGCAGTTTGAGCACCCTGTCTTGACCCAGGAGGGCTACAGCTGGGTGCTGGCTCTGGATCTGTGAGGAGGATATGCTTCACTTCAGGCCCAGACAGTCTGATGTCTGACTGTAAATGAATGAGCTGTCACACAGGGCGGGTGTGTGTGTGTGTGTGTGTGTGGATTCGTCTCCTCTTAACTCCAGACATTTCCAGTGCAGTTATTTTCACTGGGGCCAGACATTGTGGGCTTCTTTCACATTTGATGGAGAGAAATAGGCATTTCTGGGCATGTAGCTCATCCTGAAGCAGACGTTTTAAAAGTCAGATGAATCCTAGAAGTGCTTTCAAGGAGGACTTTATCCTTGAACAGCTTGATGGATATTAGTCATTGAAAAGACTGAATTTTGGACAAAATCCAAATCCCAGATTACCATTTAAAAATACAACATTTTAAGCAAACATTTTAATGTAAGCAAACATTCAATTTACCCTTGTTAGCAAACAGAAAATGACTTAATTCACAGTTTTTCAAATACAAGGCAGGTTCCAGTTAGGAACTGCAAACACTATATAGATTATCTTCTCCTGACATCTTGTTGCCTTGCATTTCAGGAGAGCTTAGAAGAGATAAGATGGGTTCCTTTCTTCACCTCTTGCCTAATCACAAAGTCATTTTGTGGTCAAGAACATTTTTAAAGGTGTCTGATTAAGCACCTGAGGGTTCAATTCCAAAAGAATTCAGATCTAGTACTCAGAAAATTCAGTTATAGGTTAGGTCTTATTTTCCTGTGAAGGCTTTAGGATCCTGGCTACACTATTCCCTCCCACTTTGTATTTTTAATGACTTGCCTGCTTCTTGTTACATTTCCTTTACCCCATATACAAAGGCATCAGTGTGAGACAGCACCAAATATTTTGTGAAGATATATAAAAAAAATAATTCTGACATATGCACATAAAAGGAGGCTTTCAGGATGGGTTTTGTTAATGATCTGGAGTAAAAGAGAGGTACTCTACTTTTAAAATAGGTGTTAAACCAGAGGCATGAGTTAAAATCTTGGACATTCAGGTGGCATAGACACTATAGGTGGTGTAACATTTTACTTTAGCTGTGGATTTACATGCACAGTGTAGTTTTATGGCATTTTCTTAGAAATTACAGCAAATTTTCATCATCAAGACATACTAATTTGAGTTCTGTTATTTATGTATTTATGTTAGAAATTCTTTAAGGGACACAGATGGAGCTAAAGTGCTGTGGTCCTGCTGGGGGATATATATTGATGTGGGCATTCATTTATTGATTATTTACTTTACTGCCAAATAATCCTCTCCGTTTGCTTGTCTTCATCTACTTTAGATTCTGGAAGCGGTATGGAAATTTCACACACTGCCCATTACATTAATGGAAAGTATTGATACGCTAATTGTCCAGGAGGTGATCGGAAGAACTGGAGACAGTGTAATCATCTTCCTGCTCGACATGCTGTCTATGATTACTTATTTTGAAATCATTAGCTGAAAATATTGACATGTTAGGTAATGAATAAAACCCACATCAAAGAAACAAGATTACTTTCTGAATTAAAAAAACCAAAACAAACAAAACAACAAACCAACCCTGCAAATGCAATGATTTCTAATGAGTCCCTCTGGAAAGCACAAGTACTTAGAAGGTCAAGTATAATAAAACTGTGACCTCAGTGGGTGAGGGTTGGGGGGTGAGGAGCTTGCAAACAAGAACTCTGCCTGGCTTTGCAGCTAGAGAACTGTAACTGTAGAACTGCCTAATTTATATGTGCATTTATAAATATGTAAAATGGAAAGGATGCAATTTTGAGGAAAGTGCTTTTATTTTGTAATTGAGTCTGCCCATGTAGCCCCCTGGTTCTCCATGGAGTAGGATTAAAAGGTAAAACAGGCACCAAACCTTTTCACTAGCATTTCTGATTTCAAACTTTGTCCTTTGTATCAAAGTAGCTGGAATTGGAAATTTTCTTGAATTGAGCAAGGGATGGGGAGATGTAGAATTGTCTAGGCAGACTGGGGCAACCACATAGGTTACGGGGGACTGGGAGTGGGAAAACTGCTCTGAAAATGCTCCAGCTGAAATTCGACATAGCTGAGTAAAATGGGGAGAAACAAAATCAGATTTGTGCCACTTGAGTGATACAACTCAGGGGTGGTATTCTTCACCTTTTGTGCTATCAGGGAAAACATAGTTGTCACCTAGTAATACAAGCTGCCATCATAGTGGGCAGAGCAGTGAGCTGAGCTCCTCGCCCTTCTGTCAGGCTATGCCCTAGGACAAGCTGCTACTGCCATGGCATTACAGCCTCCTACCATGGCTTTGGCAGTAGGGGAGGGCTCAAAACCCAGTGCATCCCATTATGTTAACAGCAGAGCAATCAGGCACCACCACTGATGCTGTTTGTGCTGAGGAAGGGCAGGACAGGACTGAAATTGTGAAGCCCTAGGTTATGCCTGCGGTACAAAAAAGAGGCAGAGAAGAATTTTTGCCCCTTGCTTCCCTCCAGTCCTAGAATCACAAACAAAGGGTAGGAGGTAGATGGAGGAAGTCAAGCAGTGATGAGCCAGAAAGTGTGGACAAGGGTCTAAACACCCTCTCAGAGTGTGGCATAGTCTCCTGGAGCACAGCATCACAACCCCTCCACTGCAGGTCATCATGAGGGACCTAGGCAAGGGACATAAAGATATACTGTGGAAGGAAGAACAGTCTCATGTTGCCCTGGATATGGACTAACGACCTTGCAAAGCCTTTTCCATCTCTGGTTTCCAAGTCCCAAACAGAGAATGCCATTACAGCTGCAGCTCAGGCCCAATGGGAGTTGCACAGCAGGGGGCCCTTTGCAGGTTGGGCGAAGAAAAGAATGTAAATGAATGGATCAGAGCTTCAAGGCCTTCCCTTTCCATGGCACTTGGACAGAAAAGCCAGTGGCTATTGTAGAGCAGGGAGTTTCTGCGCATTTTCTAACCTGCTGAGCCCACAGCCTGGCAGAAGGGGAGGAAGAGGATTCAACACTTAAGCTAGTTTAATTTGTACCAGCAGATCATCCCAGATTGGGTCCATCATAACATGCTTTCTTGATGCTCATTAAAACCCTTTTTGCACACAAAATACAGAGTAGCTCAAATCTGCAGAGACTAGTCCTAGTATCAACCGTTCATGTGCCTCAGGAGTGAGGAGTGAGCTCTTAGGAGCACAGGGGCAGGCCATGATGGCTGAACGGATGCCTGAATCCAATCCTGGCACTTCTGGAGCTCAAAGAAAGGTGCATTAGTTTGACCAGGTGCTTCCTGTCGCTGCAGGCTCTAGAGCCGCAGTATGCAGGGGATGGGGGAGGTTTGTCTCGCTTGCTCTTCAAGCTCCATTGTAGTTCATTTTGCTTTTTGGAGAAGGCTGCCAATGAAATTGCACATATCAAAGAACTGCTCCTTACTTTTGATTTGATGCTTATGTTTTCAACTGTCATAGTGATGAGGATCACATCAATGCATGGACTTAATCATTCTTTACATATTAAGATGTTATGAGAGAAGCATCTGAGTGATATGAGGGAATCGAACTGCCCATTATGACTCCTTCTTTGAAAACTGGAATAATGTTGCAAGAGTCAGGAGAGCTTCAAGCTTGATGCAGAGCCAAAGATCAAAACACTGCAAAGCCATAATGGAGATGGATAGATGGATATAGGTTGATATGCTAATATACCTGTTTAACTTGATAGATGTTAATGATGATGACAAATTTATAAATGTATTGGGATCTACATTTATAACTTTGCTGCAATTTATTAAAAATTGGATTATAATTATTTTGGATCCATCAAAAAGCTGTTACTATGCACGGCTCCAAACTCCCTGGCTTGCTAAGTGGCAGTCCAGTCATATACAAAATATTGCAATATATTATTACAAATTTTTACCCTTAATTAACACAGTCCTGACTTTTCATCATCATTAATCCTGTCACTGGGCATGACACATATAAATGACTAGAATTAATTTTTTTTCAGAGCACTATTTCCAAATTGAAGCCAGAAAATTTAGATTGCATCTAGAGACTTTATTGCATTTTGCTCTTTTGCCTCAAACCAGTGTGAACTCCCTGAAAAAATAAACTTCTGTCTTATAGGAATGATTGCGAAATTAAATATGAGTTGTATACTGAGCTGGTTAGAAAGGAGAAAAGAAAAATCTGAGCTTCAGTTTACAATAAGCTGAGCAGTGGAACCTCCCAGAAAGGTCAGGTGCTCTTGGAGATGCAGATCCTCTGGAATGTACTTAAGAATAATCCTTTGCCCCCACAGTAAGTACTGGTGGATCTGTCAATATAAGTTGAAGACACTCTATTGTCTACAATAACATAAAAAGAGCACTCTAGGTTAACAATTGGCAGATATTAGTTTCAATAAACATCTGGATAATTTTAATTTTATTTATGAAACCCTTTAAGTTATTGCTTACCTTTCATATGGGCAACTCAAAAGAATATGTAACCAGAAAGGGGTTCAATTCCACAATCCTGGTGGCAAGTCTGCATTACAAAGATTAAGTGCCTGCCCCTTGGCAGCGTAGTAATGTGGAGAGAGAACGCTATGCCAAAGCCTGCTATCCTCACACCTATTCTTCTGCCGACATCACACACCCAAACTTTGACACCCAGTTTGCTGGAAGAGCGCCTGGTTTACCACAGGTTTGCCACGACGGAATTTCTAAGCAGGACAAAACACAGCTATGATGTGGATGCAGACAAAGACTGTGTATCTCTTACACTGAATTTGGCACCCATGCGAGACAAGACTCACGCAGGGCATCCCTGACCCACTTAGTGCTTCCATTACATCTATCCCTACTTCAGCTTCCCTGAAGCCACCTGCAGCCTTCCTCTGGAAGGGTGCAACTACATAAGCCACGTGGGCATTGCTGTCATGTGCAGTTTTATTAAACGCTGTTTGATGGCAGGAGGTTGGGTTGTTCATAAATTAAAGGATTGATGTTTTCATTTCAATATAGAGCAGAAGGTGAATCTGCATTTGGAAATTAAAATCCAGCAGCAAAATCACACATCTTTTAGAGTTGTGAAGGAAGCAACAGAAACTTTGGCTAGTAGCAATTGTGCTGATACAAATAAGCCTTCTCTGATAAACTTGGCTCTGAAGAAAATTTCCCTTTCTAGCCCTTAGCCGTAGTGCACAAAGCTACAATAAAGTGGCTTTCTCATAATGGATCCTGCCAAGACCACAGGCCAAACACAGCTCTTCATTACTCCAGCATAATTTACTATGAAGCTAATAGAAGTAAGAAAATAATCTTTTTTTTTTTCAGAGTATATTCCTTGTTTGTTCTCATCATCAGCTGGTACCCTGCATTACTGGTAGCCATTCATAATCCAGCCTTATTTTGAGCAAATTGAAATTATTTATTTATCCTTGCTGTATCTTCATGGAGTAGGATGGCCTGTAGTTTCATTGTCAAAGCATGGCTTGGCAAGAGAGACTTGCTCAAGGCTGCACAAAGTCTGCCACACAGCTGGGATCCCATCTTGCTTCCAGGTACCAAAGCAGAAATCCACCCTGGTGATATGAAGGCAGTTCATGTGAGGATGAAGTGAACCCGAGTGTATTGTTGACCTGAGGTCTGTGTCCTGCTCAGTTACAGCTACTCAGATCTCTTGTTTGCTGGCTAATCTGGTTTGAATTTTGCTAGTATTCACATAGACCCCCTCAGAATCGACAGTGCCCCTGTATGTGAGATAGCTAGAAACAGGATTTAATTGGCATATAGAATAGGCTGCGGTGTTCAAACACAGGGCTCACTTGGCCAGCCCCTTTCTTCTCCTTTTCCTTTTGTTTTCCCATGTTTTTAACTCCTCAATTCACCTCAAACCTTCCCTTGGTCTTTGCCCTAAACATCGTGTATTGTCTTGCATGTTCCCAAAACGCTGGTCCCATCACACCCCTTAACGTGTCCTATGCCATAGGCAAAAAACACCTTTAGTTTTGCATCAGGGAGACAGTTTCTTGGTCGACTTACCTTGATAGGCTTCACACCAGGTAACAGGTCTCATCAGTCTTCTCTGATGCACTTAGGAGCAGCCAGTGTTGAGTGCTCTGTTTTCCCTGATCAGGTTACTGAGGTTTCTCTGCCTGCCTTTGTTCTCCCTGCATCTTTGTGTTTACAGGGATTACACTTTTAATGACATAACCCAACACCCACATGGTGATGAGGAGTCACATTGGACCCTTCATCCTGTGCTGACTAAGAAACTGAGGCAAATAAAATGCTTTTAGAGCCTGAGATCTTCTCATTCAATCTCTTAGCGAACTAGATCTTGCTTTCTGGCAACTGCCAAGGTTAACCCATTGTCCTGGTTTGAGTGAGAACAGAACTAATTCTGTTTGGTGAATTTACTTTTTGGCTCTGTTCTTCTAACTAACTGCACTGTCTGAACTTAGCAGCCTGTTTTTGCAGGCAGTGTCTGCTTCTAGCAGTGAGAACACCCCATGGTTAGAGTTACTACCAAGGATGGGTGTGCAGACCAAGGCCACTGCTGGACCTTGTGTACCACATTGGGGGTGTGCAGAAAGTAAAAGACCGCACCTGCAGCGAGGAGCAGACAGGACAGGTGACCCCAAACCATGACAGATTTATTGGCACCCAACGTGGGCCAAAACATAAAGAAAGTGTGATTGACATGATTTTCTCTTTCTTTCCACCTGAAATAACAAAACATAATAAAAAAAAAAAAGAGTCTCCTCTCATTTCTCCTAGATACGATGGTGATGTGTTGTTATACGGACTTCCCTCACTAAGAAAGGTTTTATTTGGGCCAATATCCTGTGTTGAGGGTGCTGGCTGAAGAATGTGGTGCATGCAAGCCATAACAAATCTGACAGGAAATAAAGATTTGCAGCAGTGAGAACTGGGCACTGGGCCTGGCTTGCCTCAAAGAAGATTTGTGAGCTGCCAGTTGGAAAAGAAGGATCCCCTGCATGGCTTGTTAGAGCAGACACTGAGAGGGACAAGGGAGAGCAGTGCAAGAAAGAGGAAATGCTCTTCTCTTATTCTCTCATCTCCTTGCCTTCCAAGAAGAGGACAGAGCCAGGAAGCACCAAAATCAAGTAAGTCCCAGCCAGAAGAAAAAAAGGAGTAAGAGATAGGTTACATTATTCACAAATAAAAGAAATCTGAGATTTAGAATAATTACTTTTGTTCTTTTTTTCTTCCCCTCCACCCAAAACAAGCCAGCCTCCTTCCTATAGCGTCCTCTCCCTTGATATGAGCTTAGAGGACAGTCTCTACTCATGCACCACATGCCTCAATGCACCAGGATTGACAATTTTCCTTTTGCTGCAACCATTTCTATACAGTACAAGAGAGTCCTCTTTTCATGGGCTATAGAATTCTCACAGTACAGAGCTCATGCTCCAACCAACTTCAGCAAGTCTTTCTCTTATCAACCCAGCTACTTAAAGCAAACACTTCAAAATGATGCAGCTGACAAGCTGAGAAGGTGACATCAATCCTGTCTGGGAGAAAGGGTCTACAATTCCCTAGTGAATTTATCTCTGAACAAAATGAAGAAAAATTGATAGCTTCAGTTATGTATGGAATTCATATCACATGCAATTAAAAAAAAATAATTCATTAATATACTTTTTCCAGATTGAGAATAATCACAGCCATCTGGAGATCAAATCATAAAATGGAGACTCGTGCAGTAAGAAGGAATCTTGTCACTCAAACCTTGTAAAACTTTATCTTTTAAAAAGATTGTTAACTTTGATTTTGTAATGCGTTGTTTCATCCTTCTTCTGGAGTGCTTTATTCTTAATTAAAGTTATTCCAGAACATGCCTGGTGTGCCCCAGGAAGAACAGAGACAGCAGTAGCTCCTGATCGTGTCATTCCAGCTCTGTCAGACGCTGACAAGATACTAATGGAAGCAAGGGAAAGAATTACCAGGAGTGGCAAAAGATGAAATACAGGAAACACGTGCACTGGGAGGAAAGGAAAACCGCGATGCAGACAAGCTATGTGTCCACTTTTTCCCTTGTATTCAGAAAAGTGCCAGAGACAGACACTGCCCTCCAAACCCAGCAAGCTTCAGATGAGGCTCCCCTCCTCCAGAAAACTAAATCCAGAGAATAAACCTCACAGAACAGCTGTAGACACTGCCAAGACAGAGGCTTCTGAACACACAGAAACACCCTCTAGCTGTGACTAGCCTGACCCTCCCCAAAGCTGTTCGACTGTAGCTTCTCTTCACCTCCACTTCATGCCTTGCCTTCTTCTGCCCTCTCCCCTATTTCTTTTTTCCTTGTAGTTGAGCTGATCTCCTTGTAACAAAATCCAGCTTATTACCCCGCAGTGGGAAATTAACAGAGCCTCATGCTGTTCCATGAGGGCATCTTCTACCCACCCGGACTGTGCTCCCTTTTCTGTCTCCTCTGGAAGCTGTCTTAGCCAAGAACCACCTATGGGTCCACATTCAGGTAGTGATGGACATTCATGTTGACCTCAAATGTCCTACAGCAGCAAACACAACGCATGACAACTCCCCCTTCCAAAGCTCAATGAAATAACCCTTTGTGTTTTAATAATACTGATTGAGCACCTCTAGAACGCAAAACCAGAGAACTTCAAACCGTATCGTGATTAACCCCATCCAAAATGATCAGTCTTCACTGTTCTTTGCTAGACTGTGAGGAAGTATGAACAAAAAGTCTTGCCATGTACTCTGTAAGACACTCAAGGGCTGCCCCCACCCAAATTTTAATGAAGGACTTTGCCCGAGGAAAGAGGAAGAACAGCCTCCTGGCCTCCACAGACTCAGCTGGTGAGATGCAAATGAGATAAAGGTTTATTAAGAGGTGGCTGGGAGTCTCTCATGCTGTTAGCAGTGCTCCTCGAGGCACTCACCCTCTATGGCTGCAGGTGCAGCACACACCTTCCCAGGGCAGTTGCATCCTCACCAGTGGAAACAACAAAGTCTTCTGCCATGTAATGTACATACTCAGGACCAAATACCTGTCGCAGCCTTTGCCCTGCTGTAAAGTAATTATTTGAGCCAGTGAGGACAGGGAAGGAATATAAGGAATCATCCAGATCAAACAGTTCCTCTCAGTCAGCACTGAGGGCTTAACACTCCCCAGTGGCAGTCAAACTGGGCTGCAGGAATGGTGGTTCTGGGCTACAGCACTACTCCTGTCTCCAGTAATAGCCATCCACAGAAATCTCCAGAGTAGTGTAAGGACAGGAAAGCAGATGTGATCACACCCTGGAATACTGCCCAAGCCTGCAGCCTAGGCTCAGGACATAAGTAAGAAGTGACTTTTTTGCAAGTAGTGGAGTCACCCAGAGGTACTACATCCCCACAGTGGCAGGAGGAGAGGACGATGGCTTTACAGCATTCCCAGCACCTTGCCTAGAGTCACAGTGACAAATAGAGAGCGGTAAACTGTAGAGGCTGGGTTTTACCCTTACACCCAGGAAATGAAGGGAAAACCCTGAGGCTCTTTTCATGACATTAAATACACAGGCTCTGAGGGTGGGTTGTCTTTCCCCCGAAGAAAGTGAGTACTGTGAGCCAACCCCTACAAAGTGCTCTGAGCTGTCGAGTAAATAAAACTAACTGAGATTAAACTTAAGGAAAAAGAATACAGTATTGACTGTGTCCAAAAGAACTAAACTGAAAGATTAAAAAAAAAAACAAACAAGGTGCAGAAGGAAGAACCCATCCCCCAACACACACAAGAAACCAAGGTTGCCAGCCTCAGAATCATAGGACAGTCATCCAGAAATCATGAGATAAGCTAAGAAAGAGTGATATACTAAAAATAATCTATCATAGAGTCATAGAATACTAGGTTGGAAGGGACTTCAAGGACCATCTGGTTCAGTCTTTCTCGGGAACAGTACAGTTATCTCCTTTAAAACTCTTTTATATGCCTTCATGGGTGTGACAGTCTGTAACAGTCACATTTTCATGGTCTTTTCCACAGCCATGAGGACTACCTCTTTAAAGGAAAACTGAGGGGTTTTTTTTGAACACATGCCTCCAGGAACCTAGAGATCAAGGGAAATACAAAACCAAATGCAAAATATCAAGTATCAGAAGATCCATGGTTAAAAAAGAAGGGTGAGCTGACAACAAGCACAGAAGCTCAGTTCATTATGGAAATTTTGATATAAAATATAAGAAGCTTTTCTCAAGAAAGACAGAAAAATAACAGCTTAAATTAATTTATGTATTAGTATTGTTTAAAAAGAGATGCCCGTATTTAAGAATTACTTAAAGTGTATAAATGGTTAATCTTACAGGTCTCCTCACACACACAAGCAGCATTAATTCCCCACCACCACTTCTGCTCTACAACTAACATTGTTACCACTGGGGCAAATACTGCACCAGCAAAACCCTTTTCTTCACTACATACCATATGAGGTTTGGACACACAGAAGCATCTCTCATCTCTTCAGATATCTAGAACTTGGACCTTTTAAAAACTCAATGCAAATCCAAAGCAAAAAAAATAAGCAAGCAGAACTTGCACCCTACCAGTGATCCAGCTTTGCAGTCATCCGCCAAAATCTCCATGCCCTCCAAGGTTTTCAGATGAGCTGATGCACGATGCTTGGCCAGTGGGAAAGAATTAGAAGTTGATAAATGCTAATCTGTTAAATTCACTGCTGAGCTCATTCTTGAGTTACAGTTATAATCCCTGGAAAGTTGTCCAACATCCAAGTCACACTAAGAGAAGAGACGAAATAGCATTTTCAGCACTGTCATAATCCAGCTTTGACAACCCCCTAAACAGGGCTTGCCAGAGGAAGACCCTTCTCTGGCTCCCATTGCTCTCTATTTGCTCCTCAGCACACCTATGTCCATCTGAGCCATGTCTCTATGTCGTTTCTTCAGTTTCTTAGTGGTTTCCAAGCGCGTTACCCCCTACACTCACCTCTCCAAATCCAACAGCAGGTGAGCAGCTCTTCGCTTACAAGAGACCCTACAAACACTACACAAAATATTATGTCTTCCTACAAGACGGAATGGTGGCTTTGAAACCCTCCTCACATCTTCCCCTGTCAATGGTGTCCTAGAAAAAGGACTTCCTGGCCTGGTCCTATACCTTTTTTTTTCATAAGCAGGCCACTAGCTGAGGGACAGAGCTGCAAGTTGTGAATTACACAGGAAAAGAAAAGGTTGCATTGCACTGCAGGGGCTGGTGTTAATGAGCAGGACTAGTTTCTGCAATAAATCTGTATTTAAAGACTGCACCTCTGAATAAGAGTATTTTCGGGACATGAGGGTGTTAACAGGATAGAACATTGATGACAGAAGCCAGTGAGTGTCTCTTTTGAGCTAAGTGTCCCTACATTGGCAGAGATGATGGTGATTTAGAAATATGAAGCTAGAAAACTCCGTGGAGATACATAGGTACAAGGAAGAACAGAATCTGAATCCTCGCCTTCAGGATAAGTCATCAAACAGAACCTCCTAAACAGCAGCCAAATATATATCTGCATCTACTGTTGTGTTAAGGGAACAGCTCCCAAATACGAATGCTGAAATAACATCGTGATCTCCTGTAACCAGAGCTAAGAGGATTTGCCATTGATAGACCAGCTCCGAGCTGGATTTACTTCAGAATTCTCAGAAGCCCCTGCAATGGCATAAAGCACGTTCTTGTGTTGAAGGAATCCAGAGGAGAGCTTCATATGGGGCGTTGGGCGATACGTAATGAATTCCACATTCTGGTTTTTGTCCCCAGAGAAGGCTCCCACAGATTCCACAATGGAACAAGAGGTTTACTGAACAGGACAATGTGAGAGGAAATCTACTCTACAACTTTAAGCGAGCTTCTGTCCACAGAGGATGAGCGTAATTTGTTGCTGAAAAGAAAACTAATATAAGCAAAAAGGCCTAAATATAAGAGGAAGAAAATTTCATCTTTTCTAGTTCTTAAAAAACCCCACGTACTTGTTGTACACGTGCACTCACCCTTACATACATATCTGTAGCATGTACACACAGATACTATGTATAAGCACTCCCCAAACACAAAGGAGCTAAAACCAACATAATCCTGTCTTCTGGAAGTTCTCGGTACCGAAACAGTAATTAGATCATTCTACATTTGAACGTAGTACAGTTAATCAGAGCTTTCCCAGGGGCATTTTACAATTAGGAGGAACACTATTAAGGAATACAAATGTTTTATTTCCTAAACAGCCAATAAAAGGACATGATCAAATTTAAAAAAAAAAATAATTAAAAAATAATAGCAATGGCAATAGGTTGCTTAGAAAAAAACCCCGTATTCAGACCAATTCACTCCAAAGTCATGAACCTAAATAGGATGTCATTGTGCCAGGGAATTAATTGGATTGTAAATAAACGTGAAACCAATCAGTAAGTTTTTATTACTTGTGATGAATGAAATGCAAGGAGTGTACAAAGAGCATAAAATAAAATAAAATAAATGATGAAAGTTGTATTTGTTCGGAAAAATTTTCTCAGTTTGAATAATCTGCAGGTTATTAACTGCATTGGTAAGAATTTTCATTATAAGCATATATGTGAATCAGCAATAATTCTATTTAAATCAAGGGGGTTGCACCGAGGGGACCTTTTTGAAAGCTGCAGAACGGAAATTAACTGACGATCTACACACCCTTTTGGTGAGAGCAGAATCAGGCCCATGGAGGTTTTTTTTGTTTTTCCTCCATGCTCTGTAGTTGCCTGTGTGCTTTGATAGAAAATTCTTTTCTCGAGCAGCTGGCCCTCCAGATTGACATCTGGATGCTCATGTCTGACTGCGGTGACATCTCTTTGAACTAAACCAAACACAGCTACCAATGAAGGCAGCCAACTTGCCGCAGTGCAGAACTCACTGAGCTGAAGAATGCCAAAGAAATGCAAAACAACGCAATCGCAAACCCTTTTAAAGATGTGACCGGGATGACAGAGGCGTTCTGAGATGTGAAGGACTGGGGACCATATCTGCTGAAGAAAGCACATGAAGTCAAGAATCACAGACTAGGGGAAGCGGAGTGAGAAGCTGTACCCTCACACTGCATTTTTACCAGGAACTTGTGCCTCCTTTTTCAAGGAGCGGAAAAGAGGAGTTGCTCTGGAGGACTATCAGCATGTTAGAGATCATACATGATGAACAGAAGGGAAGTCCAAGGACTCAAACTTTTCCTCAGCAGCCCACACTAACTATGAGAAGGAGAAAGCCCTGCCAGCTTCGGATGCCAAAGAATGGAGAAGGAAGCCCTGAGCACATTCTCCTAACTCAGACACATTAGTTAGATGATGTAAATACAGAGTCTCCTCCCTTGCATCTCCCAATTATCTAGAGACTTAAAAGGACCCATGCATCCTGCATGCAGCATTATGACTATCCAAGGCAGATGAATTTAAGCTAGCTTGAGAACAGCTACAAAACACCACCGCAGAGTAAAAGGGTGACTGCTACCTGAAACATGCTGGGGTAAAAGACCAGGGAAAGAGAATATCTTCTCACATTAACAGATAATGGTAATACAAAGCTGTGATTTTTTTTAGGCTCGGAGCCAGCTCCAAACTTGTAACTAGCAGAGCATTTGCGCCTTGGGATGACCCCCTAGGAGGAACCATGGCAGTGTCTTACTGCCCTGTGCTCCTGAGAATTTCCTTGATGGGAAACAGCCCTACTTGTCTCTCTTTCTTGCTGCAGACATGGATTTCTACGCATCAGCTGCACATGGTCCATTTTAAGACCTTCTCGAGTGGCCAGAAAAGGTTTTAGGAGATCTGTAACAATGTGCTTCTGGAATGAAAACTTAATTTGTTTATCCCACCTCTCAGAGAGTGAAATAAGGAAAAGTAAAGCAGAGGCAGAGGAAAGAGCACATGCACAAAGGAGATGGACTCTTGTAGAATAACATAGCATACTAATTCATTCTGATATTGCTATTTAGTACCTGCAAAGTCTACCATTATGCATTATTAAATTCATGTATTATTGAATCACAATCCTTGTTGCCTGGTAAGAAATGTGGATGATTTCTTAGCTTAAATTAAAGCACTGCTTCCCTTATTTGAATAAAACTGCATTACTGGCTGCCTTGCATGGTAATCAGAAAACTGCATTAGGCAGGTAATACTGTATGAATTAAAAAATAATGAAACAAGACTTTTCAGTCAGACATTGTTCCCTTGCCTGCTTTTCATGACAGCAGAGTTCCTACTTTGAGTTGATAAGACAACAGCAAATGAAGATAACAACATGAGAGCAAAATCATTCACTGTAATAGGCTCCACCTGTGCAGACTTCAACTCATTTACATGACTGCAGAAAAATTAGAAATCACACAGCAATTAGTCTCTTCTAGATTATGCGCTGTGTCAACTGATACCACTCTGGAGAGCACTAGCCCTAAAATGGTTTCAAAAGAGAAATCTACTAGCCTGGGCAAACATTTTTAGTTACCTGGAAAACGGAATTGTCTGTTTAGAAATCTCGTTTGTGAACACAGCACTGGAATCAAATGTCACCTCATTCCAGTGTATATGTAACTGACTTTTATAATGTTTGATGGCCTGGTGAAACAGAACCACATATCTTCTTTTGCTGCTTTCTAGTCGAAGGAACGTCTCTTTAGAGAGAGGTAATGCAATTGAGGTAAAAGGAATTTCTCTTTTTTTGTGTGTGTGTGTGTGTGTTAGCAGGTATCGATCCCTTTAGTCTTGGATCTCATCATCCACTCTGGTCATCCATTGTTAAACAATGATCATTCACAGCACTGAGCAAAACCACCAGCAGCTATTTACAGCATAAAAATAAAAGGCTTCATTGTGAACTCCATACTCTCACCAGTAAGTACTTCACCTAAGAAGACAATGTAACTGCTTATGAGTAGCTGTTCAACCTTTTGAGTAAGCAGTTCACAATCTGGGCTTAAATTCTTTGCCAGAGTTAGCATATGCTTTGGTGGAAAGGCAAGTCTGTACTCCCAGCTGCTGCAAATCTGCAGTGTTCCCTAACTCACAGAAGTTCAGCAGATTTGCAGTGAGTGGTGATCTGGACCCCTCCTCACATGACGTGTATGCTCACCACTTCTGCCATTGCTGGTCAGCTTTTAAAAAGCTGAAAACTGTGCTTCTTTGACATATTTAAATCTCTCTCAAAGAAAAAAAAAAAAGTTAGAAGAATTGAAGAGAGAAATGAAAGCCCAGTAGTGACTTCAAGAGCTACAGAGTTTAATTCAGAGACAGGCCCTTTCTCTTTATTTGACTAACCCTCTAGTTTGCAACCTCAGGGACTGCTCTTGGGTTCATATTCTTTATATTGTATTTCCACATAACATAACAATACAGCTTTATAATTGGAAGGGGATTAAGTCATGAAGGGCCACCTTAATGACATAGTCACAGCTTTGGTTCACGTGATGAGTTTAGCAGCAGGATCTAACCCTTGAAGATTTTTTTCTTTCCCTCCTATAGACAGTTGGTGAGGGTCACCTATAGGGTTTGGTGAGGGTCACCTCCACGAGATATTTACACAGCTCAGCTCTGCTGAGGAATTAGCCTCAATTCGGGACCCCCAAATTATCCCTTTTTAATTATCAAGACTTCTGTTACAGCTTTGTAGTTTTGAAACTCTTAGTTGAGTGTCTTCAGCTCTTCCAGTTACAAATTAGAGAGTTTAACTTAGTTCTCAAAGCTAGCGTCTTCTGAGTTGGCCTATGTCCCTTGCTCACACCTGTGTGAAGTGTGGGTACCATGGAGTCACAGCTCCAAAAAGCCTCGGAGATCCTTCAGAACTCTGAGGTGCATCTGAGAGCGCATATGACGTGCTGTGACGTGGCTTAGGTTGAACCGTGGATCTCCTGGCCACAGGATGATTTGAATATTTAGAAAGTTTGCGTGGACCCAAAAAACAGACTGGAAAGGCTACAGGAGCAAGTACAGCCATTCTGGTAGGTATATATGTTTAAAAATATGCCATTCTTCCCCTGAGTAGCCCACAAGCTTTGTGGACTGACACCTGTGAGGGGGACATCACTCTCCTTAATCTTGTATTTCTACTGCCTGCGTGCTTCAAATACTAAACTTTTTCTATGCAACTTGTGAGCAGTTGAGGGGTTAGAGGTAGCTTTGTCTGTTTGTCCTTCTACCCAATGCACAGCTCATACAAAGAAGGACCCAACACCCGGGCAAACGGCACACAGACATGGAGTGATTCATGCTCAGTTCATCCTTTATGCAGGACTACAACCTTCACCAAGGCAATAGCCCAGGTAACTCTTGCATAAACCACGCAGAAAGCACTTCTACCACTGCAGTCTTTGCTCTGGTCTCTGTGCTGGACAGACTTCTACTGAGTACGGCCACTCTTATGTTCTAGTTTTGGTTGGCTGCTGAGTGCCAGAATATGGCTCATTCACAAAGAGTCATCATGCATATCTTTGCTGCTGCTGTTTTAACGCAAATCCAATGCAGCTTAACCACTTTGAGGCTAATGTATATATGCTTTGGATAGAAGTATAATTAGCCACACTGCACAGGATAGTAATAGGAAAAGAAGGCCCTTTGGATGTGTGGGGAAAGCTGGAGAGACAGAATGCAACAGCTGTCCTTGAAATGTGTCCAGAATGCAAGAGAAGGGCTCTGGAGGTGCTGCATGCAGACGTGTATACAGGCACTTGTCCTACTGCAAGCCAGATCAGCTCAAATTAAGTAGGAAAGACTAGCAAGGAGAGCCTCCTAACAGTCTTCATTTATTCCTTGATGATGCCATAGTTGGTGGCACTGACTGCGATTCAAACAGAAAATGGATTTTATGGAGAAATTTATGAGTTTAATGGAGAAGTCTGTTACGAGCCTTGAAAGTCCCTATACAGCTAACAAGGTGTTTTAAGTCCCCTAGCAAATTCTGTGTTTGCCTGATGAGGTTCAAGTTTCACAGCATAACCAGACAGCAAGGGGAAAGAACGACAGTGTATGTGGCAGAACCTTAACACTGACCCTGGGCTGCTCATTTGGAAACATCTTGGAAGATACGTTATGAGGCATGCTCATCTGGTATTATTAATGACTATAGTCAAAGGATTAACTGGGTAAGCCTGATCTAAGACTTGTGGAGCCTAATAGAAGACTTGTGGACTTGGCAACGTGCGTGGAAACTGCAAAATAATACAACAGATTTGCACTTAAACAGTATCTTAAACCCACTGAGGATAAACAGTGAGAGAAAGGGGGATTCACGTTTGCCTCACTTATTGGGATTGCCTTAAGGAGCCACGGGCAAAGTGAACACTGTAAAATGCAAGAGTTGCCACAAGATGGGACATTCATCTCACAAATATGAAAGTTGCTGGCAGAATATTGAACTTTATATCTAATGAGTAAAGCTGGTGTGATAAAAGTCACTTAAAGGAGTTAATCCTTTGCTCCCTTTATGAATCACCTGTCAACAGGCTCCTGATAAAAACCCTCTCCTGTTCAAGCCAGAGAGAATTTTTACATTGGTGATAGAATTACTGCTCAATTATAGCTCATTTGTAACTGACGGGTGAAAACTGAGACATAGAAATGTTATCTCGCAGAAGGTGTCCAAAATGTCTGTTGTTTATTGTCCTTCGATTACATTAATGGAGACACGTCTCTGGTCGTACAGTCAACTGGCCAAGTGGTGCTTCCACTGGGGAAACCACCACAGCTTCCTCCTTCAAATGAATCTTCTCTTCTTCCACCAACAAGTATGTATTTTCAAATGCCATTGCAGCTAAAGCTTGCCAAGCTATGATTCAGGCCACACAGAGCGAGAAAACAAGCAAGCGAGCAGGCAGAACAAAATGATTCCCTGCTGCAGACAGCACACATCTAGACTCAGTAGTATCAGGACAGCAAAAGTGAGTAATTGCCCAAGTAAGGAAAGCAAACTTGTTTTTAGAAGTCACCATAATAACATTCAAATAATTGCTTTCATCTCTGCTCGTGGGCAGTGGTGGTTGGGGTTCAAGTTCTAGAGGCGATGCAAACTTCTTCTGGATAAAAGGTGATGGATGGAAATGCAACTTCTGTGATGTGTCTCACAATGGAAGGAAGGAAATTAGTTGAATAACTTGCCCAATACACCACACGGAGATAGAAGCGAGGACAGTGCGGCTGCTAGAAATTAATGTAAAAAACACTAACCACAAATCCAGGCTCCAAAATGTAAGTGGAAGTGGCCTAGAAAACCCACACAAAGACAGCTATTTACAAGCAAAGGTTCTATGCTTCTGGAAAATAAGGGCAAGAATAAAAAAACTGTCTGTGTTAGTAATCTAGGATCTGGAACAGAGTAACTAAATCTATTCGGCTTAGACTGCCTCAAGGCACAACATTAAACTGGGGAGAGACATTCAGTTTAATCTCCAGTGTGACAGATGTCCTTAAGGGGATTCTGCGTACATATGCAGTGCATTGTTTTTGACTTAAAAAAGCAGATCCCCCTCTCTCCTATCAGACGGTTATGGGCATTTTGCTCTGCCTTGAAGGAAATGTAGTTAAGTTTAAAAGCTTCCTCAGGATTTCAGTTCACCCCTTTCCTTGGGCCAGTGTAAATCAGCTGCATTACAGGGATGTTGTAAGTAACCCTCAGCATGATGCGATAGCTACATACTGTCTATGTATATGCCTGCACCCTGGGAACACATGATGTAGCCTTAACAGCAGCATCTCTGAATTTTCAGCTGCATGTAGGGAAAAAAAAAACCCCAAATGGCTGGGGATAGGAGGTAAAGAGAGAGGAGAGAAAAGTCAAAACATTTCCTTGAGACCACAGAATACAGGGGCCCATGTTACCTTCCCAGCCCCAGCTAATGGAGTGAGTTTCTGGGGGCTGATAGGAGGAGGAAAAGTTCTCTCTTGGCAGAATTTAAATTGTAGCTTAATTAGACAACATCAGCTGAGGTCTCACAATATTGGTATTCTTGCTTGATACTGTAGGGTGGGATTGAATTAGTTAAACTCAAGGATGGGGTATGGGGCCAAAGGGTCTGGTAAGAATTCTTTTTAAAACCACTGCTTTCAAAATAAATAACACAGAAAAACACTTAGGGAGAAGTCTGAGGATATTCCAAAAGAACACTGAAGTGGATGATCATACAAATTTACCTGAAAGACAGAAAAGAAGTTTGTGTGTGGCAGCCTGAAATTTCACAAACATGTGTTTCATGCAGCCTCCGGAGTGACTGAAATGTTGAAAGCTTCTCTAATCCAAAACTAAGCTGATTTTACACTACAACCATAATTATTTTCTTTTTTAAATCAAGCATGCCAGTGCCAGATCTGTAGCAGGTGCAAACCAGCACAGGCTTCAAGGTAGTTGATCTACGGCATCTGGGGATCTGGTGTAAAATGAGATCATCTGCTGAAAAACTAAGAGAAAGGCATTACTATTTATTATCTTCTATCTCTTGTAATTACTCAGTAGTTTCTATCTTCACCTCTAAGAAATCCTAGTAATTCACTTGTTTACTGCTCTATTTCCTCACCCTCAGCAAGCTCCGAGTACTAAGTCCTCCTGGCCAGAGACTACAAGACACTTATTCCCAGAGGGTTTTTTCTGGCTTTTCTCCCAGACAGAAGACATCAGGCCATATCCTGCTCTCACTTCCACTCAGAAACCACCTCGTAGGCTGGACCACCAAATCCCAGACTGAAGTAATGAAAGATACTCTCCGTTTCTCTAGCGAGGATTCCATCCTAGAAAAACAGCCAAAGAAGCAGACCTGACAGAAATCCCTCCCCACCTCAAAGTGATGTTTCCCACAGAAGGAACCGTATTTCAAAAGCAAAGCTGGCACTGTGATCTCTGCTTCAGCTGCGCCGATCACTCGGTGCTGTGCCGTCTGCCCACGCGCCAATACAAACTCAGAGGTAGCGCAGGGAGGAAATGGAGCACCAAGGCAACAACATCAACAACAGCATTTAAGGCACCGTGGAGGTTTCAACTGCTCTAACTGGGTGGATGCCTGGCGTAAGGGAGCTTTACGGATTAGTTAACGTTGGCATCTTTCTCCTGTAAGAAAGGGTACTGGCAGAAACCATCTGTGTCACGGTACGTGGAAGACTGCCATGGAACACACGGCCCAGAGGGTTTACAGAGCATCTATTCTGAGCTCCTTTGTAAATCCCAAGCAAGAAGTTCCCAAGAGCCTAGAACAAACTAAATAGCATTACTTTTTCCACATCTAATGCATCCAAGCACGCCAAAGAAAGAGAGCAGAAGAGAACAAGGGAATCGCTAAAACCCAGTTAGGGGAAATGTCGAGATGGACCCTGACAGCCCCCAAGCCACGGCACAACAGAGTAGGGAGAGTGGAAAAATATGGCTGCAACTTTTCTGAATGCCTTAATCTTGAGCTCATAAACAAGGCATATCAACCACCATTTTCAGCTCTGTGAGCATATTACAACTACTCGTTTGCACCTTCGGCAAATTTCTGCTCCTTTAGAGGAGGAGAAACACCCCAGGAGTCAAATCATTTTTGTAGGAGAGACAAAAGAAAGTATTTCCCGGTCAGTTCATTGCTGACAGTGCAAAATCCCCATCCCAGCAGCAGTGATTATCCCTTTTAATCCCCATTCACCAAAATTGCCTGTCGGTTTTCACTCCTACAGTTTTTACAAGTAACCACACGACGGTCGAAAGATTACCGGTAGAAAAAACCCTCGCCAAGCCACCTAAAGCCCCTCGTGTTCACCGTGGTCCAGAACTCGCTGGGGCTCAGTTGGACCTACCCCTTCTCAACAGACACCCCAGCTGTTCACAGTTGCACTCAGAATCTGATTTTATAACCGCCTTGTTCGATCTCACGCCGCTATTCCAGATTCTTAAAAGCGAACGCAATGTTTAGGAAACGGGTCCCCTTGGCAAAGATGCACTCTCCTCATTTGCATAATTACAGGCTACGCTTTAACACTACTTATGGCTGAGGGTGCCTGACACTTTCCATTAAGAAACTCGGCTTTCATTTACTAATGACACTGCCAAGTTCTCTATGTTTGGTTTTATATTTTCCTAGCCAATGTCTGTCTGTCTTGGGCTGAATTATTTGGGAAAGTTTCAGTTAAAACAGCTCAGCTGCGTCCCAGAATGAAGTGGCGAGAGGACCAATTTGTCTGCAAAGGAAAAAAAAGAAAATTAAAATAATAACCGTTTACTGCAGAAGTACTCACAACCGCATGCTCTGGAGCAGGAACTAAAAGCACTGGGGGAGGAAGGACTGCCTGTATCAAACCCATTTCTGGACCCCAAACTCATTTGGCCGATTTCTGCTCTTGGCCAGCTTCTAACCCTGAGTCCAGAGGACCCTCAGCTCAGGCACATCCACTGGGTACTTACTAGAGCTGAATTCTCTCAAGGTAAGTCCACTCTGAATACGCTTCAGACTCGCACAGCCCTCACAGGCAGAGAACAACTTTCCAGGAGTATCGCTGCCAGGCATCTGCCCACCCCAGGCACAACAGTCATCTTCCAGAAGTCCAATTTATTTGCTTTCTGCATCCCCCCAAATTTTGCTAAAACCTGAGAAGTCCTTCCTTTTCCTTCCACATAGTTCTTCCCACCTTTTCCTTGCCCCTTCAGAGGCAGCGTATACCCACTGAACTGTGTGATTTGCTTTGCGGTGGTAAAATGCTGACCTGTTCCCATGGAAAGCAGAAACCACTCTGCTTTTCTACATAAAGAAGACTTAATCCAGGCCGGGCCATTACAATCTCTAGTTCAGAAACCTCAAGGTCATCCATTAACTCAGTGAGAGGAGCCATGCTAAGGAGCTCTCTTCCAAAGGGCATTAACCAAGAAATGAACTGAGAAAATACCACCCCCTGCCCCCTTCTCCAACAGCAGAGAACCCTTGAAACAAGAACCCCAAATTCCAAATCTTCTGATTCATTACATCATTTTCCCTTAGGAAGAAACATGTTTTCCTCTCCGTGTGAATAAGCACAGTATACAGTGTACTGAGAAGAAGAAACGCTGCCTAGGAGTTAAACC
Organism: Actenoides hombroni; assembly: GCA_024336885.1. NCBI lineage: Eukaryota > Metazoa > Chordata > Aves > Coraciiformes > Alcedinidae > Actenoides > Actenoides hombroni. The sequence goes on from WUAM01000280.1 coordinate 574,087, forward strand.
ACAAAGTCAAGAGATCCACATTCTATTCCTGGCAAATACCCAACACCAGCATTTGCAAACCCAACCGTCTGAAGCAAAGCACCAACATCCATATTCAGTCACTTAAACATGGAGCCTCGTATCCAGCAGCCTTTCAAGGCCAGTATCAGTTACCCATGCTTCAAAAATCCCTGCCTTAACTGTTTGGTGTCTTGGTGTCTCCAAGTCACCAAACTAGTTAATCTGTGGAAATATTTGGGGTGGAAAAACTTGGACAAAACACAGTGATCCTTCCTATGTCGTCTTCTTACTGCCACAGGTTTCCTCCCCAGTTAACACTTGGACATGAAAAGAGCTGACTCCCTGTTTAGCCTCTCTGCTGGGGCAGAAATCTGCCAGTGAGCGTAACACACCTGGGTTAAGAGCCCTCTAATACATACATCTACAGCGTAGACAGCGATGGCTGGAGGAGGATACAGATGTTCCAGGTGTTGTGACAGACTCAGGCAGCAACAGCTCCACTCAAGTGGAAATGGCTTTCACACCGTAGGCATCCCACCAATTGCAGTGGGACTACAAGTAGACAAAACCCGCGCTGAGCTGGGAATCACGGGCTGATCTCTCCTATTTAATCATCAGAATGAAATATCTTGTAGTTCCAGATTCCCAAAGGAAAGACTTCATCAAAAATAACCTGAAATTCTACTCTTGTTCTATGAATTCAGAAAGATTTCCTTTTCTTTTCTTAGGCCATTAGTGATTTTGCCTGGATTTAACAATGGATGTCAACTGCGAACCTTTGCCTCGGGAGAAGAAACAAGAAACAAAGCTCCCAGATGGAACTTTCTCTAAGTGCTACACGCACAGAACTTTTCAATAGTATCAGATTGATTTATTTCTAAAGTGCTGTTCTATAGAGCCATCTTACCTGTTGGTCAGAGAAGACTTAAGTCTCCCCTCAAATTCCTTTGAAATAAATGGATGCTGAAGACAGGCAGTGTGAACAACGCGGTGAGCAGCCTGACACCTGCCAGAGAACACATCATTGCCATTCTCCTGGCAGATGCTGCTTCTCACAGAGCAATTCAACTGCTCACTTCATAGCCTGGTAAGCACAGTGAACGTGGGAGGCGAGGAAGGTTGGGCTCTACTCGGTTGTACACAATTTGGGAAAGCTATTACTTACCACAATAGGGTGTGTCCTAACAAAAAATACCTTCATTGTAATGGCAGTCCCAACCACTCCTGGCCAAGGCTATTTCTTCATTTAAGCCATTCTATCACTCCAGTAATACCAGCAACCCATCCCAGTGCACCAGATGGAACCGCACATCGCGCCACAGGCAATGATGACTCCAATGAAGGATTAGAGCTACCTTATCAAGGGTCATTTTTTCAGGATGGCTTTGAGGCAGATGGCAAAAGACAAGCACTGTTCCTGGTGAGCTATGCCCTGTATGTAAATACAGCTTTAAATTTTTACTTCTTTTGTAAATGCTTGATCAGATTGTTAACTGGTCATTAGATGCAGCTACATTCCTCCGCATCTTATTAGAAAGCATGCCTTATTTCTGAAGAAATAAATAAAGTGAATGCACAGTAAATGCCTAACAGATGAAGCCATAACAAACTGTTGCAAAGCATATAACACAGAGATATTCTTAAAACAATGTATGTGCTTGTTAAATGCAGAAACATTTAATGTTATTATTAGGTATGCTATAAAATCCACCATAGTTTATTAAATAATACAAAAGTATTTATAGATGGACCCTTCTATGCTATGTAAGTGGTTACTACTGTAACAAACATTCAATGTCAAAACTATTATTTAGGCTTTTTAAGTTTCCTGAAGTGTTTTTTCCCTCCTATGAAAAAGCAGATGTTCTAAAGCAACGGCAACTGTAAACTCCCAATTTATGCTCAAAGGCTGAAACTTAATATTTAAAATGGGCTTTTCTAGTACAAAATGTCTCCATAGTGACCTCTGGTAGACGAGTGGGAACTAGACTTGGCAGTGAGTCCAAGCAGATGCAGCTTCTGTTGGTGGCATGTGCTGACCAGGGATTCATTGCATCTGGGCTCCAAAACAGGCCAAGGTGTCAGGTGCTGCTGCTCCACGCGCCCACCAGAAGCAGCCAAAGAGAGCTTTCAGCGAGCTGCTTCCCCCGAGCAGGCAGGTAGCACGTCCCATTTGTTGTGAATTAGTAATTTAGGCAACCAGGTCAGGCTCCATAGTGGGGTTTAACCATAACTGTGAATCTGATTGTGACCTGCAACCAGTAATTACCAAAAGACATTTTTTTTTTTTAATGGAGTACCCAAAGAGTCAAGACTATGAAATTCTGCATTCCTAAGTTAAATATCCATACTCCTGAGTGTTGCAAAAATTAAATCACAGGTTTGCTTTGCTTTTAAAATTATGGAATTCAGATAACTCATGCTTTCAAAAAGCATGTGACAGTTCAACAACTCAACACAGTACCAACAATACCATTTAAGCATCATGGGCTATGTGAGAATGAGAAGAAAAGAATTCACCTGCTTCATACAAAAAAACCAGACACCGGAGCTCCCCAAATTCATCCTGTTTTTTAGTTTCAAATGTGGAGGAACAAAAGCACTAAGAGAAAAATGCAGTTCTTCTGAATGCAGAATATCTCTTTTGAAGAAAGCTGGATTTATGCTGCTGTGGTCTTTGCCCCCTAATGGGGAACACCAGAAAAATATTGTTACTGAAAACTCAAAACGCAGCATTAAGCATTAAGCATTAAGAATGAGTAATGTTTTCTCTAATTTCTCACTTTTCATAATGGAGCCTTTCTCACATGCTGTATTTCTCATACAAGCAGGATAACGCTATCCAGGGACTGGGGATGGTTACCAATCAACCTGAGGTGCTCAAGACCTTCCAGGAGATGGTGCAGTGGACATGACCGGTCTAGAGAGAAATTTCTCTAGAGAGAAATCTCGGGTTGAAATTAAATTCAGCTGAGTGGATAAACTCTAAAGCTGAAGGAAGCTTATTAAAACCCACATGGGAGGGGAAATACATTTTATAAACCACATTCTCCACCTTCTGAAGGTCCATAAGTCCATAGAGTTTAAAGGAAGTCAACACATTTTTAAAAGGAAGCCTTTTCTCCTGGTTCCTATATAGACCTTACCAAATCTCCCAGGGCTGCAAAGCACTAACCAGTGCTGTATTTGGACCAACAAGACAGGCAAAGTCTTCCCTGGGACTATCTACAATAGTATTTTAATTTTAGTTACAAGGAAATGGATCTGTACTAACCATGCCAACTTCATATGCAGGATGTGACAGGCATACCCCTAGGGATCAGACCTTGATCATCCAGCAAAGGGACACTTCTGCTGCTGCTGAAGTTTTACTTCTTTGTAGGACTTTCCCTCCCATTCTCTCTCAGCATATGCACACACACACACACACACAAAAAAGTCCTCTTTCAAGCAAGGCATGATACAGTGACCTCATCTGAATATGGGGTTTCATTTCAGCAAAAATGTGTGATTTCAAACTTGGTCATTTGGGAGCAGTTAGTTGAGCATTATGGTCACCAAGCACCCAGTGTGAACAATGCTGAGAACCTCCTCATGGGGAATGCCCCCTGCAGTCTGTGGACTCATGCACCGTTGCTGCTCAAGATGTGTACATCTCACAGAGCAGTTTGGACAGCAACAAATTTGGCTCAAGCAGACATGCAGGCAGGTCCAAAACATTCCGTCAACTAAAACAGACATCCCTGGCTCAAATTCCCACCCCCACCACGCACAAGTTTCTCACCCCTAGCTCCCATCCCTATCACCAGCTTAAAAAAAGATGGCTCAGAGCCACAAACTATTTCAGGACCAGGGAGTGAGCAAACACTGGAGCTGTGACTTGCTTGGAAGGCCAAAATGAGGCAGCATCCTTCAAAGCAGAAGGCAAGTCCCAAGTCCCATTCCATTTATGGCTAAGATTATGACTGGGAGTAAAAAAAAAAAAAGATAACATAAAGAAGAGTACAGAATAAAATAAACTCTGCCTTGAAGCCAGAAATCAGCCAGCACAGGAGCTTTGACTGCAAGCAACTGAGGGGGAGACCATGTCTAATAACAAGAACACTGCCATGTTCTGGAGCAGATCCAGTTCCCAAGTGGATTGTAAGACAGAGTCCCGTGGTAATTTTCACAAAGATCAAGTGTGTGTATATTTGTGGTGCTTGGCCAGAGAAAGTTGACCACAGACAAGTGAACCAAAAATGCCTTCCAGTTCTCTGCCTCTGGCTCAGGTGATGCCATTCACACCACAAACTCTCACCTGAAACTGCAGATACAGCTGTGCTAGGAGTTTGTCTGACGCCCAAAAACGAGGTTGCTCAGGCTTGCCTGGGCAAAACTCCCAACTATCTGACAGCTCTTCTAGGTGATACTGGACCTGATACTGTTCTTGTCCCTTTTTAGTAGAGAACAATATCTAAGACTCTGTGAAACATTGCCAGTGGAGGAAAAGCTACACCTGACAGGCGTGACCGCAGCACTGCAGCCTGCACAGGCCTCCTGAGGAGAACTTTCCCCAGGCCATGCAAAATGCCTGCCTGCATCCTCAGTCCACGTCAGGTAACACAGAGCCACATGCAGAGATGGCCAGCATAGTGCTGTCTGTTCTAGTTATGGCACACCGAGAAGACTGAGCTGCAAAAACAAAGTTCTGAGACAAAACCAATGTATTTTAATAGACCAAGTACACCTGGGAAAAAGCCCCACACTGTCATGTATACACACATCCTTCTGCAGGTTACAGAAAGCACCTCTCTGGTGGTGGCCTAGAGAGAAGTCTGTACATCTGAAAGATGATAAACTAATAAAGCCGTTGCTACCTACAAACTGTTTCATCATGGATGCAACATTTCCACATCGCTGCGTAGAAGAAGACTCTGGGCAGCATTACAGTACATACTGGAGAGCTGCTTGAACTTGCTCTGCCACTCCAGCTGCCTCTTGGGTGACTTTGTTCCTCTGGCTCTGCCCTTCCACCCTCTCATTATAGAAGCTATACTGCCTTGCTGCTACAAAACTTATCCCAGCATTTATGTCACCTCCCAGCCTGGCCAGTTCAGTCTGCTGCTTCTTAGGTTTCAAACTTCAGTGATAAACCTTCCATGATTGCAGATTTCAAAAGGTCCTTAGGCTGCCAGAGTGGCAAGTTCAGGATGGAATATTTCCAGTGTAAACAAAGATGCAGATCTATAGTTTTCATTTCACAAAAAATATCCAAGAATGGATTCAACAATGCCAACGCGTGGATTCAATGCCACAGCACAGTCCCCTCTCCAGGCCATTCCTTCCTTCTTTTAAGCACCACGGACAATCACTGTTGGTTAATCTCTACCATATCTGGCTTTGTTAAACTCGACCCTCAGTAATGAGCATGGAGGAAAAAAAACTGAAAGGGTTTAATCCAGTTCAGAAAGGGGGCAAAGCAGATAGATGGCGAGTGCTCAGACACACAGTTCTGTGAGAGCAGCTGAAAAACTTGCCTAAGCTCATTCACTTGCACACACAACTGCAATGAAATGTTATTTTACTCCAAACACCGGCGAAAGTGGAGGCTTCACTACCAAGTTCTGCTGCAGACAACCTGGCAGAGATGTCTAGTTATGCGTAGGTGAATAAGCTTGTGCTCCTCAGTTGCACTGCCTTGGAAATGAAGCAAGGAAGGAATAAGCAATTAGCGTGAGTTAAGACATGACAGGTCCCTTATCAAAGCAACTGCGTATCTGGGAACACTGACTTCCTCACGCACTTTGACTTCTAAGTGCCCATCATCTCTGAAATGGAGATGTAGGCTCCCAGGTTAGCTGGAGACTTTTGGAAACATTACCCTACCACATCTCATCCCTCTTCCCACTCACAAACTAACTGAGTAGGTCAACAAGTAATTGGGTCAGACAAGGCTTGAAGAGCAAGAGAGACAGTTTGCAGGTGACTCAAATTTGCAGAGCTCAGGCATTCTAGGTACTTAAAGACAAATAAATGAAAGCTGTACAAGCAGAGGTGACAGCAGCTGGCCTGTGCTGGATGCTCCACTCCAGAAGAAAGTGGACTCAGATGCACATCAAGCTGCCAATGCACCTTCAACTCCACCATCCCTGCAAGTTATGAGTAGTCCTTCCATGAATGCTAAGAACGTGAAGCTTCCTTGCTTCTCTTTGGTCTCCTTTTCCTCCTTTTCTTTTTTTTTTTTTTCCTTAATGGCAAATAAAACCAGAAAAATAGGGGAAAAGAAATGTATGGAGTAGTTAAGGATATATCAAAACTCAGTGTTACTCACATCTTTAAGGATGAGGTTCCCCCAGTGTGTAATTACTCAACACAAAGAAAGTAATACTTGGTGTATTAAAAAGTGATTAAAATATATTCTTCATTTCTGAATAGTAACAGCTGGAATTAACGACAAAGATGTGATACACATTAACTTTCAGGGTTGGTTTGGGTTGTTTTTTTCCCCTGGTATGTATCAAAACGCAAGGAGGGGGAAAAAAAAAGGCAATACTGAAAAAACATTATTGGTTTTGACATGTAAACCAAAATTAAATCTACAGTATAGAATTTAGGATACGAAAAAATAGAGACTATTTTGGATACAAAATAAAGTGGTGTTTCAGGAGAAAAAGCTTTAAAGAAATTAACTTGCTATTCCTGTGTATATACTAATTATAATTTTAGCACAATATTAAGGACTGAAAATAAAATTTGGTTTGTAACAGATAGGAATTGTAATTGCAGAATGCTGTAAATTTTGCCAAAGTAACTTTATTTGAAATGTATTAGTTAACGCAGGCAGAAAGTCTGAAGTGTGGCAGTAATATCACCTCACATTGTATTCTTAAATTATTTTGTTGTTCCTAGAGAACATAACCAGTTTATGTACAAGGTTTTTTTTCCGTATTTTTTTTTCCCCCTCCATTTCAGGCCCCAGTAGAAAAGCTATACTGCAAAGTTCAAACGAAAAACAACCAAAAGAAATTTCACTGTTTTCCCACTTTGACCTGTTTCTGTCGCCTAATGTAATATCAGGCTCAGTGGAGAGAAAAGCCCTTGAAATCAGTGCAACTTGTTGGGCGGAGTAAGGTAGTAATCAAGATAATCAAAGGCTCAATTTTTGGAGCTGCTATTCTGATTCAGTTAAAGTTATTGTAGCTGAATTAAAGGGCATGATTGGGAGGCATGAAAGGAGGGAGTTTTGCTGCCTTATTCACATTCAGGCGACTGCTGAGACTTTCATGTTAAATTGGATCCTCAAAAGGGCAGGCTTTGGCCAAAAAATGCATTTCAAAACAATCCAAACAGATGGTAGCACTTAATATATCCCTGAGAAGTGTTTCTCACTACCATGCAAGCTTTCCGAGTGCTCAGCTGTGCAAAATAGAGAAACCTCGCTATCAATTCCTGCTTGGTTTATATACAAGCATATAGAGTTCTATAATGGGGGGAAAATCGGTGACAAACAATATCAGTCCGTAAGAGGTCAAAGTGAGAAGAGGAAAAGAGTCCTTGCAGTCCCTGAGTACGTGTGTCCATGTGCAGGACTTCCCTTGAAGGCAATTTTAACTGTGCCGTTCCCGTGAAGTTAAATCCCCGTATTTTGCACTAGCAATGAAACAAACGTGCTTTGTTCAGGGAATTTAACTCCTAAAGATTAATATGAAATAGTTTTGTCAAGTGACTCTTTTCTCAAATAAGAATTTGTTACTGAATGGTAAAATCCCTGCTTAGGTTGTCGTCTCACTCGGGCTACACGTGATGAACTCCAACCCAGGTATTACTTAATGAAGACTTCTGCAGAATGATTTTCACAGGCTGTTTGTTTCAGGTCTCAGGAGAGCTGGTATCTTTCTTAAAGCCCAAGATCCTGGTTTCATGCAGATTATGCGATTAAACGCAGTTATTATTTAAACGGTAAACCAGTTTTCAGCTCATGTGTTTATGAATAGAATAGGAAAATAGGATCTAAAGGTAACACACAGAAAGAAGAACTAGTAGCATGTTTTCTAGGGCCTGACTCAAAAATTGCAGCTAGTTAGAAACATTAGTCTTTTACCTATAAACTACACAAATAAGTCAGTTTCTGGAACTTTGCTGAAGACTCCTTTTGTTGTGTAAAACACATGCTCAGTCTAAAAGTTCTCTCCCTAGGAAATGTCTTCCTCTGCAGCAGGAGACAGCTAAGGAACCCTTTAACAGATCCTTGCAGTTATAAACCAACCAAAACAAAGCTTAAAGGAAACCACAAGTCCATGCTCTGATAAGTGGCAGAAAGATTTCAAGCATGCGTAATTTGAAGAGGAAAGTGCATTAATACACTTTGTAGTTGCTGGGTTTATGGGCACTCTGCCTCCCTTTGTGGCACTAAAATCTCACAAGATGCTGCACCTAATTTCCGAAGATGGCTGGCTCATCGTACTGCCTATGATTTTATCTGGATAAATAAGAGAAAGGTCACACCTCCTGCTGTGACACATTTCTAGCCTCCCGCCTGTCCCATTTTTCACAGATAAAGCTTCAAAAGTTATTTTAATTTTTTTATTTTTATTTTTTTTTAAACCAAAACATTCCTTCTCAGGATGAAATCTCAACTCCCCGAGGGCAGTGAGTTTTACCCCTAACTTACTAGGGGCGGGATTTTACCTACTGCAAAACTTTTCCTCACACAAACAAACTGGTTAGAATCTTCCCTCTAAGTCATACATCAGTAGCAGAAAATAGAATTACTCAAATGAATGCAAAGCTACTTGAATTTCTGTATTTAGGATATATAACAATTCTATATAATCTTGACTGCGTATATATCGCTTCCAGTTTTGTGTGCAGCAAGATCTTCCTTTAAGTCACAGGGTTCAAAGGTACCTTCCGCTGAACCAAGATTATTAGTCCTTACTGTAAGAAAAGGGAGGAAAGAAAAACATTCAAAACCCTTAAGAAGCCTCACCTGAAGTTAATCTCATGTCCTTGGGATAGCTCCTCTCCAGCTTTTTAAGGGAGAGTGAACCCACAGTCTCTCTAGGGTACAGGGATCACACGGTGCTTTCTCCCGGCCCAGGGGGCTTTGGGCAGCTATTTTAATGTCTCCAGTCCTTCATCTCTATGTGCCACTAGACATAACGCCCGGAGCAGCCTGGGAACATGGCCATTTATTAAATCTTGCCCATCAGCTACAAATTGTGTCAGCTTGAGTCTTGGTTTTTATTTGAGTGTAGCTGTTAGCCCTACTGCTAATGCAAAGTCTTCACATAGCCTCATCTTTTATTTGTATTCACTGCTGAATTGAACACCAACAGTGTCGTGCACCCAACCTCACAGCTGGTGGAGGCAGTCAGCAAACCTGACTGTTGTGACGCTTCTGTTTGAGAGTTTGAACCTTTTTTTTGCATTTTACTGTTGCTGAGAGAACAGCATAAAACAAACAAACAAACAAACAAAAACACCCCACCAAGAAAGCAACTAAACTCACTTGCCTGGATTCGGTGAAGTTCATCATTAACTTCGATTGCCTGAATTAGATTTTGTACTGGATCACAATCCAATCTTTCAGATTGCTTAGATATAAAGGCCGATGTTGAACCAGTTGCACCATACCATCCACTCACTCACTCCATGTAGGAGAAGAACATGCCCTTTCAACTAATTGCAGTCGCTAGAGAAATTCAATGGCTATGTTCACCTGTCCCCCTAGCACCTCCTTTGGGTTAAGCTGAGGCTTTGGATCTGCTTCAGTGTTCAGAGAGCTGCAATTATTAGATTAGTTGGCTGACCAGGAGAGGTTGTCTGCCGCTTTCCAGTAGGATCAGAGCACTGTGCCGAGGGCTCCAGGCACAGACGCAGACCTGCACGCAGATTTTTCTAAACACAGAGTTAACACAACCATGTCATCTCATAACCACTCAAGTGGTTATTTACCCCTTCAAGTATTTTTTGTTCAGCTGCTAGGAATGAGTTCAAAAGGGAGGAAAAGTCCAAACTGAAAATGAAAATTTTACCTAACCTATTTTGGGGCATAATCTAAACCACATTGATTTAATGGACAGGCTCCAGCTGGCTTTGAATCAAATCCAGTATGGAGGTCCTTAAGTGTTACTGAGGTTTTGTACAATTAACTGTGGAACAATTATTATAATATTCATATCAGTTCTTCAAAATATGAGAGGGCCTTTTGTATTATTCATGTCTCATGCTAGGAGCTGGTAAAGTTTACTGTAGCAAGGATATTAGTCACTGATTATAATCTTTACCATTTGTGATACCGCTTCTCGTTTCTTTACACGGGTTGAAAGAACAATGATGAATAAATAAAAACACAGAATAGAATGGAGAAACAACAGTTACACTCCCTGCCCAAATATACAGGAGGCCAAATGAGCTCTCTAACCTGCCAAAATGTATGTGGGAAAAATCTCCAACTGTGCATGTGCAGGGTACTTACCACGCATGTATTTTGGACAAACTGCGTTTGTTTCTTGAGCGCTCTATCAGACGACAGAGGAAACCAATGCCAACATTGCAAACACACACACAAAAGCCTGGGGTAAGCCAGACCCACTGTGCACTTCTGGTGTTAAATTAGGGAGAAAATGTTGGCCACCAGCCCCAACATAGCAAAAAAAAAAAACAAACTATCCAGTGATGGAAGAACTGCAAACAGCTTGGTTCAGAGATGGGGTCTCAACTTCTTCCCTGCTCAGGGCCCACAAGTTCCTCTTAGTAAATAACTCTGGAAATTCAGAAGTCAGGGGAGAGTAAGGGTGCAAAAAGAAGTTAATGTTCCTTTTCGAACAGAAAAATCCTTCTTCAAGAATTCAGTAAAATGTACAAATATCTACTCTAATGCTTTGCTTATCAGCAGTAAACATTGTTTTTTAAACATGGAATTAATTAGCCCATAGAAAGTACTACTAGATATATATAGAGAGAGATATATAGAGAGACATATGAAGCCAGAAAGTATAAATACCTTACTAAGGAATAATAACAAACATTCCAAGACATGGAGAGAGAAATGTGTTGCAATGTACAAGGTCTTTTTCTTGTCAGCTGACACCTCTCTAAAAGAGGAGGAAAAAACAATGAAAAGAGAAAGCATCAATAGTATTGACTTGTAAGAGAAAAAAAAAAAAGGGAGTTTATAGTGTTATGTTCAGAAACTCTGTGTAAACAAAGATGTGCCATGACACAAATGAAGAGGAAACTCATTATTCTAAAGAAAATGCTTAGGAAAAAATCAACCTGACATGCCTATATATTCTCAATGCAGTGTAGTTACCAGAGAAGAGCATGATGTGCCTTTGGCGTCTGGTACACAAGAACTGTAATTGCAGAATCCTGTAAGTTTGGGAATATAACAAATTCATTTGGAACACCTAGCAGCTACAGAAAGGATTGTGAAGGACTGAAGCACTGCCGCACTTTTAGCACTGCTGTGAAAGTTATTTCATTGCTCAAAACCAAAATATCTCACACCATTTTTTTCCTTTTCTTCCCGCAATTCCTTCTCTATTGTGTTGGTGGTGGTTTGCACGGTGTTCTAGATTCCTAAATTCTTCACCCAGATCCTTGAAGCCCTTGTTAAGAGGGACAAGTTAAGAGTGACCTACTGTCTACTGCTCTCCAAAATGAGTAGTTGCATCTTTCCTTCCTTTGATTTAGTCATCAGGGTTCCTTATCATCCTCATCCCAGCCACATTCTTCTTGTTCTGCACAGATGGGTACAAGTACTCTCAATATCAAAGTGCATTTTGACTCAGAAAATGGACTCGGATCCATTTTATCATATCCTGTGTGTTAATTATGTAACTCTATCCAAAATACTACAGCTAAAACTAATAGATGAGAACAGCAGGATAACAACATGAAGACCCATGAAAAAAAGAAGAAAATACGTGTTTTCAAATGAGATTTCTATTGGGAAGGGGAATAAAGGACAGAGAAATACGTGAAAACTGCTTCAGATGGCAGGAATAACAGAGGGAAAGGCTTCTGTGTCAAGATAGCAATTGGTGTGAAGAGACAGAGTTAAGGCAGTATTGAAAATAAGGCAGAATCTTGTTGCTTGGATGTAAATCTGCAGTCAATTAATCAGTTTTACTCCAAATTTAAGTCTGTATAGCTAAGATCAGAACATCGCCCAGTATGTTTAAGATTGCAAGCAAATTTTTCCATACAGGAAATATTCAGCCACAAAAGGACACTGCTGCCTAGAACTTAGTGTCAGAATTGCAAATACTCAGATCCAAGTTTAAGTGGCCAAATACGTAGCCAAACATGAGAAAAACTTGACCTTCTCTGTTCGAATTTGATACACACAAAAGTACTGAAAATAAGAACCACACAAAAGTAAGAATCCCAGGGGTGTATATCCTTTCTCTTAAAAACAAAACCACTCGATTTTCTTTTTTTTTTTCTATAATATTGAGTCAGGGACCAGCGGTAGGAAAAGTAAGATCTAAACACCTTGGTCCATATAGACTGCCTAAAACGCAGGTATTTACAAGAGATTACTTGAAATACCAAGTTTAGAGAGAGGAAATTAGGGATTACCTATAGCCCTAGCCCTAGAGGGAAGTTAGCTGATAGACACATAGCTCTGTATGAAGCTCAGATGCTCGCACTTCCTCTCCTTTCCCACCCTCCTCAGACTATCACTGGTGCACCTTGGCAAATACTACACTGCTGACACGCTCACCTTGACAGCCGTGACATGGATAGAAATGAAATGTATAGCACCTCTGCTATAAAATACACTCCTGGGGTAGAAAGGACTCGCAGGCAAAAGACCAAGGGAGGAGAGGGCACACACACAAGGAAAAGGTGTGTCCCCAACCAGCTTGAAATGTCTGACAGGACATTGTCAGGAGGAGGATGGGGGGATATTTTTTGTCTCAAAATAGAAATCTTTGCTCTTGCTGTATAATCAGAGGTAATCAGTCTTTTTTAAACTTTATGGAGTATAAAAGATATGAATAGTTTAATTTGTTTTGATCAAATCTGATATCTTTATTTGTAACAAATCATGTCTTAATTCCAGCCCTAGATCTCACAGCTTTTTCCTCACATTAAAATTCAACATGGGTTGATTAACATTTTTATGCAAATTGTCCCCCAAACATCCATCCATCCATCCATCTATCTATCTATCTGTCTGTCTATCCATCCATCCATCCATCTATCTATCTGTCTGTCTGTCTGTCTATCCATCCATCCATCCATCAGCTTTGGGATGAAACACCTTCACCTATCCCTTCATGCCAAGGGGTGAGAAGGGGAGACCAAGACCCATCCACCTCTGGCAGGGGGACATGCTGGGTATTTGCAGACATGTTCTTTTGTGCTTTCAGTAAGTCCTGTGAATTTCCACATCTCTTAAGTTTGGACCCTTCATCTCATTCCAGAGACAGAGGGACCAAAATCACATGTAGTGTCACCAGGTACAAATCAGCTGGCTTCAGCTATCAACTTCAGTAAATTCTGACCAAATGATCTCAGCTTCCACCTAAATTCCCAGTAGGTGCTATAGAAATCATTCAAACAGAGTTAACTCAAGTGAGTGTTTGTTTGCTGCCCACTGCAGAGCACAGGAATCTAATTGTTTTTTCTGCCTTAAACAATACCCCTCCCAGCTTTCTGTGAAAAATTATTCTTCCTCATTAAGTATGAATTGGTTACCTCATTTTATCAGAATTTTGAATCCACGCATGTATGAAATGGATTGATACTAAATTCACCAGTGTTTTCAATAAAGGGACAGGAAACAATATATGCCACTTGTAGTTTGTCAGCTCCCCACTCCGTTTTGAAATAGAGATGATGCTTTCCTGCTGTCTACCTGACCCTGCAAACAGCTTCTAAAGCTGTTGTCCAGCTTCAAACAGATTTGCTAGAGGGATACAGATTTCAAAGATTAGGAAGGTCCTATAGCTTTCATGAAAATCAGTTAGATTAGTGAGGAAGGTCTCAATTAGCACCTTCCCCTTGACAGAAAAGCATGCTCGGCTGTTACAAACGCTGCTTGGGAGCAACCAATCACCCAAAGAGCAGAGTCATGCTCCATCGCTAGTTTGTGTGTACAGAGCTCCAGACAGATCACACATGAACAGCTACCAGAGACGAAGCTGCACAGGCTGGTGTCATTGCAGCAAAATGGTGTGGGAGATGCAGGCAACCAGAACATCCAGCTCCATTAGTTCTGCTGCTCATGGCACAAAGAAACCTCTTGCAGACCAAGCCTAAACTGGGCAGGTAGTCCAAACTACGAACATTAGACCAAACTTTGTGTTTGCTTTAGCAGACTTTGCTAATGAACAGACGAGAACAGAGATGCAAATTCTATTCTCCAGACAGTGACTGGACATGTCCTTTAGCAAACATGAGCCAGAGGCACCACTTCCCCAGAACAGAACTTGAAAACCCTTGCTTCATTTAAGCCAGGGACACCACTCCCACTGATTTCAAATGGACTAGGAATTCCCTCCAAACCTTTAGGGCTATTCAGCTGAATGTTTCCTTGGGAGTTACGCTGCCAGTTCAGGAGAATTGTAGCTCTAAAATTCACAATAAAAGGATGTTCCAAATATCTTACCCTTCACTAAGAAATAGCCAGGATCGGGTGGCCACGTGATTCCATTATTTATATGTCTCAAAACGTCAGTTATCTCCTAATATGACAGGTTTCAGATGTAAAAGTTTTCTATAAGAGTAGCATGCTCATCTTGATCCACTCAATACACATTGCTAATTTGATACAATAGATTTATCACGTAAATCCTGTAGTTAATTGGCTGCAGTAGTTTTCAAGGCTGATATATTTGGACTGCAGGTTTCTTTTGGGAAGGCTTTTATTTTCACGTTACGTTTGCTCAGCACCTCATAGTATGTGTTCCTGGTACGTACTTGAGGCTCCCATGTGCTCCCTAAATGCTTACACCAATAGAATAAAAGAGCTTTTAATACAAAATTAAGAACCACTAAGAAAATTGGCCTTTTTGGTTATCAAGTCGTATTTGATATACACAGAACAGTGTTTGTGATACGCGAATTACACTCTTGCACTGAAGCTAACATTTGACTGATGTCTGAAGATAACAACAACGGCACGATCTTTCCCCTCAGTGATGTTTCTCTTCCAACAACTCAAAAAAGTAGCATCCGTCATTATTTGCCATTAGTGTCTGAGTTTTTGACAGCAGCAGAGAGTGCACAAGAATTCTATCGGTGACTTGGAAAATGCCACAGAATCACAAAACAGTTGAGGTTGGAAGCTATCTCGAGAGATCACCTCGTCCAATGACTCTGCTCAGAGAAAGGCCAATTACAGCAGGTTTCCCAGGACTATGTCCTTTTGCATTTTGACCCTCTCTAGGGACAGAGACTTCACAGTCTCCGGGCAACCTGTTCCAGTGTTCAACCATCCCTACAGTTATTTATGAGAATCTGGGGGAATATTTCACTATTCTGTAAGACATACTGATCAACCTGGTCAAACAATCTACCCTCACAGTCTGGCAGGAGTCTCTTGTAGATATACTCTGGGAGAAGGGAAAACATGCTAACTGTAGAGGATCCAAAGCACTATGAGATAAAGGCAACTGGTATGGCATGATTTGGATAAACTGTTACCAAAATCAGAGCTGAAAGCCAAAGCAGCAGTTAAAATATGCACTCTCCATTTTGCCATTCCTGCTGCCTCCTATCCTGAGGGCACAGTCCCTGTTGAGCATCACAGGAGGTTGGTTTCTCCTCTCTCCAACACATATGCATTTGGAAGTCCTCTCTCTTTTGACCTAACACTTTTCTAAGATCCAACAAAACCCCTTCCTAGAGGAAGCAGGGGTTTTTTAATGTGGCAGATTCCTCTTCTGGACATGATTTGTAGAAGCACAGCTCCCTCCTCAGACAATCAAAATCTATCTGGTCTGCAAAGGTGTTAGGTAGAAGGTCAAGAATATTATCTGAATGTCGCTTGTAAAAAGAGAAAGAGAAAAGTGCAACTCAAGAAATGTAAGATGTGGTCAGCCTAGGCTGTTCCAGACCCTTTTATCCATTCCTTCAGCTCAGAAGCAAAGCTTTTCGTCAAAAATCCCTCATTTCTATGAGGGCCCAGAGATACCGCATAGCTGCAACGCTGAACTGTTAAGAGGTGTGTAGAATGAAATATTGCTTAGGCACAGCTACAGAAATTCCAACAACACTCAGATTTTTGCTGAACTAAAACAAATGGCTGGACCAAGAGGACATGAAGACACTGCAGGTCATTGCTGACTCTTCTTTCTGACCTCTGAACTCATTGCTATCCCTATCCTTTGAAAGCACAACACTTTGGTTCTGTATTTGTTATCTTGCATCTAGTCTGTGAAGACACACACCTTAAAATGTGCCCTGAATAAAGACGCCTCAAAAGTGACAAATTGCAAAGGCTACTCTCTTATCCTGGACACTGCCCTCACCCTGTGCAACAGTTATGTTTTGTTTTCTGTGAGACTGCTGCTTCTTGGCTTCGTTAATGTCTTCTCCCCATATTCCTTCATCTCCTGTATTAAATCCTGCTCTCACAGATACAAAGCAGGGCCCAGCATCATTTCTGATGGGGAGTCTTCTCCTCTTCCCTAAGACAGGCTCAAGGAAGGTGGCTGACACTTCAGACTCTTTTCATTACTCATGTTTTGAGGAAACTCTGGTTGAGTTAAACAAGAAATTCTCACATGAGGTTTGAGGAGCTTGATTTGGGATATTTTTGCTGAAGGTAATCTAGCATAGGCTACTCTCAATGGGACAATATTCCAATCTCACTTGTAGAACAGGTAAATCTCCTGTAGCTGTACAGAACAGAATTAAAATCCATCGTTGACATGAACAGAATGTCAGAGGTGACACAGGATCACTTTTCTAAGACCCAACACAAGTTTTCCAAATTTGGCAACTAGAGTGAAGCAAATATGGCCTTTCCTCAGACAGGCAGATACAAGGAAAAAAAAATGAGTCTTGGAAAAGACAGAAGACTCCTAACATTATGATAAATAGAAGCTACTCTTCCAGGAAAAGAAACACTAAGGGACCTTAAGCCAGCATTTGATCTATGCTAAGAAACATTTGGATATTTTTATGAGCAGCAAGTTCATTGAGAATCTTCCTTAGAGGTTAAACCTCACAGAAAAGACAAAATAAGGTGACTAAGGACTGTTCATGTGAGCAGAGATGTACAGGAAGCAGCCCAGGCCAGTGTGTTGATCTTGCATTACAGAAATCAGTTAAGCATTAATTATAAATTAAGTTTAAGTGAAGTTTAAGGGAAGTGTGCCTTGCAGCCTGATGGACCTGTAGGGCTTCCTGCCACAAACAGCTATGGGTTCCCTGTGCAGTGGGAAATGCTGAGCTCCATTGCCTCTCTGCATGTGGGCACCCCAACCTGCAGGCATGGCAGGGGTGTACCATGTGCAGCAGAGAAGATCTTGAGGAACAGCTCTCTCTGGGACCTGCACTAAGGCAGCCCTGAACAGTGGAGAAAGCAGGAGCAATCAACAGTCCTTCTGGGCAGCGCTTGAGTCCTAAATAGCCTTACTCCTAGTTTTACTAGACTAAATTAGCAAATCCCTCCCAGGTTGCTCCCATCAGTGAATCTTCTGCCCTAGCAAGACCACAGTGGCAAGATCAAGCTTTGAAACTACCTCCTGTGGTACTGTCCCCATAAGGAAGGATGCAAGAAAAGGCCCCAGTGTAGCTTCTGTTTGCTGAGGATGTGGTAAATAGAATGCTGATCAAGCAGTTTCTGCTTTCTCTCCCTTCCCTGTCATGCAGTTTCTGAAAAAGAGCTTCTCCTGCTCTGCTACATCGGTAGACTAAGGTGATTTGTCTCCAGCACTCTGATTATGTACAGCTTAATTATCTACTGACTAATTGCACTTGTCTTCTTGAATGTCTCCACGTAACAGGAGTACTGCTTGCTTTTTGCTCATGGGGCCGTGAAGGCAATCAGTTTGCCTCACCCCTTCTGGCAGTTCTACACAAAGGGCTTTCAAAAGAAAGAAAAAAAAATCCCAAACAGAAAATCTAAGTTATCCCTCTTTCCGTGCCCCAAAGAAGACAAATATATATCTGTGCATGTGTTAATTCTAGGGTCAACTCTTAATGCAGAAGCTTTAATGTACCACCCTGAGAGATTTACCTGCACCCAGAGGGAGGAGCAGCCTGCCCATAGTCCCTTTTCAGTGATTCATTAGAAGGAATTTGCAGGAATGCATGGCTAATCCTGGCAGCCATACCTGCTAACAGCACTACAAATAAGGGTGTTCTCACTCACCGCGCCTGAGCCAGAGTTGCTGCATTTCCTGGGAACTGACAGCTCTCACCTGAGGTAAGCACTTGCCTCTTCAGCATCACAAGCAAAGCACGGTGAAGTGGATGACATAAAAGATACAGAAGTTTGTGCTGCAGGAAAACAAGGAGCGCGCAGTCTGGCGTCACCTCTCTGAGAAGGAACAGCCATGCAGGAGAGATTAGTAACTAGCTGTGTGATGAGCCCTTGCGCTAGGGCCGGAAGGTATCGCTTGTGCCATTCCCTTTTCAACGCCTATCGAAAATGGGAACCAGCCGAGAAACGGAGCATTTCCAAGCAGAGGTCCCTGAGCCAACAGAACCACAGGTAATGCAATGCAGTCATCTCAGCTACCTATCTTGGTTTGGGAACACGTGTCATGCCAGTGCACTTACAACGGTGTCTGCTCTCAGCAGACTTTAATACCTTCTTAGATACACTTCTTCAGTTGATAACAGATGGAAAGAGCCACTCTACAGCAACAGGCAGGAAAATACCTGCTCAGAGGATCCAAACAGATAGATTATGGACCCAACAGAGATCCAAATTCTGTTGGGAAAACTTTCAGGATAAACAGAATCACAGAAGTGTCATGGTAGGGAAAGATCTCTAAGATCACTGCGTCCAAACATCGACACCTCACCACCCCACTAGAAGGTGTCCTGAAATGCCTCGTCTGCACGGGTTCTGAGTATGTCCAGGGATGGTGACTTCACCACCTCCCTGGGCAGCCTCTTCCAGCACCTGACTGCTCTTTCAGTAAATAAATTCTTCCTAATATCTAATCTAAACCTCCTCTGGTGCAACTTCAGGCCATTTCCTCTAGTCCTGTCATTATTCCCTTGAGAGAAGAGGCTGCACCCACCTCACTACAACCTCCTTTCAGGCAGTTGTAGAGAGGAAGG
Source organism: Actenoides hombroni (assembly GCA_024336885.1). Classification (NCBI taxonomy): domain Eukaryota; kingdom Metazoa; phylum Chordata; class Aves; order Coraciiformes; family Alcedinidae; genus Actenoides; species Actenoides hombroni. The sequence continues at coordinate 593,332 of WUAM01000280.1, forward strand.
AAGTGTCCTTAAGTGAACAGGCAGACTGACACTCTTGTATATTTTCTGCCACAGATACTTATCAACACCTGATGCACAGGCTTTTGTACTGTCTCTATCCAACAGGTAATATTTTGCAGGCCAAACCATCAGAAAGAAGTGGCGGCTCTGGTGAAGCACCTTCCTCTTTCTGGATGATCAGCAGACAACACCTTCCTGTGATAGGAAGCAAGCCTTTATGAAACATGAGGTGACCCACAGGTTGCACAGCACAGGAAAGGCCAGTCCTGAAAGCAAACTTCTGACTTGCCAAGTGGGGCAACGAGCTTTTACGCCTAACTTTCCACAACTACTGCAGCTAAACACAGTTTTAAAATCAGATACAGTGGTGTTCGTGCATTCTCTGGCTTAGTGAACATGAAGGGTGATATTAAGTTTTTTCTTCAACTGAAATGATCCCGTAACTGTGTTACCAAAAATCAAAAAATCTCTAAATGAAGGATATTCCACAAAATTCCCTGAAGAGGCTCTGTTAAAATCTCTGTGGGAAAATTTATTCTGGAAGACAAAAATTTGATTAAATCTGCATTAAAAAATATCTGAGCACAGTCCATATCTGGAGACCATGGATGAGGATACGAGCTGGTTATTGACTAAAATGTCAACAGGGTTTTGGTTTTATGGCAGCTATCAGCCTGATGCTCTCTGGAAATCAATATTTATAATTTAAATTTTGTATTTTGTGAGTCATCGGTTGAAGTTTAATGTCTGTTTCTCTTTCTTTTACTTCTTGGGGGGTAGATTTTTTCACACCCACTCAGTACAGTCATTATACATGATGTCAACACCTGCTTGCAGCTGAGCTAGTGGAAGGGAGCAGATTCGAGAGCCCGTGTTGTCCCACACCCAAGACAGCAATATTACACCAGTTTAGCAACATGGCATGCATAAGATTTCCCCTTCTGGGTTTCGGGGCACCAAATCCTGTTCAGGACACATTAGAAAATAAATACGTCCAAGTGTGGGGGACAGAAATTAAAAAACAAGACAGCAAAGCAGAGTATCCATTCCCAGCCCTTCATGGACTTTCCTGGGGCAGTTTCTGTGCTGCGGGGTGAATGTTTTCCATCTGCCAAATGACAGCAATAGTATTTCCTATTCCCACGGTGAGGTTCGGCGAGTTAATTCATTGAATCCCTTTGATCCCTCTCTTCTGACATTCTTCACCATCCTCCTTTTGCTACAAGTCAAACTCATCCATTAATAACAAAAGAAAAAAATACCGAGTCCTCTTTCCCCGCTCTCATGACTTTATTAACCCAAGAAGTGCATGCAAGCCTCCTCCAGACTTTGTTGCCCTCCTCATACTCTTACCTACTTTTCTGTGGTTTTTACCTGTGTTACTCTGGGGCCGGGAGCTCAATCTTGTTTAACACAAGTGAAGTCTCCTGAGCAGGACTTTGAAACAGGGCTTCTCCCTTTCTAAGGGAGGATTCAGATCTCTCGCGCAAGGAGAAGGCATTACTGTCTGGCTCTGGCTTTGGTTTAGATCACAAAGCTCACAGCTGGCTTTTGTGGGGTGACCAAGCACAGTCTGTGAATGTTGCCTGGAGAAGGACCCTATAAAAAGCACAGGAGTTGTCTTTTCTGTGTCTCGCTGGCAATTAACAGGAAAAGCAGGTAACAATCTGCTTAGAGTGGAGCACTTACAGGCACAGAGAGAAACAGGTCTTCAGGTCACTGGGGAACTCAAAGCCCAAACCAGTGAGAGCTGAAGACCACCCATTTAAATGTAGTCTAGCTGCAGACTTGGTAGAGTTACATTAATGATTGGACCCGGTGATTTTTAAGGTCTTTTCCAACCTAAACAAGTCTATGATTCTATGATCCATGTTAAAAAAGCAATTGAGCAGGGACTTAAGAGTAACCACCATTCTGCTCGGAGAAAAAAAGCCCTTCCACATATCTTCTACTTTCAGGGACCTAGGGAGTTTGGCACCAAACTCTTTTATTTTTGTAAAGAGTTCACATACAACAACAGACTCAGAGAGGGAAGACTTACACTTAGTATCTGCCAGGTAGTTTACTCCTGAGAAAGACTAAAACTGAGACACAGCATCCCTCTGAGATTTATACTGCCAAAATAAAACCCATCTAATTGGGCCACAAATGCCTTATTTGCTCTTGTGCCTGAAGCTGACCGGGGCTCCTCTCTCTTGAAGAGCCGCTGCGGCAGAAAATAGAAGTTACCGGGGAAAAAAATTTATGATACACATGGGAAGGCAATGTCAAGCAGCTGAGAGAAATGGGTAAATAAAGTCAATTATCAAACGCAGTATGAAAAGACAGAAGCTTCCTCTTATAACTCTGCTTTTTGTACTAGTCTTATCTAGACACTGCACACACTGGCATTCAGTGAAGTTAGATGACGTGCTCAGCTCTTTTCAGCAACTGGGCACAGATATTTATTTCAGAAATAAAAGGGCCTTGTAATTCATTTGTAAGGCTGTACGTGGTTAATTCTCGATGCCTTGTAAATGCTAATTATGAAAGAAGATGTTAAAGGGTTCCTTAGGAAATCAATACTTTATTATACAATAATTGCATCTGCAAGCTTAATGTTCTTCATCAGACTTTGAAAGAATGGAAGAGGTTGGAAGGTCAGATGATGCAAATGGTGGCTGCACGACCTGGAAAGTCATCAAGAATTTGGGGCCTAGTAAAATGCCCAGATGTCATTAACATATTTTCAAAAATCCAATTATGGAAAGCAAACTACTAGTATATCTATTTAGATGACAGCGCGGCCCAGTGTAAACCCAGACACACTTATAACTGAAATGGTTGTTCCATTATTCGTTCAAGAGCTTTGATTATTCCTATGCCTGAATGATTTGTTCCTCTCAGGAACAGCATTTCAGTTCTGTCCCCCCCTTCTCTTCCCCTGGCTTACTCCCCAGTTATTCCAGATTTCAACAGAAGAGCCTGTGAGGAGCTACTGTTAGGGTTTAAGCCCTGGAGACAGAATATAGCTGAAAAATCATTCTTCCAAGAATTTCTGGGTCACTGTCTAATTGATACTAGCATCAGTATGCTTCATATTCATCATGTTCCAGCTCCACAGGCAGTACTTACTCTGCACCCATCCATGTTCGCCTGCTCTAGGCGACGAGTGGGAACCCAAAGCAACGCTGCTGTATCAGCCTAAGAATGCACCAGCCTCAAGAGTTTTTCAATAGCAAAACAGAGAAAAGGAGACTTTCTTCCATTGTGGTCAGCAGTGCAGCAGTACATTCCTCTGGGTTTTATTACACACTTTTAAAAAGAAATATTCCATGTTACTTAGTGCTTATTAATTTACACAGAAACCACAAGTTATTTCCTTACGCGATGACTGGGTTTTAATTTTTTTTTTTTAAATTCTTACAGGCTATAAAGATCCAGTGACTTCAAAGGCAATGAGCTTAAGACTCAGTATGTTATAAAAGGAGTCCAGACCACATTCACAAATAAGGTGTCCTTTGCTAATAGCAAAGTATTTCACAGGTTGTACTGCAGCTTATACTTTGTTGAGAAAACGAATGGGAAGCAAACAGCGATTCATAAACCAACCTGTACATTTAACGCACGATAAAACAAGGTAGCACTGCGCAGAGCCAAAAGGCAGCGATCAGCAGGCTAGTCAAATAAAAACACAGCAGGAGGGGCTGCAATGCTAAATCGCTGTAGCCACTCCTAATGACTCACCTTCTCTCCAGTCGGCACGTCCGAAATGCAATCGGAACATTTAAGGCACGCCTCCCAGAGAGCAATGAAAAAAAAGCCCTCTGTGCGTTTGTTCACATGTGGTGTGCGTGCAGTGTTTGTGTGTGAAAGGACGTTCGCTTCTGCTCTGTTGTAAGAAGTTCTGTTTGGCTGCCTACAGACTGGTCAGAAGGAACCTGCCCCAACACGTCAGCCGTACGTTGACAGAGGTGGTTGTAGGTTGTAGGAATCTCATTTTTCAGGAGAAAAGCTCGGTCTCTGCTGAACACAGCAAGCCACCCAACAAATCCCCACAAGTAAGAACCCCGGTGCTTTGAAAGAGCCTCTCTTCCCTGTTTGCCCAATCACACCTTTTTTTGGCACTTACCCACAATCCACAAGATGTGATAGATGTTCATTTATAAAGAAGTGAAGCACCACTGCTTGACACGCATAAGCAAAACATGCAGAAGAGGTAACCTCGTGTATACTGCAGAACTGGCAATGCCAAAAAGCAAAACTTTTCTCCAGCATGTCAAACATGACCTCACTCAAAACCATTAAGGGTGAAGAACTCTACCTATACGCTCCATAAACCCTCTCCTTTGCTGCTTCTATAGAAGGTGCTCTGCTCAGCACTTTGTAACCTGCAGGTGTAGTCAGTATGGGAAGCAGGAGTGAACCTGTCAACTCTATTTCCAAACTTTCCTGAGGTTATTAACAACACCAGGGATACCCTTTTTAAAGACAGCTCAGCAACCAGGTAGGCACCAAGCTAAGCATCCTGTCTGTCTGAGTCTTGCTGAAAACCCAACCAGGAGTGCTTTGGAAATCTTGCCCTTGTTGTGAACCCTAACGAAAAACCTAACTCTGAAAGTGAGCTTTTAAAGGGGACAGTTTCTCCACATTTGAACACAATATCAGCTTAGTAGCCCAGGAAATGAAATTAGATGCTTAATTCTTTAACAACAACATAAAAAAATCAACAACAACAACAAAAAAATCAACAAAAACACCACCAAAAAACCACCACTGGTCAAAATCTGACAGGAATAGACAGAGGTGCTTACCCTCTAATTTTCCTTTCTTTAGGGACAGCATCTGCTGGCTTTACCCAGAACCTTCACAGCTGTCTGGAAGCCTGAGGACACAATCCAGACTCATCAATCCCTGCCACAAGCACAACTCCCCTGCTGAAAAAGCCTTGTAGCTGAGAGGACTCAAAACTTATGATTGAAAATGTGTTCTTCTGACAATAAATACCTGCATTTTGGCCAAACACTGAACACTGTGCATATACTTACTCGAGAGCATGAGAACCCTGCCATTCAGTCAGTTACTGAACAGCAAGAGCTTATCTTTGAGCTAGTCCATAACACGGAACCAGCATTGCTGCCTGAAGAAAGGAAACTGCAAGATAAACCTGAATGTTTGGGGTTTTTTTTCTACCCTTCTGCACAATGAAAACCACAAGGGGATCTTATCATCCAGACAAGGTGTGGAAGGAAAGAAAATTAGCTTTACAAACGCAGTGTCCACCAGGAATAGCTAATAACGCATATTACTTTCTGCTTAACCAAAACACTAGGCCAGTATTAGGCTATGGAACAGCCAGAGGCATTTCAAGGATGTAGGCAAAACAGATTTGTCACTTAGGTGTTTGGTCTTCACAGCAAGACTGAGGTAGGAAGAGGATGGAGACGATTGCTGCTGGCAGGGCTGCCTAAGCCCTACCAAAACCAGCCATGTCTGCTCAAGCTACCTGTTGAATAAAGGAGGGTCTACAGATGCATCTTAGGAAACGCAACTCAACACACCCAGTCATCATTGTACAAATCAATTACCAGCATCAGTGGTGATGGTGATGGAATTACCAGCAGGGGGTTGGGTTTGATACTGAGTTTGTATATATTTGTACATATTCCATTTTTATTATTATTAATTTCATTTTCATTCAGGCTGTTCTAGTTTCCTTTTCTAATCGCTCAGTCTCTCTCCCTTATTCCTTTTCTCTTCCCCTTTGGGGAGGGAGGGGGGTTAACAGAGAGCATCTGTTATAGGGCTAAGGGGCCACCCTGACCCTAAACCGTGACAGATTTTTATCCTGACATCTCCAAGCAGGGCACCTTACATCATATCCTGAAAATAAGACAAAGAACTACACTGTTCCTCAGAGTTTTACCAGGAGTATTATCTGAGAGAATAAACTCAATAGTGCTGTCTCCATGGAACATGGCTATCTACTACTGGCTAGCCCAAACACGCTTAAAGAAGTCTAAGGATTTGGAGGAAAGTTTCAACGGGTTTTCTATAGTTTCCCACAGCATCTGATATTGTCACTCTGGGATGATCTTTCAGGAGTTGACTATGCCATCTCACGGGCTACTTCAAAGTGGAAAGGAAGCACAAGAGCAGCTCTCAGTAGAGCCATTTGATAGTCAGTACTCAAATGAACGGGTTACAATTTGCCCAGAAGAAAGAATTGCTACCGACACGTGGAGATATACATCTCAGTGAGAAAACACACACCTATCATCCTTAGCAGGGCAGGATGGCTTCATCCCAAACAGGGAAAAAAGTTAAGAGGGAAGAGAGTTAATAGTTGCTTTTTGATGAGATGACACGTACATACACAGATTCCCAGACTGCCCTGAGTGTTAAAAAGAATCCTTTGCATTCCTTAAAAGTTCAAAGAGTACCTTACTAAACACATCATCTAAATGAGGAACCAAAGCAATCTACAAGAAAGGGAGAAAGGAGGATCCAAGTAACTACAGACCTGTCAGTCTGACCTTGGTACCAGGGAAGGTCATGGAGCAGATCATCTT